>OX122900.1:17178187-17245687 GCA_944738965.1 Nebria brevicollis | reverse complement strand
ATAACACGGTAAAATTGGACCTGTGCTTTTCGATAAAAATGCATAAACATGCATTCTTTTTCACGAAGGACAGATCTGATTCTTAAATGCGGGTATGTATACTCTGATAAACGGAATACAGTTACATTTTGATCTCTTAGCGTACATACGCAACATTGAAATTATAAATTATTGGACGGACATAACTTAAATAACCGCATTTCCTTGGTAAAGATATACATAAAGTTGGGATAATATCTATTTTAGAATATGTGGATTCTATGCCTAGTTTCTCAAGCCAAGTCCAGTGAGTGAAATATACTGAGTAGAATGAATATTCCTGGTATACACTGCCAAACTTAAGAGGCCATTTAATGCCACTACACCATAAATATTGCTACCGTTACACACAATCGGCGCAGTATTGAAGGCAGGCTAGTTTGAACGGATCACAAGCCATTGAAATTCACTTTCAAACAAAAAACAAATTAAATACATTTCCTTTTAGCCATCACGACTACATCGGACGGTTCACATTGGACATGCTTCCTGCTTAAGGATTACTGTGCTACATTGAAATCTCATTTTGTGTAAAGCTCGATCAGCCACCTTGATCTGCAACAACGTATACGATCCCAGCAGACATGGCTGCAACTTGAAAAACCTCTCTACCAAATTCAGACGCCGTATTATATTACGATATATTTTCGAGTGCTATCCGATCTACCGTGCACATGTCATTCTCAGGTGACGCAGAAAGTTTCGTTAATGTCCGATATGTTTCGTATGACCATCGTCTGTTTCATATGGCATGACACAATTTTGCTCTCTGACATCGAGGCCACAACGGTGGCACAACCCCATCTTTTATAGTCCAACAATGAATTATCACGAATCAAATACACCAGTTCGAATACCGATTATTCGATGAAAAAAATCCAATTCATGAGCACAACTCACCGTCGCACTACGGCTAATCATCCGGCTTCCAACCTTATTTTATAAATGTGCTAACGATGTTTTACTGATTACTTATATTCTTATACTTTGTTCAATCTACTGATGTTATTTTTATTATTTGTACACTCATTTCTTTAATTTAAATATACTAAATTAGTACCAAGTGTTGTTTAATTAATTCGCTAGACCACGGAGTGCCAGATTATCTAGAAGATAGCAGCCAGCAACATCATCCAGGTAAGTATAATAACCCTTACCCCACCCCGACATAACTTGAGACGTAAGACGCGACGGAACCATTTGCTTAAAGTCGCGTATGTTACATTGGCGCAGTCGGTAGGATTGGTGATAAACTGTGGTCGTTATTTTTATAAATCACAACCACCGATCGAACAGCTGGGCTCTTGTATAGGAAAATTCGTAGAAATTTAACTCAAATGGCACCACCCGTAACAACGTCAACGACATTAGAAACAACGACAACGACGACAGTTACCATGGCTAATACACCTTACCAGGTTTCGAAAAGAGTCCCTGGGAATCAGACTTATAACCCGTACGTAACGGCGACAGAAACCGCCCCTGCAACGAATCCAACAATGCTCCCCTTTTCATACCATTTACTCTCGTTTGTACCCACCGCACCCAACCTAAAACCAAGCACTCCAGATTATCATGGTCCAGTTGGTCCATCACAGATATTTACCATCCCTGCCACTATGAACGCGTTAAAAAATGTAGAGACCCATTCGGAAGGACCAGACTTAGAACCATTTTTGGATAACGTAGCCGCGGTCGCGGAGTGCTATTAAATTAAAATTACGGGGAGAAGCGCAGACATGTTTCTATTCTTTACCCGCGGAGCGGCGGCCCGCTACAGTAGTTACGATGCAACACTGGTTATCGCAATTATTCGGACGGAAGATAGACGTAGCGGCGGCTGAGAGAGAATTTCAAAAATTATATCGGAAGAAGGACGAGAGTTTGCAAAAATACGCTTTTCGGTTAGAAATTGCAGCGGCGAAAGTATATCCGAACAACTCGATTTATAAGAACGACCACAGTGCCCTGCGGAATAGAATAAAACGCGAAACGGCTTTAGTTCAACAATATTTTGAATATACGCGGAACATTGCGAAGAAATATTATTGCGAATGTTTAAAGCCACTAAAGCGGATAATGCTAGGTCAGCAATTCGCGCAGTCAATGCACCGACGACGTTTCAGTCAACACCGCATAAAGTGGCATTACGTAAACCGGGTCCGGCGAGATATATTAAACCTCCGCTCAGAACAGACCAACGCTATCTTCAAATGAAGGGTCGGTGTTACAATTGCGGAGAGACGGGTCATTTCACGAGAGCGTGTCCAAAACCTCCACAAATTCTTTGTTATGCCTGTGTGAAGGTTGGTCATAAAGCGGCAACGGCGGACTATCCTTTAAACTTCAGAACTGTCTCGGCTAAGACACCGGCCTAGACAGTCATAAACATTATCCCGTTAAATTAGTTCCGAGGGTTGCTGATTCAGACAGGGATCAAAGTAAATACATATACCTCACAATAAGTAATCAACAATTTTCAATTTTGATCGATTCGGGAGCGGCAGTTTCCATGGTGAAACGCTCCGTAGTTACGAGTCTTAAATTGTTAATTTCACCCGCAAGCGAAGTTATTGTCGATGTTTCTGGTAATCAATTAAGTAGAGACGGCTCGGTGAGCGTTAACTGCCAGTTCGGATTACAGAAACTAAAACATCGCTTTATTGTATGTCCAGATGAGTTGTGTTTTTCAACAGATGAACTGATCGGAGTTGACTTTTTAAGAAAGCATAAAGTAACGTTAGATTTCTTTAAAGATGTAATTACTTTGAACGGTATGAGTTTGCTCATGTCTGAAAGCAATAGCAACGCAAGCGCGAGATCAAATGTAAATGTGATCGACGAAAATAAACGGAATAGTAAGCATAGGTGTCCGGATGCGGAAGAGAGTGAAAACCCTCTAATGCCTCAATTCGTAGAAGGTGTAGATCAGAACCAAATCAAGGTGCAAACACCTTCTAATCCAAAAATAGATAAAAATCTGTCGAAGATTTTTTAAGTACGTTTAAGGGAGGACTTAGTGATTCCTTCGCGACATATAGCGACGGGAATAACTTATCTTAATAACCGAACTCCGTGCGGGCTATATGTACTAGAACCATTAGAATTAGGTATTCAAGGGGTTCTAGGAGCATCAATGTTAATAGACAGGATATCACTTCTAGAAAATATCGCTATTAAAATATTAAATGTAACTGAAGAACCCATTACACTTACAAAACGAACACATTTAGCTACTGCCGTGTCAGCAGAATTAAGTACACTGACCGCGACACCGCGAGACGTAGCATGTATAAACACTCTATCAAATTACACGCTATCACCCGAGATTGACCTAGGTCATCTCAACACAAACGAGCGACAGATTATGACGGAATTCCTCAGTAAATATGCTGACATTTTCAAAATTAAAGATAAACCGCTAGGAAAAACTAATAATGTACAACACCGGATTTTCACAGAAAATTCCAAACCGGTCGCGCCCGCACCGTATCGTGTACCTTTTAGTCGACGTTCCACCCTTAAATCCTTAATTGATGACATGTTAGCGGATGACATCATTACCGAATCCTCGTTTACTCGGTCCGGCCCAGTCGTACTAGTAGAAAAACAAGGGGACAACGGGGAGAAATGGTTTAGATTTTGTATCGATTATCGCGGATTGAACGCTATAACGAAACGGGATTTCTTCCCTATTCCTAACTTGCAAGATACCTTAGATCAATTGGGAAAAGCGGCTAGATTCACGACCTTAGATTTAACCAAAGGGTATTGGCAAGTGGGAGTCGATCCGCGCGATCAGGAAAAAACGGCATTTTCGGTACCTTGGGGACACTACGAATGCAAGCGCATGCCGTTCGGTCTAGCTAACTGCCCAAACATGTGGCAGCGACTGATGTACGCAGTTTTGTCTGGTTTAACGGTGACGCATTGTTTCGTTTATCTCGACGACAGCATATGTTTCAGTGCGGATGACGTCCAGGAACATGTTGGGAAACTAACCCTGATCTTTGATAGATTACGGGACGCGAACCTCACCCTTAACCCGAATAAATGTAAATTCATGAAAACGGAAACTAAATATCTAGGGCATATAGTGAGTAATTCAGGGGTGAACCCTGTTCCGGAAAAACTTGAAACGGTCAAGAATTATCCAGTCCCTGCTTCCGTCACTGAAATTCGTGCGTTTTTGGGGTAGGTCGGATTTTATAGACGATTCATAAAAGGATTTGCCGAAACGGCCATCCCACTGACTCAACTAACTAAGAAAAATGCCAGATTTTGATCGACAAAGCAAGCTCAAGCTGCATTTGATAGACTTCGGGATTCATTATCCAAGCTCCTCTCCTAAAATATCCAGACTTTGAAAGATCTTTTATACTTTGCACGGACGCGTCCGGTTTTGCTATTAGCGCCGTTTTATGTCAAGAATATGACGGAAACGAGATGCCGGTGGCTTATGCAAGCCGACAACTTAATAAAGCGGAAGAGAATTATTGCACGACGGAACGGGAATGCCTAGCGTTGGTTGGGGGCTAACAGATTACCGGTGTTATTTGTTCGGTCGGACTTTTAAGGTCATTGTCGATCATCAACCCTTAAAGTGGTTAATGAAAACAAAAGAACCAAACAATCGGTTAATGCGCTGGTCTCTTTTATTATCGGAACATGATTTTCAAATAGAATACAGACCAGAGAAGATTCATTCTAACGCTGATGCCGTTTCGCGAATTAGACCCGTCAGAATATTGTTTCGACAAAATTATGATCCAATAATTTGGGATAGAGACACATTCAAACGGGAGCAGCACGCGGACAGTAACTTAGTATCATACGTAAAAAGTGCAGAACCAGAGGTGGGATCAGATTTCTATTTAGATGACGACGGCATGTTGTATAAATATACGGAAGACTCGCGTTACGAAAATAGACTAGTCGTACCAGATAAATTACGTAAATTTGTGTTGCAAGCATGCCATGACTCACCTTTATCTGGACATACGGGAATAGAAAAGACATACGAGCGTGTTAACTGTAGATTTTTTTGGCCAAATTTACGTGGCGACGTATAACAATATGTCAACAAATGTATCTCGTGCGCGCAAAGAAAAACTTCCTCACATTTACGCCCAGATCCCCTAATTAAATTCACCCATGCTAGTCGACCATTTAAAAGAGTCGCAATGGATGTAGTAGGCCCTCTTGTGACCACTAATTTCGGTAATAAATACATTCTGACAGTACAAGATGCAGCCACTCGATACTTAGAAGTCTTTCCACTTAAGGATCAAATCGCAGAAACAATAGCAAAACAGTTTGTTAAAGGCATTGTCCTTAAACATGGCATTCCCCGTCAGCTATTGACGGATCTGAGGACGAATTTTGTGTCAAAATTGTTTAAAGAGATATGTCAGCTTCCAAATATCGAGAGACTGTATACAACGGCGTACAGACCGCAAACAGATGGTAGCCGTGAGAGATCTCACCGAACATTGAAAGACATGCTTTCGCATTACATAAATGAAGAACACAGGGATTGGGATGAATGGCTTCCCTTTGCTGTGTCAGCATATTGTGGAATGACGCACTCAGCACTAGGAGATAGTCCATTCTACTTGATGTATGGTAGGGATATCGAGCTACCATTTAATGAAATAGTAAGACCTTTGAAAACACGATACGACACCGATCAAAATTATGCTACCGAATGCATGCAGAGGTTAAAAATTGCACATCATAAATCGCGCGAACATTTAGAGCGGGTAACGGATCGGTTTCATAAAATTTATAACAAGAAATTGGGTCCGGTGACATTAAAGCCAGGAGATCGGCTCTATTTGTACACGCGTTATAAAAGTAGGTACGAGTGCAAAGTTTGCGAAAAAATGGTCAGATCACAATCTACGAAATAGAAGGAGTCACTGCCAAAATAAAAGAAATTTTTTGGCGAAAGGAACAGAAAGTCCATGTAATCCGGTTAAAACTTTGTTTATTGGCAATGGACGAGTTGGAACGTTTGGCCATGACTCCGATAGCGGACAACGTACGGGAACCTGATACTTTCGCTGGCGCCAGCCCATTTATTCCGTTACCTACCTCACACCATACACGAGTGCAACCGACACCAACGGCTCCGCCATGTGATATAGATATGCACAACAGTTCCTTAGTTACGTCAGAACGTTCAAGTAGAAATAGTCTCCCGACCCCTCCGTTAGACGAAAGCAACAGAACTGTACCAGAGTCTCAACCCGAACCTGAAACACCTAGTAGACAAACCCGAAGTAGGGGGCCCAGTATCCGACTTGCCCTGGATTCGAGATTGTCGTATTTAAAATATAAGTTATATAATACCTAATGTACTGTTATAGATTCTGTACCAAACAATTTTCTGTCCCATTCACGGTTACCAGTTCACGGAAGTAACGAGCTCAGACGACAAGGACCGAAGGGGTTGTTTAAAAAGACTCAACTTAATTAAATATCATTTATTACAATTCTGGGATAGGCTCACTCAACCAGATACACGTAGATGTAAAGGTTAATACAAACACAAATAAAATGATGTAAAACGAAATGGTGAAATACAAATTAGACAAAAGCACAAAATGATGAAATTATAAACGGCTAGTACCAGTTGTACGGCTAATCAAAAATATAGCTAGCGAGACATAGAAATTATACTTACATAACATGTTTCTTGTAATTATCCTTTTAGTGTGGAACAATTAATTCGACCACTAACACTTTTAACCTTTTACAATTAATACACAATAATGTTCAATTCGTCGGCTCTAAGTCTCAAAACTCACTGTCTTTTCACCCCCAAGAACCCATCTTTTTACCACGAGGCTACTTATCCCTACCCCAGATTTTTACATAAAATCAATCCTTAACTATTGGCTTAACTATGATTTTGGCCTTCGCATCTAACGATCCTATTGGTGGAGACCCTCAGTCTTAGCGGGGTAACACTTAAGTTAGAACGGGGCGTAGACTGAACGCTCTTATAACAACTTTTGTAAAAAGGAAATAACTTTACGATTAATAATGAATTTAACAATAATTGGAATATTACTAACTTACTTGAATTTAACCTACGTGAGCGGTCGAAGTCGAATGCCAACTTAACACTAATTACAAAAAAAATACTTAAATTCCTAATATTCGTAATCGCTAATGTCCTTAACTACAAATGTACTTAAATTACGAATATACTTAAATTACGAATGCACTTAAATTACGAATGCACTTGCCCTGTTGTTAAGCATCATATTTCCTGGTGTCGCTTGGGTGTTCTGGGTTGTTTGTTTAGATCGTCGATAAATTTGTCGTCGTTCCGATACATGAGGGAATGCAGTTAACTTTGTTCCCACGTTGGACAGTATACCTTCCGTCATCTGGATACTATTTAGATAGTGGCGAACTGCGACTTCGCCTAAATATATCCCGCTGAGACGACCCGTAAGAGAAAGATCCCACGATTTCTTGACACTGTAAATTATCACAAATCAAACCTCTAATGTCCACACATGTGCAATTTTTAATCATTTTCCCGCGCACGACACACACTGTTCTTGGAAGTACAGCTTCTCAGAATTAGCACTGTCACAATTCCAAGCTGGTCCACCCTATAACCCAGGCAATTTGGTCATGTTTAATCGTAAGGGTTAAGACAGAACTTATTGCGTACGACTGTGCCGACCCGGATACCGAACTGTCACGAATTTCTCTGCTGTATGTAGAGTCATGCACGGATCCACGGAGTCACTCAGAGACAGTGGATAAACGGATCCAGCTACTTCAAGAGAGGCAATATGCGGAAGAACACGTGTATACGTGCCAGGAGGTACGTTATACCGATAATGAAATTACGTATGAGGACCTCATCGTCAGTGCGGCTTTCATCATCTGACTACTTGACTACACGGCTTTAGCAAATATTAAGGAGGACAGACTAAACTTGCGAACAGGAACCATCGGCCCATTCAGCGATAAATACTGCTTCGATGACATGGCATGTGAGGTCACCTGGGAAGTTGAGCTGTCGGATCGCTGCCAAAGTCGGGGTATTGACGTCCTATATGAAGGGAAAGCTACCATTCTCACATTGAACGCTACCAGCGAGAAACCGGTCACGCAATACGTCATTGTAGAGACTCACGATACAGTTTTCGCTCTACAACTGACAAAGCCGGAAGTCTTGTACCACCAACCAGCCTGGCGCACCGAGCAGAGCCGGATGTTGGTAATCGCGGAGACGTCGTTAGGGTTGTATTACCTAAAATCGACATTAGTAAATCAGAACACGGATCTCATGGCTCAAGTATTGACGAAATTACTGTTTCTAGAGATTGCTGTGCAACGCCAGATGAGCGATCTCATTTATGACTCCATCTTGAAACGGTGTCGGCTACGAGAGAAGATATTGCGCAACCGGGTAGCCTTGGCATTAGAATCACCGGATGTTGTCAGCGATCTGGTGAAAGAGGCAGTGGGACATGTTGGCCGAGTACTGGGTGAAGTACTATATATAGCTCGCTGTCCAGCGAAAATCGTGGAATATCGCCGAGCAGAGGCATGTTTCCAAGAACTGCCAATTGTATATCGGAATCAGTCAAAGTTTATGACCCCCATTACCCATATTATCGAAGAGCACGGTACGCAGGTGGACTGTGATGCTCGTTTACCAGTTATGTTTCATCTGGAGAATAAATGGGTGGAGATATTCCCCGAGGTACGTCAAGCGCACCCTGCACCCATCAGACTGGACACCAACGAAGAGAATGAGGCTATTCCCATGATGAAGATATCACCCATTAGCTATCACGGAATATACTCGCGGGAAGATATGGAAGCGTTCCAGCATACGCTAATGTTCCCCACTGAGCGGAAGGCTGTAATGAACTTGGTGACGCGACGAGTCACAAACGCGGAAGTGGACACCCAGTCCTTTCACCTACCCAATATATTGAGCAAGGGTGAGTTCGCTAAGATGGCGGCCCATGCTGCAGAGGAAGTCTAGGGTGTCCTTTCCAGATTGGGGAATGTTTTCTCCATATTGATGTTGTTGTACTCCGTCGCATCGTTCTTAAGCTATATTGCTGGAGTGCTGATGAACTTCTTCACCCTGAAGGAAGTAGCAGGCGACCAGCCCAATAGACGCAGAGTATGGTGCGCGAGTCTATGAAATGCTCTGGCCAATAGGTATTTACTCACCCCATTACAAGCGAGAATGACGACACCAGACGTAGAAGCAGCAGTGACTACCGCCAGCATTTACCCCCAGATACCAGCCGTCTCGAGCCCCTATAGCGAACATAGTGCAGTGAACATAGCCCCAACCCCCACCCCACAACATTACAGTAGTGTGATCACCCCGGGCCCTGACCACTTTCTAAGGCAACCCCTGACCTAAGACAGTAAGTAGTGTATAAATGGGGGTTCTAACTCAAAAATACCTGTACGTACCCCATTTTTCGCTAGAAATACCGTGAAAATGCCCATAAAAGAGTACTTTTGCCCTATTTTTACGGTTTTTCGCTAGAAAATGCCGTGAAAATGCAGTTAAAAGAGTACTTTTGCCCTATTTTTAGTAAAATGTACAAAAAGTGTAAATTGACAAACCTGAACGTATTGAAAATTTTTTTCCCTAATAAATGTAGAATAAAAACGAATTAGCGAGAATGCTAAATAGTAGTAATTCACAATTTAGAAAATTGTCAGAGTTGGAGAATAAAACGTATAAAATCGAATATTTTGAGGTAATTGAAGGAAAGTATGGTGAGCAAATAATAGTTGGTATAATTAATTTTAAAGTATCATTACATGAACGGTATAATAGATTTATACCAAGTATTGAAAAGTTGAACAGTAATCCTCCTAGTTTAAAATATAACGTTAAGAAGAAAATAGGTACCAGAGAGATGCATGATATAAAATTTTTAAACGAATAGTTAAAAATATAAAAAAAAAATATATTGAATTTGTTTAAGCAAAATAAATATATAAATTAGGTAAATATATTTAAATATAACAAACAAATGATGGTAATAATTTAATTTGGAAGGAGCAATCGTCATAGTTTAAAATATATCGTAAAAATGATATAGAATTTATTTAAAGAAAATAAATATGACCACAAAAAGTTTTATTATAAATGCACATAATAGTTGAATATTACTTCACATTGCATCATAACCGTTCAACTTTTTTTCTTTTAAATATTTCTCAACTCAAAAGTAATTTATGTTTTTGATAAACTCGCGTTCCTTAATAAATATTTGAGCCTCTAATATTTCACCAGATTTAAATGTTAATAGTAAATTATTATAAAAATCATAGCATTTCTTGAATTCAATCATTTTTACTTTCTTATACGCAGTATAAGTAAGTATTGTAATCATGAAAGATTTCGAACTCGAGATTTTAACGGAAATATACGTTTTGACCTTCCCTGAATCGATTCCGACTATTTTTGAAATGACGTCCGTCTGTGTGTGTGTGTGTGTGTCTGTGTGTGTGTGTGTGTGCGTGTGTGTGTATGTGAGCGCTCTACAGCCCAAACGGCTAAAGGGAAAATTATGAAATTTTAAACTAAAGATTTGTATGTGCCTGGCACGAAAACCTCCTATTTTTGAAAACCATAATCCGACCGGAAGTTCATGTTTACCCTAGTCATCTTTTGCAGTTTCTGCAATAACACAAAAATGGTTACAGTTACAGAAAATTTTTGTGAACAAAACTTAATGATATTTATATTTAGCACTAACAACTTTTGTTTGAATCTTTTTTCCAAATAAATCACTGGTTTCAAAATAAATTTCTGCTTATTATATATATTGTAACATAAATCGTATCATCTGCGCCTGTCAATTGTTTAACAAAATAGACTTAAAGAATTTGAAGTTTGACATTTAATATTTATTCTAAGATACATATTTAGTGTAAAAGCGATCTAAAGGTTAGAACAAATATTATAAATTAGAATAATAGTGTAACTACGATATGGTTTAACCCATATGCGGATAAGAAAGTTCGGTGCATGACAAACCAGATATTTTAACAAAATAGACTTAAATAATTTGAAGTTTGACATTTAATATTTATTCTAAGAAACATATTTAGTGTAAAAGCGATCACAAGGTTAGAGCAAATATTTTAAATTAGAAAAATAATGTAACTACGATATGGTTTAACCCATATGCGGATAAGAAAGTTCGGTGCATGACACTGCAGATATTTTTTTTTTATATTTGGGAGTTCAGAGGCACACATAAGTAAAGGTGACCCGAAAGCGATAAGTGATAATAAGGGCATTGCTATCGCTGATAAACTACTGCCTGTAAATAAAACTTCGCCCAAATGCATACCTAGATTAATTTTACTATAATGTTTATAAGATTTCCGGTAAACATATTTACGTTTTTCAAGATAATCTTCCATTTAGAACGGGAAAATGTTTCTTTATAAATGAGGAAAATAGAAGGATCTGGATTTTTAAATAGTTTAATAAATAAATTACCGCATGAAGTACATATACCAGGTTATAATTACTGTGGTCCAGGTACCAAGTTAGAAAAGCGATTAGCAAAAGGTAATAAAGGAGTTAACGGATTAGACGAAGCTTGCCGAGAACATGACATAGCTTATTCTAAATATACAGATGTATACAACAGAAATAAAGCTGAATATATATTTGAAAATAAAGCATGGAATAGAATATTATATAAAATTGCAAGTTTTAAAGATAAAATAGCTGCTACAAGTATAATGAAAGCGAAACTTAAAATGGGAATGGGTCTTAATTTTTATACTAATAAATTAGTTGAAATGGCAGAAATATTGAGTTAAAGTCAATTAAATAAAATTCAAAAAGCTAAACAGGAAGGAGTACTCCTACTTTTTCCTACTATAAAATTATCTGCATCTCAGATAAAAAAATAAGTCCTCCATAAAAAATACCTATTCCTGTCACAATGTTAATGGCGGCATTACAAAATTCTAATTCAAACAATGTTCAGGATATTGTAAATCAATTAGAAAATGTAAAAGGCAGTATTGATTTACCAACAACGCAATTATTAAATAGTTTAACAGACAAGAAAGGTGGTGTAATACTTTTGCCAGCAGCACCAATAATAAAAGGATCATGTATAACATTAGGTGGTGCATTATCTGATATTGCTGTAAAAAATGGCGGCTTTCTTCCATTCGCAATTCCAGTTGTAATGACATTAATTAAAGGTGCATTAGCCGCTCTAGGAATAGGTGCAATGTTGCAAGCAGGTAAAAAGGTAGGCGAGAAGGTTTTTGGTAATGGGATGTATATAGGTGATCCTGCATATAATAAACAGAAACATGGAGGAAAAATAAAACAAAAATTGATACCAGAGAGACCATTGTCAAATATAGAAATATTGAAATATGCTAAAGAGTTAAGACTTACATATTTTAGAGGTGTATTTATGGATGACACTTTGCCTAAACTAATTAACAAGAATGCATCAGGTATAGTTAATTTAGATTCTAATTCGGGACCAGGTACTCACTGGGTAGCTTATATAAAAATTGATAATAAAGTTTACTATTTTGATAGTTATGGAAACGTAAACCCTGAAATAAAATTAGTAAAGTATTTTAATATGGCTGAAATATATTATAATTATGACAGACAACAGTCATATAGTGAAACAAATTGTGGAAAGTTATGTATAGAATTTATATATAATTCCTTTTATAATAAATGGGTACACTCACATTAGATAATTATAAAAATTTTAATCAATCTATTTTAATTAGTAATTATTTCCCCCCACTAGATTTATCAAATGGTAGATATGAATTGTGTCTGAAAAGTTCAAAAACATCATTTACTATTCCAAATGTATCAAAAAAAAAAAATCATACTTTTACTTATATTAAAGAGGGTGTTAGTAAAACAATTAAAATTGATGATGGTACATATAGATATAAAGACTTGAAAGACATACTAGAAGAAATTATCGGTATAGGATTCACATTAAAACCAAATGACAATACTATGAAAAATATGATTAAAAGTATTTATACCATCGACTTTACAACATATAACTCAATAGGACCATTGCTGGGATTTAATAAAAGGGTACTAGAGCCAAACATACTGCACATGCCTGATAACAATTTGGATATATTTCCCGTTAAGACTATCAAAGTATGTTCAAATATTACAAAAGGATGGTATATCGGCTCGACGGAAACTAGTACAATATATGAATTTTTTCTAAAAGTAAGACCTGGTTATGATATAATTGAGCAACCTATAAACTTGGCATATTATCCACTATTATTAAATAAAATAGATAAATTGGAATTAAAACTAATAGATCAAGATGATAATTTAATACACTTTAGAACTGAACCTTTGTTAATAACTTTACATATAAGAAAAATTTAATATTTTTTTCTATAGAAATGGATACAGCAATATTTGATTATTCTATTAATGATCGAGTACATAAACCACCTATCCAGCGTTACCAATATATAAAATATTTACCTATGATAGTAGGTAGAATTAATACACCAAATACATTTACAGAGATTAAGGTACCCAATCAGGATGTTATTTATGACACTGCAAACAGTAATCTTGTAATAGCCGGTCAGATTATAGGCAAAGGTACCCCACTGACACTGCTGACTGCTAATTATAAGACGATTCAATTTGTTCAAAATGGTATAATGCATCTCTATTCACAAATAAAATATTTAATATCCAGTAAAGAAGTAGAAGTAGTTATTGCTCCAGGTTATACAACAACAATTAAAGGTTTAACTACTTTTAATAAACATGACATGTTTGATGGCTAGGGCACTGAGAATGTTTTAGATGAAAAGGGATATTTTTCCATTACTGTACCACTAAAAAATATTTTCGGTGTATTTGAAACATATAATAAAGCTATTTTACGTGTCAGTCAGGAACTACAACTACTTAGAGCAACCGATGATCCAAATTGTTTATTAGCACCTGTGACATTAAAAGACAATTTGCAAATTAATATTTCAGAAGTATATTGGATTATGCCACTAGTAAGTCCCACATTGGAAAAACAAATAGAAATTAGTAATCTTATAGCTTCAAACCAACAGCAAATAATAAATTATAATTCATGGACTTATGAATGTAATCCTACAATTCCTAAAGATGTGATGAAATATACATGGCGAGTTGCAACCCTTTCAAAACGTCCAAAAAAGTTCATCATAGCGTTTTCTAAAAATCGTGATACAGATGTAACTGTAGATAATTCAAAATTTGATTTTATTGACCTGCATGATATAAAAGCAATATTAAACAACGATGGCTATCCACAGGAAAACTTAATGTTAGATACTGACCACAATGGCTATAGTAGTGTATACACAATGTTTAAAAACTTTCAAAAGACATATTTCCTTAATAACAAACATATTAATGCACCTATTGTTTCTAAATATGAGTTTAATAAAAACTATCCAATATTTGTTATAGATTGTTTATATCAAAACGAGACCATAAAGGAATCAATTACAGATGTAAAGATTGACTTTCAGTTTAATAAAAAGCTTCCAGAAAATACTATTGTACACTGTCTGATAGTTAGTGATACAAACATAAAATATAGTAGCTTGACAAACACGGTAGTAAAAGACCTTTAATCGCTAATAAATGGAGTTTGAAATTAAAAAAGTAGGAAAAGGTTTAGAGAATATAACTATAGAAGAAGAGCAACAAAATAGATATAAAAATTTCCCCAACACTATAAGATGTATAATATGTGGACCATCAAATTGTGGTAAAACAAACATTATATTACAAATGTTAACAGATACGCATAACGGTTTAATATATCAAAATATATATGTTTATTCAAAATCATTACATCAACTAAAATATAAACATCTTGAAGAGTTTGTAAATGAAATGAATAGTCATTTGAAAAATCGTATAGGCTTTTACAAATTTGAAAATGCTGAAGACGTTACACCTGTAGAAAATGTAAAACCTAATTCAATAGCAATATTTGATGATATTGATACACGAAAAATAAAAATACTTGAAGATTACTTTAGTAGAGGTAGACATTATGGTCTTTGTTATATGCACATGTCAAACATTAAGTCGCATACCGAAACAGATGGTCAGAGTTAATGCAAACTATATTATACTTTGTCACTCTACTGATAGTACTAATTTAAAACATGCATATAATGATTTCGCTGGCACGGATATGAGTATAGAAAAGTTTAGAGATCTTTGTAATTTTTGTTGGAAAAAGAAATATGATTTTCTAGCCATAAATATGGAGAAAGATTTGGCAAATGGTAAATATAGCCGTCGCTTTAATGAGAACATTTTATTTTAACTACATTAATTTTATTTCAATATTTTAATTTAAATATCTAAAATAATTTTTTATATCTATTATTTTAATATTTTAATTTAAATATCTACAATTATTTTTTATATATATTGTTTAAATATTTTAATTTAAATATCTACAATTATTTTTTATATATATTGTTTAAATATTTTACTTTAAATATCTACAATTATTTCTTATATCTATTATTTAAATACTAATATATCAACCGTTAATTTTTATTAATAGAATAGTGACCCCATGGTAATGTGTCAAACCCATTTTCTAGTATATATCTTTTATTATCGGCTGGATTCAGAGCAATTTTATTTTGATTGATGGAATAAATGTCATGCTTTACACTTCTAATAGTATTCATTGTTATGGACATCTTCTCGCTATTAAATAAACAGTTTTTATAATCGTCAATAGTAATATTATTCTTAACTACATTTTTCTTGGTACCTTTTGCCTTCTTTTGAACTGTTTTACCTAATACATCAAACGCATACATTTTTGCCTTTAAGCCAACAAATTCTGTCATTGGAGAGCCCATATTTACATCTTTCATTTTTCCAAGTACCTTTTTGTTCACTATGGGTATGTAATATTTATTATCAACAGGATAATCGGATGTATCAAGGTGATCTTTCATATGTTTCATGTCTTTATGAAAGTCTTCCGTGATAATATTATAAATATAGGAATCCGTATCTTGATAGAGTAACTCTATATTATGCTTATATTTTTGTTTCATAACATTATAATGGAAATCATACATTAACTCTTTTGATATATCTAATATAGACAAACCAATTTACATTGGTTTGTTGAATGTTATTTTAGTTTTATTCATATGTATGGCCACAAGATTTTCAGTAAAGATGTTTCTATGATTAAAGTTTGGCTTGCTTATAAGCTTTTCACTTTTTTTAGCATTTGGACATAGTATTATGGTTACATGTTTTCTAATGTTTTCCATAGACTTTCCAAATATGCTGTTATTCATTAATTTATAAAAGTCCTTTTCGAATTCACTACTTGCTTTCTTTCTCATTTCCGTATTCAAGTCTATATAATTCTTTAACCAATAAGATTGTCTAAAACTTATTACTCTGTGTACCTGTTTTAATAACAATCCCTTTGATAGATATTGTTTCAAGCTTCTATAATGTAAAACATATCTTTTTTGTTATCCAATGTAGTTAGTAATTTACATTGATTAGATCCTGGTGGATTTTTTTTGATTCGGCTGCCAGTGGTAAATCTTTATGTAAATCATGTTACTCCATGGGATATTCTAAATCAACTTCAGTAAGATATCCTTCATTTGCATCATCCGCTAGATTTAAATTAATATTTTTACTGGCCCATTCAAAACCTGCATATGGCATCTTCTGTGATTATTCTTATCGTCCTTTATATACAACAAATTTATATGTTGATCTTTCTTGTCTTTTGTTACATATACTGGAAATATTATTTCTTGCTCATCAAAAGAATATACATTTACCGAGATATTACTCTGCCTTTCAAATTTACTAATATCTTTCAGTGCCATAGGAAATCGAATACCATTAAACATTGTTTCAACTTGATCTATATATTTATTATAGTTTGTTAATCTACAAGTATTTATATCTACTGGATGTAAGAATGATAATAATGACCACATAAAACACTTGTCGTCGTTATATTCCACATTTACAACTGCTTTCTTGTCTTGTATCCATTTTGGTAGTGCCACATAAGAAGATCTACGTAATGGAACATAGTTATTAATTCGCAGCTCTATAGAATTTACACTATATAAAACCCAACCGGATCCCTTTCTTTCAAATTCCTCCACTTCAGCAAGTAATTTTTCTTCTGCTTCAGCATAGTATTCTGCTAGGTCTGTACTGTCAAAAATGGCAACATTGCGTGTTTTAAAATTTTGTTCTTCAATAATTTCAGATTCAATGTCAAGCTGCTTATAGTTACAAAATAATTTCAAGTTTACCTTAAGATTATTATCAACCAACTTTTCTTGTATTTTATTTATTAAAGTATATTTAATAGAGGCCAGAAATATTGAAGGGTCTCTTATGATAGTATTATTATTTTTATGATATGTGGCCAACCTATTTTGAAATGCAGTTTCAACCTCTACAATTCTATAATTTTGTTTAAATGAATGTTTATTACTTCTAAAATGTTCTGCACATTTTTCTGGATCATAATATGTACTACAACCTTCACATTTTACTTTTGCAATTCTGATAGGCTTAGGTGCCCTAAATAAATCATCTTCAAACGGGAATCTATTTAAATGAAATATTAATTCAGGTTTGTTCATTCTATAATAACCTTTAATTCCATTTTGTTTACACATCTGTCGTAATTCTTTAATTGTGTTGATCTCCATTTATCACAAAACAAATTTGTTAATATTTTCGTAAATGTATATTTTTAGACTTGTGACTACGAAGATATGATTTTACAACAAATCTTCCACATTTACATTCCACTTTTTCTCTAAGTTTATTTTTATTTGTGAAATAATAATTACTCATACAAGTTTTGCTTCTTGCATTATATTCCTCTTTATTTTTATGAAAATTACCAACGTCTTTAGTAATATTGCATACCCTACAAAGTTTTGTCATTTATTAATAAAAAAATCCGTATTAGTTAAAGTCTTTAACTTTACTTTTCTTAGATCTTCTTTAACAATATAATCTTCAATATTTATTGCTTCCCTTATTTCTCTATTAGCGTAATAATCTAGAAAGCCTTTCCATAAACGGTCATATTCAAGTTTTCTATGTTGTGTGAGTGGTTCGTCCAATAATTTACAAATATAATATTTATGACGTATAGATCAATCTGGACCTGACATACATATAAGAAAGAAAATATGTATATTTTTCAACTAACATTTGTTGATCATTTGCATTAAAACCATATACATTGTGATTTGGATTAACCGTCTCTTTATGTTCACGTAGTAATTTTACGAAATATTTGATTTTATTACATGGCTTTGTAAAATATTTTTTATTTGATTTAGTTATAATATAGAACCAACAATTGTCACAAGAAGGTTTTTTATCATTTCTTCTAAATGCACATTCTAAACATTCTCTACTTATATACTAATCTGGACCATCCATTTATAACAAAATAAAAATGTTAATTTATTACAGCTTCTTTTTCTATCCACGTATTATGAGTGTTATCAAACCCTAAACATTTAACAAACACTTTATTACCTTTACGTCTTATTACTTTCTCTACTAGGAAAACATTCGGGTACTTTGTTTCACTCATTTCTTGTTAATAGAGACAACCTTCTATTAATTTATTTTTATAGTACTTAATATGATATGTAATAGGGTCAGAATATATTATTTTACAAACGGTAAATATTTCATTCGACCAATTTGGTGTATAACCTTTCGCAAAAATAGTTTTATACCTTGATATTCTTACCTTGTCATTTATTTTAAACTTAGGAGGTATAGTAGGTACTGTTTGAGCAAAAAAGTTTTTTAAAGATTTCTCATTTTCTTACATTGAACCTTGTACATGTGTCATTTTAATTGTGCTATGTATAGTATTGTTATATTCTTCTACTAATTGAGGTAGCAAATCGAACCATTTGTAATTACCGCTTACAGTGAATTGAATTTCTCAACTCAAAAGTAATTTATGTTTTTGATAAACTCGCGTTCCTTAATAAATATTTGAGCCTCTAATATTTCACCAGATTTAAATGTTAATAGTAAATTATTATAAAAATCATAGCATTTCTTGAATTCAATCATTTTTACTTTCTTATACGCAGTATAAGTAAGTATTGTAATCATGAAAGATTTCGAACTCGAGATTTTAACGGAAATATACGTTTTGACCTTCCCTGAATCGATTCCGACTATTTTTGAAATGACGTCCGTCTGTGTGTGTGTGTGTGTGTCTGTGTGTGTGTGTGTGCGTGTGTGTGTATGTGAGCGCTCTACAGCCCAAACGGCTAAAGGGAAAATTATGAAATTTTAAACTAAAGATTTGTATGTGCCTGGCACGAAAACCTCCTATTTTTGAAAACCATAATCCGACCGGAAGTTCATGTTTACCCTAGTCATCTTTTGCAGTTTCTGCAATAACACAAAAATGGTTACAGTTACAGAAAATTTTTGTGAACAAAACTTAATGATATTTATATTTAGCACTAACAACTTTTGTTTGAATCTTTTTTCCAAATAAAAGCACTGGTTTCAAAATAAATTTCTGCTTATTATATATATTGTAACATAAATCGTATCATCTGCGCCTGTCAATTGTTTAACAAAATAGACTTAAAGAATTTGAAGTTTGACATTTAATATTTATTCTAAGATACATATTTAGTGTAAAAGCGATCTAAAGGTTAGAACAAATATTATAAATTAGAATAATAGTGTAACTACGATATGGTTTAACCCATATGCGGATAAGAAAGTTCGGTGCATGACAAACCAGATATTTTAACAAAATAGACTTAAATAATTTGAAGTTTGACATTTAATATTTATTCTAAGAAACATATTTAGTGTAAAAGCGATCACAAGGTTAGAGCAAATATTTTAAATTAGAAAAATAATGTAACTACGATATGGTTTAACCCATATGCGGATAAGAAAGTTCGGTGCATGACACTGCAGATATTTTTTTTTTATATTTGGGAGTTCAGAGGCACACATAAGTAAAGGTGACCCGAAAGCGATAAGTGATAATAAGGGCATTGCTATCGCTGATAAACTACTGCCTGTAAATAAAACTTCGCCCAAATGCATACCTAGATTAATTTTACTATAATGTTTATAAGATTTCCGGTAAACATATTTACGTTTTTCAAGATAATCTTCCATTTAGAACGGGAAAATGTTTCTTTATAAATGAGGAAAATAGAAGGATCTGGATTTTTAAATAGTTTAATAAATAAATTACCGCATGAAGTACATATACCAGGTTATAATTACTGTGGTCCAGGTACCAAGTTAGAAAAGCGATTAGCAAAAGGTAATAAAGGAGTTAACGGATTAGACGAAGCTTGCCGAGAACATGACATAGCTTATTCTAAATATACAGATGTATACAACAGAAATAAAGCTGAATATATATTTGAAAATAAAGCATGGAATAGAATATTATATAAAATTGCAAGTTTTAAAGATAAAATAGCTGCTACAAGTATAATGAAAGCGAAACTTAAAATGGGAATGGGTCTTAATTTTTATACTAATAAATTAGTTGAAATGGCAGAAATATTGAGTTAAAGTCAATTAAATAAAATTCAAAAAGCTAAACAGGAAGGAGTACTCCTACTTTTTCCTACTATAAAATTATCTGCATCTCAGATAAAAAAATAAGTCCTCCATAAAAAATACCTATTCCTGTCACAATGTTAATGGCGGCATTACAAAATTCTAATTCAAACAATGTTCAGGATATTGTAAATCAATTAGAAAATGTAAAAGGCAGTATTGATTTACCAACAACGCAATTATTAAATAGTTTAACAGACAAGAAAGGTGGTGTAATACTTTTGCCAGCAGCACCAATAATAAAAGGATCATGTATAACATTAGGTGGTGCATTATCTGATATTGCTGTAAAAAATGGCGGCTTTCTTCCATTCGCAATTCCAGTTGTAATGACATTAATTAAAGGTGCATTAGCCGCTCTAGGAATAGGTGCAATGTTGCAAGCAGGTAAAAAGGTAGGCGAGAAGGTTTTTGGTAATGGGATGTATATAGGTGATCCTGCATATAATAAACAGAAACATGGAGGAAAAATAAAACAAAAATTGATACCAGAGAGACCATTGTCAAATATAGAAATATTGAAATATGCTAAAGAGTTAAGACTTACATATTTTAGAGGTGTATTTATGGATGACACTTTGCCTAAACTAATTAACAAGAATGCATCAGGTATAGTTAATTTAGATTCTAATTCGGGACCAGGTACTCACTGGGTAGCTTATATAAAAATTGATAATAAAGTTTACTATTTTGATAGTTATGGAAACGTAAACCCTGAAATAAAATTAGTAAAGTATTTTAATATGGCTGAAATATATTATAATTATGACAGACAACAGTCATATAGTGAAACAAATTGTGGAAAGTTATGTATAGAATTTATATATAATTCCTTTTATAATAAATGGGTACACTCACATTAGATAATTATAAAAATTTTAATCAATCTATTTTAATTAGTAATTATTTCCCCCCACTAGATTTATCAAATGGTAGATATGAATTGTGTCTGAAAAGTTCAAAAACATCATTTACTATTCCAAATGTATCAAAAAAAAAAAATCATACTTTTACTTATATTAAAGAGGGTGTTAGTAAAACAATTAAAATTGATGATGGTACATATAGATATAAAGACTTGAAAGACATACTAGAAGAAATTATCGGTATAGGATTCACATTAAAACCAAATGACAATACTATGAAAAATATGATTAAAAGTATTTATACCATCGACTTTACAACATATAACTCAATAGGACCATTGCTGGGATTTAATAAAAGGGTACTAGAGCCAAACATACTGCACATGCCTGATAACAATTTGGATATATTTCCCGTTAAGACTATCAAAGTATGTTCAAATATTACAAAAGGATGGTATATCGGCTCGACGGAAACTAGTACAATATATGAATTTTTTCTAAAAGTAAGACCTGGTTATGATATAATTGAGCAACCTATAAACTTGGCATATTATCCACTATTATTAAATAAAATAGATAAATTGGAATTAAAACTAATAGATCAAGATGATAATTTAATACACTTTAGAACTGAACCTTTGTTAATAACTTTACATATAAGAAAAATTTAATATTTTTTTCTATAGAAATGGATACAGCAATATTTGATTATTCTATTAATGATCGAGTACATAAACCACCTATCCAGCGTTACCAATATATAAAATATTTACCTATGATAGTAGGTAGAATTAATACACCAAATACATTTACAGAGATTAAGGTACCCAATCAGGATGTTATTTATGACACTGCAAACAGTAATCTTGTAATAGCCGGTCAGATTATAGGCAAAGGTACCCCACTGACACTGCTGACTGCTAATTATAAGACGATTCAATTTGTTCAAAATGGTATAATGCATCTCTATTCACAAATAAAATATTTAATATCCAGTAAAGAAGTAGAAGTAGTTATTGCTCCAGGTTATACAACAACAATTAAAGGTTTAACTACTTTTAATAAACATGACATGTTTGATGGCTGGGGCACTGAGAATGTTTTAGATGAAAAGGGATATATTTTCCATTACTGTACCACTAAAAAATATTTTCGGTGTATTTGAAACATATAATAAAGCTATTTTACGTGTCAGTCAGGAACTACAACTACTTAGAGCAACCGATGATCCAAATTGTTTATTAGCACCTGTGACATTAAAAGACAATTTGCAAATTAATATTTCAGAAGTATATTGGATTATGCCACTAGTAAGTCCCACATTGGAAAAACAAATAGAAATTAGTAATCTTATAGCTTCAAACCAACAGCAAATAATAAATTATAATTCATGGACTTATGAATGTAATCCTACAATTCCTAAAGATGTGATGAAATATACATGGCGAGTTGCAACCCTTTCAAAACGTCCAAAAAAGTTCATCATAGCGTTTTCTAAAAATCGTGATACAGATGTAACTGTAGATAATTCAAAATTTGATTTTATTGACCTGCATGATATAAAAGCAATATTAAACAACGATGGCTATCCACAGGAAAACTTAATGTTAGATACTGACCACAATGGCTATAGTAGTGTATACACAATGTTTAAAAACTTTCAAAAGACATATTTCCTTAATAACAAACATATTAATGCACCTATTGTTTCTAAATATGAGTTTAATAAAAACTATCCAATATTTGTTATAGATTGTTTATATCAAAACTAGACCATAAAGGAATCAATTACAGATGTAAAGATTGACTTTCAGTTTAATAAAAAGCTTCCAGAAAATACTATTGTACACTGTCTGATAGTTAGTGATACAAACATAAAATATAGTAGCTTGACAAACACGGTAGTAAAAGACCTTTAATCGCTAATAAATGGAGTTTGAAATTAAAAAAGTAGGAAAAGGTTTAGAGAATATAACTATAGAAGAAGAGCAACAAAATAGATATAAAAATTTCCCCAACACTATAAGATGTATAATATGTGGACCATCAAATTGTGGTAAAACAAACATTATATTACAAATGTTAACAGATACGCATAACGGTTTAATATATCAAAATATATATGTTTATTCAAAATCATTACATCAACTAAAATACAAACATCTTGAAGAGTTTGTAAATGAAATGAATAGTCATTTGAAAAATCGTATAGGCTTTTACAAATTTGAAAATGCTGAAGACGTTACACCTGTAGAAAATGTAAAACCTAATTCAATAGCAATATTTGATGATATTGATACACGAAAAATAAAAATACTTGAAGATTACTTTAGTAGAGGTAGACATTATGGTCTTTGTTATATGCACATGTCAAACATTAAGTCGCATACCGAAACAGATGGTCAGAGTTAATGCAAACTATATTATACTTTGTCACTCTACTGATAGTACTAATTTAAAACATGCATATAATGATTTCGCTGGCACGGATATGAGTATAGAAAAGTTTAGAGATCTTTGTAATTTTTGTTGGAAAAAGAAATATGATTTTCTAGCCATAAATATGGAGAAAGATTTGGCAAATGGTAAATATAGCCGTCGCTTTAATGAGAACATTTTATTTTAACTACATTAATTTTATTTCAATATTTTAATTTAAATATCTAAAATAATTTTTTATATCTATTATTTTAATATTTTAATTTAAATATCTACAATTATTTTTTATATATATTGTTTAAATATTTTAATTTAAATATCTACAATTATTTTTTATATATATTGTTTAAATATTTTACTTTAAATATCTACAATTATTTCTTATATCTATTATTTAAATACTAATATATCAACCGTTAATTTTTATTAATAGAATAGTGACCCCATGGTAATGTGTCAAACCCATTTTCTAGTATATATCTTTTATTATCGGCTGGATTCAGAGCAATTTTATTTTGATTGATGGAATAAATGTCATGCTTTACACTTCTAATAGTATTCATTGTTATGGACATCTTCTCGCTATTAAATAAACAGTTTTTATAATCGTCAATAGTAATATTATTCTTAACTACATTTTTCTTGGTACCTTTTGCCTTCTTTTGAACTGTTTTACCTAATACATCAAACGCATACATTTTTGCCTTTAAGCCAACAAATTCTGTCATTGGAGAGCCCATATTTACATCTTTCATTTTTCCAAGTACCTTTTTGTTCACTATGGGTATGTAATATTTATTATCAACAGGATAATCGGATGTATCAAGGTGATCTTTCATATGTTTCATGTCTTTATGAAAGTCTTCCGTGATAATATTATAAATATAGGAATCCGTATCTTGATAGAGTAACTCTATATTATGCTTATATTTTTGTTTCATAACATTATAATGGAAATCATACATTAACTCTTTTGATATATCTAATATAGACAAACCAATGTAAATTGGTTTGTTGAATGTTATTTTAGTTTTATTCATATGTATGGCCACAAGATTTTCAGTAAAGATGTTTCTATGATTAAAGTTTGGCTTGCTTATAAGCTTTTCACTTTTTTTAGCATTTGGACATAGTATTATGGTTACATGTTTTCTAATGTTTTCCATAGACTTTCCAAATATGCTGTTATTCATTAATTTATAAAAGTCCTTTTCGAATTCACTACTTGCTTTCTTTCTCATTTCCGTATTCAAGTCTATATAATTCTTTAACCAATAAGATTGTCTAAAACTTATTACTCTGTGTACCTGTTTTAATAACAATCCCTTTGATAGATATTGTTTCAAGCTTCTATAATGTAAAACATATCTTTTTTGTTATCCAATGTAGTTAGTAATTTACATTGATTAGATCCTGGTGGATTTTTTTTGATTCGGCTGCCAGTGGTAAATCTTTATGTAAATCATGTTACTCCATGGGATATTCTAAATCAACTTCAGTAAGATATCCTTCATTTGCATCATCCGCTAGATTTAAATTAATATTTTTACTGGCCCATTCAAAACCTGCATATGGCATCTTCTGCGAAATTGCCCAACCATATAAATTATTGGCATCTAAATACATAAAATAATTAGATGATTTTGCGGGGTCTTAATCTTCCATGTATTTATTATTTGCCAGTACATACCGCTTTCAACACTGTGCTATTACTCCTCTAATACCTTTTTCAATCATTAAAATCATATCATAGTCAGATATTAAGTCTAAAGCCTGTTTTGTATATTTTAACATTGCAGCCCATATTAGTCCAGGTGTTGTAAAGTACCATGCTGGGTCTAATTTGTATAAATTGTAGCATATTAATCTGAAATTCTCAAATATATCCCCCAACAATAATACATCTGTTTTTACATACAAGTCATGAATGTCTCCTAGATTTTGCACATTAAATTTATTCCATACATTTAGTACATGTTCATAGTCTGTATCACTTATGTTTGAATCGTTTAGTTCGCTATAAAATTCCGATTTAGGTGGAACACTTTTCTCTGTAAATCTTGACCATGAATCCATGTTTTCATAGCAATATGCTTGTTGCTTAGTTACATAGTCAACCTCATCTTCTTTAAAGTATTTAGTCAATGATGTTTTTTGTTCTTTTTTTAAATTCTTTGCAAGATTTTCCAAACCACTCGACATAAATTTAAATGAATCCATAAATCTAATTAGTAGATCATCTGTATGTTTAGTATAACTTATATACCGTTCTTCATTACATGGGATTAAATCTATTTCTTGGTCATCATAAGCAAGTTCTTTAATAAACAAATGCGAATCGTAACCGGACACGTTATGGAAAAATACAGGCACAAATATAGAATTTTTGCATTTTAAATTACAATTATTACAAAGAGGTGCTATATATTTTCCAGTCAAGTGATCATGATGGCGTACTTTTTTATTTTTTTCTGTAAAGCTACACCCTCATAAAGTACAATTATTATTAGTATTATATAGTTCTATGTCTGTATTGGTATGAGGTAAAATTTCCTCAATTTCATCATAATAGTTACCAATTCCTTCTTCTTCTTGTCTAATTCTATTCATAAATACTTTTGCGGCATTAGGACCTCTATATACAACAGGCGGCTTATATTCTTTATGTATGTATTTTATGTAATAACAAAAACCTGAAGGTTCATGTTTTTCGTATCTATGTGTATGATTTGTTATTTGATGGTGCACAAATTTGAATTTTTTTTGTTAGACAATCAAAGTCTGCATATATAACAAATGGAACTTTCATTGTATTTCCATAATTTTTAAACTGGATTTTCTCAGTTTTACTTGGCATAATTACTTTTACTGATTCTTTGGTTTTACAATCAACTTTGTGAATGTTTAACTTATATTCTGAATTAAAAAATAATAAACATCGATCACAGAGATCTTTTGAACCTTTATGCTTAGATAATTGAAATCCCACTAATCGTGAAATACTTTTTATCCAGCAATAGTGATTATTCTTATCGTCCTTTATATACAACAAATTTATATGTTGATCTTTCTTGTCTTTTGTTACATATACTGGAAATATTATTTCTTGCTCATCAAAAGAATATACATTTACCGAGATATTACTCTGCCTTTCAAATTTACTAATATCTTTCAGTGCCATAGGAAATCGAATACCATTAAACATTGTTTCAACTTGATCTATATATTTATTATAGTTTGTTAATCTACAAGTATTTATATCTACTGGATGTAAGAATGATAATAATGACCACATAAAACACTTGTCGTCGTTATATTCCACATTTACAACTGCTTTCTTGTCTTGTATCCATTTTGGTAGTGCCACATAAGAAGATCTACGTAATGGAACATAGTTATTAATTCGCAGCTCTATAGAATTTACACTATATAAAACCCAACCGGATCCCTTTCTTTCAAATTCCTCCACTTCAGCAAGTAATTTTTCTTCTGCTTCAGCATAGTATTCTGCTAGGTCTGTACTGTCAAAAATGGCAACATTGCGTGTTTTAAAATTTTGTTCTTCAATAATTTCAGATTCAATGTCAAGCTGCTTATAGTTACAAAATAATTTCAAGTTTACCTTAAGATTATTATCAACCAACTTTTCTTGTATTTTATTTATTAAAGTATATTTAATAGAGGCCAGAAATATTGAAGGGTCTCTTATGATAGTATTATTATTTTTATGATATGTGGCCAACCTATTTTGAAATGCAGTTTCAACCTCTACAATTCTATAATTTTGTTTAAATGAATGTTTATTACTTCTAAAATGTTCTGCACATTTTTCTGGATCATAATATGTACTACAACCTTCACATTTTACTTTTGCAATTCTGATAGGCTTAGGTGCCCTAAATAAATCATCTTCAAACGGGAATCTATTTAAATGAAATATTAATTCAGGTTTGTTCATTCTATAATAACCTTTAATTCCATTTTGTTTACACATCTGTCGTAATTCTTTAATTGTGTTGATCTCCATTTATCACAAAACAAATTTGTTAATATTTTCGTAAATGTATATTTTTAGACTTGTGACTACGAAGATATGATTTTACAACAAATCTTCCACATTTACATTCCACTTTTTCTCTAAGTTTATTTTTATTTGTGAAATAATAATTACTCATACAAGTTTTGCTTCTTGCATTATATTCCTCTTTATTTTTATGAAAATTACCAACGTCTTTAGTAATATTGCATACCCTACAAAGTTTTGTCATTTATTAATAAAAAAATCCGTATTAGTTAAAGTCTTTAACTTTACTTTTCTTAGATCTTCTTTAACAATATAATCTTCAATATTTATTGCTTCCCTTATTTCTCTATTAGCGTAATAATCTAGAAAGCCTTTCCATAAACGGTCATATTCAAGTTTTCTATGTTGTGTGAGCGGTTCGTCCAATAATTTACAAATATAATATTTATGACGTATAGATCAATCTGGACCTGACATACATATAAGAAAGAAAATATGTATATTTTTCAACTAACATTTGTTGATCATTTGCATTAAAACCATATACATTGTGATTTGGATTAACCGTCTCTTTATGTTCACGTAGTAATTTTACGAAATATTTGATTTTATTACATGGCTTTGTAAAATATTTTTTATTTGATTTAGTTATAATATAGAACCAACAATTGTCACAAGAAGGTTTTTTATCATTTCTTCTAAATGCACATTCTAAACATTCTCTACTTATATACTAATCTGGACCATCCATTTATAACAAAATAAAAATGTTAATTTATTACAGCTTCTTTTTCTATCCACGTATTATGAGTGTTATCAAACCCTAAACATTTAACAAACACTTTATTACCTTTACGTCTTATTACTTTCTCTACTAGGAAAACATTCGGGTACTTTGTTTCACTCATTTCTTGTTAATAGAGACAACCTTCTATTAATTTATTTTTATAGTACTTAATATGATATGTAATAGGGTCAGAATATATTATTTTACAAACGGTAAATATTTCATTCGACCAATTTGGTGTATAACCTTTCGCAAAAATAGTTTTATACCTTGATATTCTTACCTTGTCATTTATTTTAAACTTAGGAGGTATAGTAGGTACTGTTTGAGCAAAAAAGTTTTTTAAAGATTTCTCATTTTCTTACATTGAACCTTGTACATGTGTCATTTTAATTGTGCTATGTATAGTATTGTTATATTCTTCTACTAATTGAGGTAGCAAATCGAACCATTTGTAATTACCGCTTACAGTGAATCGCTTCCACATTTTTTCTTTAAGTGTCCTGTTAAATCGTTGAGCAACAGATGCTTTTACTTCAGAGTATGTTGAATAATGATTACTTTATTGTCATGCATTAATTGCTGAAAGATTTTATTATAAAATTCAAGTCCACGGTCAGTTTGTAGATGTGTTGGACTGCCGTTAGTTATAATCGATTTAAACACTTTAGATACACTTTCTCCAGTTTCATTTTTAATTGGAATAGCCCATGCAAATTTAGAAAATACATCAATAACTGTCAAAATATGTTTATATCCTTCATCCTGATTTGTAATCCTTTCAACTAAATCAGCCTGCCATAAATCATCAATTGCTATTGTTAAAATTTACGTCTCTGAAAATTACGCCTTAATGGTTTATGTATTACATCCGCGATATCTTCTTTAATACCATCACCTATTTTTTTTTTATGAATGAACATTTATTTGTATTACAAACTACACATTCCCCTTTTAACATTGGCTGACCTTTTTAGATGTTGTTCTAGTCACATTCTTAGTACCTGCCTTTGTCTTACATTTGATACAATACTCACTCATTTATTACATAAGAAAGCTACTGATGCGTAATAATTAATTCAACACTTATATTGGCCCATGAAACATTATCAGTACTTATAAATCGTTTAAATCTAAGTTTTTCACGTTTTTTCAACTCGAAGCCATCCGGTAATGTTTTAAATTCTCTATCATTAACATGTATTTCACTGCATGCACCTTTTGGGAATATTGTTAACTTTTCAAATTTTATGTTAAATGGTAGACGATAAATAGTATCATTAGATATACTATATTCACGTATATAGAAACCCTCTTCATCAAATTTGTTATATCGTAATTGAATTGGTATTGACAGCCGTTTAAATTGATTTTTAATATGATTATCCAATTCTCTAAATATAGTGGTAAGTCTCTGATTTATCAAAGACTTCGTATGTTCATTAATTAATTTACCCATATCATTTGTTTTAATTTTTATGTCAGTTTCAATTTTTATCATACTATCTAAAACTAATTGGTCAACATAATATTTTTTACATGCATCATTCACAATTTCAGACATTCCCACATTATATAATTTCTTGTTTTGTATATCATAATGACCATCTTCTGTTAACTTAAACCCCATTCTAGGAACACCTTTAACATTATTATTTTCTAGATATTCATCACTATCTCCCAATTTATTTAGTACCATTTAAGAGTAAAAAATTAAAACCGCTACCATACCTCTCATGTAATTCCTCCTCTATATTTATTATTTCATTTTGAACGTTATCGTTACCAGCTAGTTTTTCCGCTTTTAGATAATCTAAGCGATCTTGTAATTCTTTAGGATCATCCCAATACACATATTCTTTTTCTTTTGCATTATATTTTTTAAATAAACCTGTCCCAGACGACGTTGATGGTATAGGTCTATTTTTATCAAATTCAGCTTGTTGCTTGGTCTTTGGTGACGATGTATATATAGGTGCACCTCTAAAGTTATTATAATCTTGCCACATAGGTGATATTATATATTTATCTGAACTAGACCTTATCTGACGTGTAGGTTGATCATACATATGCAATGCCCTTGTCAGAAATAAAATTTCTCTATAATTTGTAAAGTCAGCTACATGTGCATTTTTAAATTTATTCCAATTTTCGGAAGGTGGTTGTTTCAATGTTAAGAAAGTCAATATATTCTCATTTTTTGGATATTTCTTATTTCGTTGTTCAGTGTTGTTTTATAATATAATATGATCTTCATCAAAATCTATTTTATAACCATTAAATAACAAATCTCTCGTTTTATTCATCTTTTGTCCCATTCTATAACCATGTTCAGATTTATGACTAATTCCGTTGTGTCTCTCTCATCTTGTTGTCGATTTAAATATGCATCTTCTATGGTATTAACAACAGCCATTTCACTTGGTAGAACTACTCTTTGTTTTGGCATTGGTACTATTGTTTCTTCATCGCCTTCATATGAATCATTTAAAGTTGATGATGCTATAGGATTTCGCCAGTGTACCATTGCATTTCTTGATATACTTGCATCAGTAATAGCATTTGTTGTTTCTTTTATGGCTTTTTCTTGTTTATTCAAAACTTTATTATAGGTTTATATTGTTTCTCTAAAGCTTCAATTTTATCAAACTCACTCTGATTATATATTTTTAAAGCATCTATTGTTTTTTTCTTAGATATATTAAATTGTTTTACTAACTTCTCATAGCTCTTATCATACATTTATTTTAGAAGAAAGTATATTTATTTATTATTCATGTTTATGTTTTATGTACTTTATTTATGTCTAGTTTATGTTTTATGTAATTTATTTATGTCTAGTTTGTTTTATGTAATTTATATATGCCTAGTTTATGTTTTATGTACTTCATTTATGTCTAGTTTATGTTTTATGTACTTTATTTATGTCTAGTTTATGTTTTATGTACTTTATTTATGTCCAGTTTATGTTTTATGTACTTTATTTATGTCTTGTTTATGATTTATGTACTTTATTTATGTCTAGTTTATGTTTTATGTACTTTATTTATGTCTTTTTTATGTTTTATGTACTTTATTTTGTTTTATGTACTTTATTTATTTAATATTTATTTTTTTTATATTTTTAACTTTTCGTTTAGACAAATTCTATATCATGCATCTCTCTAGTACCTATTTTCTTCTTACCGTTATATTTTAAACTAGGAGGATTACTGTTCAACTTTTCAATACTTGGTATAAATCTATTATACCGTTCAGGTAATGATACTTTAAAATTCTCTATACCAACTATTATTTGCTCACCATACTTTCCTTCAATTACCTAAAAATATCCGATTTTATACGTTTTATTATCCAACTCTGACAATTTTCTAAATTGTGAATTACTACTATTTAGCATAATCGCTATTTCGTTTTTATTCTCCATTTATTACGGAAAAAATTTGTCAATACGTTCAGGTTTGTCAATTTACATTTTTTGTACATTTTACTAAAAATAGGGCAAAAGTACTCTTTTATGGGCGTTTTCACGGTATTTTCTAGCGAAAAACCGTAAAATTAGGGCAAAAGTACACTTTTATGGGCATTTTTCACGGTTTTTCTAGCAAAAAAACGGGGTACGTTCACGTTTTTTTGAGTTAGAACCCCCATTTATACAATACTTATTTCCAAATCCATTTTCTTGTTTCCGGTACCTTTATTTAGAAATTTTTTGAAAGAAAAGTTAGGCGAAATATGAAAATAATGTGCATAAAATCAGATAAATCATAATTTACCAAATTTCGCAAACGTTACGGTTAAGATTCTGACCTTCATCAGCGCGTATGTTTATGTAAAATTAGTCCAGGTGCATTGTGAAAAAATGAAGCAATCAACAATTTTGTTTGGTAATTAAAATGCATAACAATAATTTGTAAACAATAATGCAAAGTGTGGAATTAGTTTTCTTTTTTATTTTTACAAACAAAGCATTATGACACTTGTCTACCATTAAAGACAAAAAGTACAGACATTTGAATTACTTATCAAACTTTGTAATTGATTCATTTTTTCTCAATGTACCTGGCCTAACTTTACATACACATACGCTCTGAAGAAGGTCAGAATCTTGACCGAAACGTTAGCGAAATTTGGCAAATTTTTAATTATTTGATATTATCTATCCTCCGATATATCTTTTTGGATACGATCAACTACACCTAATATGAAAATAACATCTTTAATTTTTATTCAAATAATTTTTCTGTAACTTCAACTAGAATTTAGTTATTACAGAAAACGCAAAAAGAGACTAGAGAAAACATGCATTTCCAGTTTGAAGATTTTATTCAAATATAAATGTTGCACACCCCAAGAATATGCAAAATTTAAGTTAAAAGATTCATAAATTTACCTTTAGCCGTTTAGACTGTAGAATACACACACACACTCAGAGACACACACACAAACACTCAGACGGACTTCATTCGAAAAATAGTTAAATTCTAATTAGGAAAAGTCAAAACATACATTTCCGTTTCGAAAACAAAACATTTCGTGATTACAATAGTTACTTATACTGCGTATAAGGAAGTAAAAATTGGCACGGCTTTAGTTTGGAAAAAGATATGGATCTTATGTAAAAAATAGCTTTCTGATTTTTATAATATTTCATTTGTATTTAAGTATTTATATTACAAATTCGAAAAAATTAAGTAAATGACCTTAGAGATATCAATATTAAACTAATGCAGCCTTAGTGTAAAAAAATTTCTTCTTTAAAACAAAATACAAAATTTATTGTTAAATCCTTTATTGCATGTTTGCAACGTATTAAATGTCATCTCTATTTAGGTACGGACTTTACGGCGGCAAAAGGCATAGCTGCTCTTTTACAAGAATTTGCCGAAATAAGACGACCAATATGGTTCTATAAAGCCAATTCTGGCGTCCTGGCTGTATTCAAAGGTGCTTCTATAGATGAGTTTCGACACATAAAGACAGAAGAAGACCTCAATTTGATTTTGAAAGGTAATCACATTTAAATTACTACATTTTTTAATATTTCAAACAGTATTTTAGAACATTAGAATCGCGGTGATATTAAAAAGTATAAATCGGACACGAATGGTTTCTCCGTTGCCAGCGGTGGAAATTGGTTGTTGACACGGAACTGAGAATTAAAGCTCTATTTTCAAACTCCAACAATAAAATAGGTGTTTGTTTGTGAGATGATTTCATCATTGGAGTCAAATCTCTTTCCGAAGAGCCATTTCTTTAGGTTTGGAAACAAGAAATAGTCACTCGGGGTTAATTCCAGAGAATAGGGTGGATGAAGGAGCAATTCATAGCCCAATTCATGAAATTTCGCCCTGGACACTATTCATGTGTCTACCCTTGCATTGTTTTGCAGGAAAAGAATATTTTTCTTGGCGAAATGCGGTCGTTTTTTCTTCAAATCGTCATTGAATCGGTCCAATAAGGCGGCATAATATTCGCCATTGATTGTTCTTCCCTTTTGAAGGTAATCAATGTGGATTATACCGCGTACATCCCAAAAAACGGTCGCCATGACTTTATTGGCTGACAAACCCACCTTGGCCCTCTTCGGCGCCGATTCACCCGAAAAGACCCACTGTTTTGACTGCTGTTTGGCCTCTGGTGTGTTGTGGTGAATCCATGTTTCGTCCACGGTTACGAAACGGCGCAAAAACTCATCCATATTGCGGTTGAACAACGCTAAACACTCCTTCGAAATTGTCACACGATTGCGTTTGTGGACGATTGTGAGCAAACGCGGCACCGTCGTCTGCTTTCAATGACCGACAGTGATGAGTTGCGACAAAAGTGTTGGTTACTACTTTTATATAGCGAATTGGTACAACATTTGCACCACCACTTGTTTGTTGCATGATTGTGTGATCGTAAGATGCAATTGTTTTCTGGTTTTACTAACTATATGTTATAGATGCCTGGTTTCTATAAACAAATTTATAGAATTTTGTGAAATCACAATATTGTTGTATGTATGTATATTGGGTAGCTTGTTATTGCTGTACTTCACTGTTTGAAGACACGTACGTAGAGTTCAAATGCTCGAGAGCGACTGTGAATTTATTTGAAATGAATCGTGTGAAATAAATTAAAAAATTGCAATTGCATTACATGCGTTTTGGTCATGCTTTTTTTTAAATTTGGATATTTGCCAGTTAATCAAAGAAATTGAAAGGATTAGCTTTATTTGACAACATGTAACAATAAAGTTGAATTATGCTTTGCATATAAAAATTTAAATTGGAATAAAATAGTGATAGTTTTCATAAATTAAATAATGTAGGTATATTTGGCTTATGAATTTAGTAACGGTCCAAAATATGTTCCTTTTATTATATCCTTTATCAAAACTATAATTTCAGTAATTTCTTTTGATACCATTTGTCTGATCTTAAATTAATCAACAGTTGATAAGATTTAAGCAACTATATTTAAAAAAACAATGGTATGTAATGACTTTTCATAAGGTTAACGTCACTATTTGTATGAGTGTCCATAAATCGGTAAGTCTAAACATATTTATAAGGAATATCAATAAAGACTATAAATATATATTTCTAATTTATAAATTTGTAGTGGTCTCGGACTGCGCCAGATATTGGACTTATATTATGTAGGTAGTGAAATTATGACATGTGGTCAGTGAATTAGTTTTCTGAATTGAAACAATACGGTAGTTCATCAAAATTAATAAGTTGAAAATTGGACTAACGATATAAGAAATTTTAATTTAATTATAGATAAATCGTATAACATATAAGCTTAATTGCGTAATAAATACAAGTAACTTTAACCCATTAACGCCGACGCGACCAAAACTTTCCACGGCTTTGTATAGACGAGGTTTTCCAGCCAATTCGAATACAAAACGTGTTTTCTTATAGGAAATTTTCTCAAATTTACGATTTTAGGGTAATATCCTACCAACAACCCCACCACGAGCGTGTACAGGGGTGTAAAGTGGTGCAAAACCGCAATATTTGCTTTGTCAACGGCCAAAACGTTCCACTACTTTTTGATAGATTGCGTTTATGACAAATTTGGGTTTGGGAATATTTGTCACATATAAAAAAACATGTTTCCATGGATTTTTATAATTTTCTTCCTTCACCTCTTTGCCGATGGTGTATAGGAGGTAAAATGGATAATCGGAGACAAGGCATGGAAACGTTCTTTTGCCAAGAACTAAAAACCAATAGATTACTTATGATGTCCATGACCATTTACAAACATTTACATTCTGTTATACATTTACATACTGTTGTGCATTTATATTAACGTAGTATAAATGTATAACACTATGTAAATGGTCATGGACATCATAAGTAATCCATTGGCTTTTATTTCTTGGCAAAAATGCTTTTCATTCCATGTAGCCTATTATCCATTTTTACCCTCTATATACCCCCGGCAAAGGGGTGAAGGTGGAAAATTATAAAAATCCCTGGAAACATGTTTATTTGATATGTGACAAACATTCGCAAGCTCAATTTTGTCATAAACGCAATCTTTCAAGAAGTAGTGGAACGTTTTGGCCAAAAAGAAAGCAATTTTTACAGTTTTGCAACACTTTACACCCCTGTACAAGCTCGGGATGAGGATACAGGTAAAATATTACCCTAAAATCGTAAAACTGAGAAAATTTCCTATAAGTAAACAGGTTTTGTATTCGAATTGGCTAAAAAACCTCGCCAAATCAAAGCCGTGGAAAGTTTTGGTCGCGTCGGCGTTATTGGGTTAATTGATCCGATATTTTATGATTGCTCAAATTTGTGTTTTCAGCAAATGTAAATTACATATCTACATAGTCTGAAGAGTATGTTTGCCGCTCCAAGAACTAATCTATCAATTATTTGTAAAATTAAAAAATATTAATCTAGGTACTTAATTGAGCTTATTCATGCCCACAAGGGATTTTCCCGTACATATATTCGTGCTTGAAAACGTTCTGCATTGTTGAATTGTTTGCACGCAAACTTGTGTTCCAGCTATATGTAGCACAGCATTGTGTGCGTGTACATTATTTTGATCTTGTCGCTAAAAGCGGGAATATTAAAACATTTATATGCGCCCGTCGCACTTACTCGAAAATATGTGCGCGTAAGCTATTCGTACGCAGAAAATTGCTCAAGTCAGTACGCAGGTTTAAATGTACAGAATTTATTTGCGTATTAACGGGGTAGTACACTCTGGCGGCATGAAACTTGGGTGATTTTTGCAATTATTTTTTGGGGATGAATAGGAATCCATGGTAAAATGGAACGCTTCGTTTCAATCCATCAAATCTCAAATATAAAAATAAAATTTTTCGTTATGATCAAGTAACTCCTGTAGCCGCTACACCAGGTGCAGCTTGACACAGTTATCTGATTGTTGTTGACTGGCAGAATAGATAGGGGTAGCAACCTTGGAGCAATAACAAAACAATTCTATTTTATTATTGCCAGTTATATTGACCGTCAGCATACGTGGAATTTTTTTGTTGGAAAATAAAAAATGGTGACGTTTTGAATCAAACAGTTTGTTTTTGACAATAAAAATGGAGATAAAAACTTGCACCAAAATCTATTTTTGATATGAAAAAAACGGCTACGTCCGCTGACAAATAAAAAGGTATAGAATTCAAAACTCTAAACGCAATTTAAATCGAATGAACTGTTTTTGAGATGGAATTTCAAAAACAACGTTTTGAGATCATTGCGTTTTAAACGGACGGGTTCTCCGAGCGTGCTTTTAGCGCCGCGACACGAGTCTACATATTGGCTTGCAGCTATAGAACGGAGTGTCTGCAGTACGTCGGATAAAATTTGCATCACAATAAACAACAACATGAACACAACACCAGACCTTGACAAAGACATACACAAATTAACACAGGCAATTAACAAAGCCAACCACAAACACTCACGCAACATAAAAACTAAAACACACAAACTTAACCTACCACAAAACATTTTAGACACAATTACACAACGCAACAATGCAAGAAGGCAATGGCAGAGGACCCGCCTCCCCCAACACCGCCTTTAACACACTCATTAAAAACCAAATTAGAATACATCAGAACACAACATGGTCCCTAAAACTCTCCAGTCTAAACCCCTTTAATAATTCCCTTTGGAAGCTCACCAAAAACCCTATAAAACAATTCACCCCAATACTCACACACACACTCACAAACGCAACCAAAGTGGCTTCTGACCCTGAAAAAGCAGAAGCCATTGTTAACGAACTAGCGAACATACACGTAATTGACACACCGCACACACATACGCAAGAGCAAATCCAAGAAGAGACACACCATTTTTTAAGCACAACACAACAAACAACAAACACATTCCTCGCGAAACTCCCTCCGAAACTGCCCAATCGCAAAGCTCCTGGACCAGACCGCATAGAAAACCTCATCTTAAAAAACCTATCCAAAAAATCCAGTGTACAATTAACGTACATCATAAATTCCATCATTAAACTTCACCATTTCCCAGCAGCATGGAAGAATGCCATAATCCACCCCATCCTAATACCAAATAAAGATCCTCATCACCCCGGCAATTATAAACCAATTAGCTTCCTTGATACTCTCTCCAAACTGACCGAAAAGGTTATCCTATCCCGAGTAGACGATAACGATACAGTACGAAAAATTACCCCCGCCATCCAATTTGGATTTAGTGCTAGGCACAATACTGTCCAGCAAGTATGCAGGATCGCAACCGATATCGCTACCCAGTTTAACCAAAATAAAGTTACGGTCATGGCCCTGCTAGACATCGAAAAAGCTTTCGATAAGCTTTGGGTAGCAGGGCTCATGGCCAACTTAATCAAAAACCAATTTCCACCAATCCTAATAAAACTTATCCACTCATATCTAACCAACATACCCTTCCAAACCAAAATAAACAACTGTCTCTCAACCTCTTAACCCATAATGGCAGAAGTCCCCCAAGGCAGCGTTCTTGGACCCAAATTATTTAACCTCTACCTAAGCGATTTTCCTCACTTTCAAAAACACGAATAGGGCTCTGTACGCAGACGACACGGTCATCCACGCGCACTCATTTAGTGAGCAGGTGGCCGACAAACAATTACAAATACACATTAGATATACTACAACGCTACTGGAAGAAGTGGAAAATTAAAATCAACGCCACAAGAACCGAAACCATTGTTTTTTCACGCAAATTCACACTAAACAAAGTAATCACACCACTGCAAATACACACATAAAAAATAACGCCCACACAAACGGTTAAATACCTAGGCACACACTTATACCAAACACTAACACATGGCCAGCACATATCACACACAATTAAAAAAGCCCAAAACGTAATACGAAATCTCTATCCTCTCCTAGTTCAAAACAGTTCCCTCCCTATAAAAAATAAAATCCTCATCTACACCGCAATCAATCGCCCCATACTAACATATGCATCCCCAGTTTGGTGTAACGCTTTGGCAACCGAACTAATCCCATTGCAACGTCTCCATAATAAGTACTTACGACTGGCCACCAGCTCTGGACGATACACACGACAAACAGACCTACACGAAATAGCAAATTTACCGTACATAACACAATACATAAAACAAATATCACAAACATTTTATAAAACACAGTTAAACTCAAACAAACTCACAAAACACATCACAAAATTAAGACACGACAACACAACACATAGATTAAAGCATAAGCTCCCCTACCAGACACTACCCATATTTTCGGAAAGCCTCCATGAGCCGAACAAGTAACACAGACACACACAACAGCAATGCAACAGACAACACGCATCACTATACAACAATAGAATCAACCACAGATACAGAATATTTCGCATAAATTTAATGGCCATAGAATCATCAGTATTGTTAAATGTTAATTTAGTTTATAAGTTTTATTTTTAATGCCATTCATTTAATTGGGTTTTTGTGCCCCCTTTTCCCATAAAATACAATCATAACACGAATATAATGTAAATCAAAATGTAACAGACAATAACACAATGTTTTAAGCACACAACGCAGTATACACTCATTCACAGATATACACTCCCATTTGTGAGTAGGAGCTCTGATAAAACCAATCATGTGTTTCCATATTATTTAATATAAAATAATGTTTGTAATGATTAAAATAAATAAAAGAATTTCAAAATGAAACGGATAAAATTTGCCATAAAGTCGACATTCCAAAAAAAGTTTATAGCCAAAAAAGATTGATTCTTTCAAATCGCCAGTGTGTACTTAACCCATTAACGCCAACGTGGAAAAAACTTTAGACGGCTTTGCTTTAACGAGGTTTTCCAGCCATTCCGAATGTAAAACCTGTTTTTTATATAAAATCTTCTCTATGTTATGAATTTCAGGTAATTTTTCACCTATTACCCACCCCGAGCATTAACAGTGTCAAAAATGGGTGCAATACCAAAAAATTCGCCTTCTTAGTGGCCAAAACGTTCCACTTCTTTTTGATATATTGCGTTTATGACAAATTTGAGTTTGGGAATGATTGTCACATATAAAAAAAAACATGTTTCCAGAAGTGTTTATATTTTTCTTCCTTCACCCCGTAGCCGGAAAAAGTATTGGAACGTTTTGGCTGCTGGGAAAGCAATTTATTCGGTTTTGCACCACTTTGCACCTTTGTACAGGTTTCGGGTGAGTTGTTGGTAGAGTATTGCCCCAAAATTGTAATATTGAGAAATTTACCTATGAGAAACAGGTTTTATATTCGGATTGGAGGAAAACCTCGTTAAAGCTAAGTCGTGGATAGTATTAGCCGCGTCGGTGTTAATAGGTTGTATAAGAGAGGGCGGAGCTATTTGTTCCACTCACCCCGAAAAAGAATACTCACTATGGCGAGCAAAAAAGAAACTGAAAAGTCCTACATCACATACATCTCCAATTATGAAGGAAGACGGAACCTGGGCTATGAAGGACGAAGAAAAAACCGAGGTATTAGAAAAACACCTATTCGAATAATTTAAACTTCATCCATCCACACTGACACCTGACGAGGAGAATGACATAAAAGAGTTCCTAATATATCCACCTCAACTGTCTCCACCCATAAAATTCTTCTCCCCAACTGAAATAAAAAACGAGATAAAGTACCAGAATAATAAAAAAAGGCCAGAATACGACTTGAACACTACTCTGAAGAATTACCAAAAAAAGCTATAGTGCCGTAAACTCAAATAAACAGCGCTATGATAAGAATTGTATACTACCCAGTACAGTGGAAACATGCCGAGATAATATTAATCCAAAAGCCGGGAAAACCAGCTCACAAAGCATCATCGTACAGACCGATAACCTTGCTACCTCAACCATCCAAACTATTCGAAAAAATGATGCTAAAAAGATTAAAATTCATAATAGAAGATGAAAATCTAATTCCACCGCACCAATTCGCTTTTAGAGAGAGACAGTCAACAATACAACAGGTGCATAGAATAACTGACGAGATAGAAGAATGCCTGCAGAACGGCAAAATTTGTGCTAGAGCTTTCATAGACATAAGCCAAGCATTCGATAATGACTGAAGCGCAGGCTTAATATACAAAATTTGAAAATCTCTACCATATCAATCCCATTTCCTAATAAAATCCTTCCTAGAAGAGCGATACTTTCAAGTAAACTACGAAGGCTGTACCTCCCAACTTTACAAAATTCGAGCTGGGGTAGCGCATGATAGTGTATTCGGAATATTACTGTATCAGCTCTACACAACCGACTTACCGTATACACAGAATGTAACAATAGCAACTTATGCTGACGATACTGCAATTAGTTCTAAGCACGAGGACCCAATTGAAGTATCTGCAATACTACGAAAATCCTTCGACGAAATCCAAAACTGGGCCAGAACATGGAAAATTAAAATAAATGCAGACAAAATCACACACGTAGTTTTTACTAACAAAAAAAAATCATATGTCCCCAAATTCAAATAAATAACAAACAACTAGAAATAAAGAACGACACAGGATACCTAGGAATGCTCTTAGACAAAGGGCTAATTTGGAGCAAACACCTGAAAACCAAAAGAAAACAATTAGATATGACAATCAGGAAAATGTATTGGCTTTTAGGACGCAAATCGCAACTATCATACGAAAACAATATCTTAATCTACAATGTCATAATAATTCCAATCTGGACATATGGAATACAATTATGGGATGCGCTAAGAAGTCCACTATCAACATAAACAAGCGATTCAAAAATAATACCCTACGGATGATACTAAATGCCCCTTGTTATGTTAGCAATCGAACAATACACAAGGACTTGAAAATAAAATATGTTCATGAGCTAATAAAAACATTTGCTTCCAAATACGACAAGCTATACGGCCACCCAAACGAACTCGCACTGAACCTCCTAAATAACGAAGGCGACAGCAGACGCCTGAAAAGGGCCAAACCCCTAGACCTAAAATTTCTGTAATATAAAATATATATTATATATGTAATTTAAAAGAGGAAATTCTGTTGGGAATTACCCTCACACATGTTACGTAATTCTCATCAAATTTGCTGTTTGGCTTTCAAAAGGCCTGTTGTAAATAAATTGCTGTTAATAAAAAAAAAAAATAACATGCATAAGCTAAAGTTACACCACCTGCAGTTATACCATAATTATCGCCACATAACGCCCGGCGTATTCAAACATTAATATATAAGTTATATTGGTGCATAATCAGCTCATTAAGTAATATGATAAATAAAGATTTGATTTTTTTCCCCCGAAATAAGAGAGTTATTCCATTAGGTAACTTATTAATTTCAGTTTTATTGTTATATGAAATCGTACAAACATTTAAGCAAACACTGACATTATAATATAATTAACAAGAGTATATATCTAGTTGTAACATAATAATTATAAAAGTCAGCATTTGTGCATCTCAATTTCTCTGACTGAGAACTATGGGGTTAACATAGTTCGATATTAATTCGACGCTTTGTGAGATCCTTGGTGTAAGGGCGTTTTTACCTATTTCAGGTGATTTATTTTTGCATTGTACTTTTTTTTATAGAAGAAATATAAGCCAAACAAAGAGATTGATGTGATTAAAATATATAATAATACAGTATAAATGCAAACTCTATAGAAATGGTTTATTATTAGATTTCAATTCTTGTTGCTGGTTTTTTAATACATCAGTAATGTATTTTGTGTCGGCCACATTATTTTATTTTAAATGTAATGGTATAAGATATTATTTAGTTTTTGTGAAATAGTGCATTGGTGAAAATTCTAAACATGGTAGTTCAATATTCTTATATTTAAATTTTGTATTTTGGACTGTTCTGATACGAATGATTTTAATTTTTATTAGTGCATGAACATATTTTATTCACATTGATTCTTAAGCTCGATCACATAACTTCCATGTAAAGAACTTTCACCATTTTCATCGCACATTTGTTTTTCAACAATACTAATGGGGGCGATGATTATCCATTGGTCATTTTATATTTTCTGTACCTTGACGTCGTTGCCATTTATGGGAACTTGTTTGCAAGATTTTGTATGTACTGAGTACTTCAGTAATCGTATTTCGCATGGGTAGTTGTCGTTGATTTTTGTAGTATGAATTTCTTGACATAGGAATTTCTCTGGATTGATGTTTTGGCATTTCTTATCGAAAGATGCGTAAGTTTTGTCATTGAATAGAAGGAAATTTGAGTGAGATATGATCATTTTAAAGTAATCATTTGTAGGAGTTGGGAAAGAGTACAAATTATGATATTGATAATTTTGGTCTCTACAATAGGAACTTGCAAAATAAATGTAACTTTTTGTCCTTTACTATAGCTTTCGATTTTTAATATTTTTTCGAGTATTAATATGGTCTCTAAAGTTCGTTTCAATGAAAATTTATTTTTTCTAAATTGTTTAAAAGTAATAGAAAATTTAGATAGTAAATAGTTTGGGACGATGACGTACTTATGAATTGTGTTTAATTTAGAAATTCAATTTCTTCTAAAACAAAAGGTATAATTTGAAAGCCCGAAATAAATTATGATATTATTGTTTGTAAAACATAATGATGGTATGCATCGGCGTCTTTTGCAGAGTTTATTATTTGGTTCAATTGATAAATTCGAGATCGAAAAATCTTTTGATTATGTGTGAGTGCTTTAATATTTTCGTTGAAGTTTTGACAAACCTTTGAACCGTTGTTGTTGGAAATTTTACGTTTGTTTCGATTTTATTTTAATTTTTTGATAGTTCTGAGATTTGTTTATCATATTTTTCGGCATCGTTTTGATCAATATTTCCTGTTACTGTTTTTATTACTTTCTTATATGCAGTGTCTGTGTGTATGTGTGTGTGTGTGTTGAAAATAATATTTGAACCAGAAGTGCCTGTTTACTGAGTTTCTGCAATAACTCAAAAGTGGTTACAGTTACAGAAAATTTGTAAGAACAAATATTAAAGGTATTTATACTTTTCAAAACTTTTGTTCGAAATTTTTTTCCAAAAAGAGTACTGTTTTCAAAATGATGGCTATTGAAATTTCTTCTTATTATATTTATTTATACATAAATCGTATCACCTTTGCCTATCAATTGTTTAACAAAACAGACATAAATTATTTGAAGGTTGACATATTGTATTTATTATAAGAAATATATTTAGTGTAGAAGTGAAGAAGAAATATATTTAGTGTAGAAGCGAATCTGAAGGTGAATTTTATTTTCAAGTATATCAGTTATATAACAAGTGTTGTAAAATGCTATAGCATATCCATGTTCATGAGTTGAATTTTCAAATGCCCGCTTAAATTGTGAATATGATTGCTGAAGTGTTGAAAATTCGTTAATAATGTTTGTAATGTCATATATTTGTCTGAAATTCCAATTGTCAATTTGATTTTGTGCGTTACCTAATTTAATGGGTAACAGTCCAGCATTCTTCTTCGGGTTGTGGAAATTGGTTGGTTCAAGTTTTACGGCAATGATGCAGAGGTCGGACCAATAACAATAGGAGGTTTTTTTCAAATTCTCATAATGAACTATTTCTATTTTATTTCTTTTTTTTTGAGCTAATAATTTCAACTCGGTTTCTTTCTAATAGTTTTAGAATTTGATATGGTCCCAAGACCTTACTATTCATTTCATTTCTATTATTGGGATTTTTTTGGAAAACAATTTGTCACTATTATTTGTTGCGGCTTTGCCATTGTCATTCCCTGTTATGCCGACGTGTGATGGAGTCTACATGAGTTTCATAGTAATATTATTAATTGTCGCTGTGTGAAGGATATTTTGAATTTTTTAATTAGATTATGTAAAGAGTATTGTTACGTGTGTTGTTAGTTTTCTCAAAATGGCTGAATAATGCACTACACTATGCCTTTAAATAATTTTATTTTAACACTTAGCCTAGCGTACACAACACATAACTATAGAGCAATGTACGTTGAACACTTAATTTAACTTTATTAAATTTAAGAAACAAATGTATAATTGAGAAAGAATCGATTACTTAAATATTGTTATTATTGTGCAAAAAATCATTGTTGGTTTTGTATATATGTTTTCGGCGACTGTGCTTGAGCGCAACTTTTGTACCACTGAAATGAATATTTAAAGCATGAAAAAGAAACATTGTAGAACTAATAGTAAGGAACCAATCAGAAACCGTGAAACTGTGGAAATTTCCATAGTGTTGGTTTGTACCAAGGCTAGCAAAATACATGGGCGCCAACGGGGCGAGTAACACAGCAATCAAACTATGCTTAGAAGTGTTGGCCATATGCACGTGCTGACACAAAATACACAAATGTACACTGTTAATAAAAATGTGCGAACATTCCGCCCGCCTTGAAAGAATCGCCTTTCAAAGTAAAACAATCCTTAACACAACACATTACACAGCACTACACAAGAACCTCACTGTTCTAGGGGGAAAGGGCACAATCGGTTGGTGCCCCTTTTGAAAAGCCCCGCAAAGGTGCGGATGGTGGCAGCTCGGACGATGCCATCTTGGCCCGGATGTATAGAGTCTATGCGGCCCATTTGCCACCGAAGGGGAGGAATGTTGTCTTCGCGAATTATTACCAATTGACCTGGCGTTATGATGTTGGATCCCTTTGACGCCCGTTTGCTACGCTGCTGGAGCTGGATCAAGTAATCTTTGGACCAGCGTGTCCAAAAATGTTGCCGGAAGCGTTCAATGTGCTGCAGCGAGACAGGCGGTTCATAGGTACCGGCAGAATGTTAGGTTCTGCAGTACTGGTGAGTGTGTCTCCAATCAAAAAATGGCCAGGAGTAAGACAGGACAAATCATTAGGATGATCGGACAGTGGAGTTATGGGTCTAGAATTAAGAATTGCTTCTATTTGGGACAAGCATGTGTACATTTCTTCGTATGTTAGAGGAACATTGCCAATAATTCTTCGCATGTGATGTTTCGAGGATTTTACAGCAGCTTCCCAGAGACCACCAAAATGTGGAGCTCTAGGCGGAATGAAATGCCAAACCACGTTGTTATCCGACATGGAAGAAATGATTTGTGTTCGATTGGATTCTTTATTTAAGATGTCATAGAGGTTTTGAAGCTCTCGAATAGCTCCCCTAAAATTTGTGCCATTATCAGAATAGATATTTAGTGGTTTACCTCGGCGAGCCATAAAACGTTTCATTGCAGCGAGAAAGGTTTCTGTTGACAGATCAGTAGCAAGTTCAAGATGCACTGCCTTTGTAGCGAAGCAAATATATATGGCACCATAGGCCTTGAACGATTTACTGTTACGTCTTTTGCCTTCCCGAATTGATAAAGGGCCGAAGTAGTCAACACCGCAATTTGCGAATGGTCGTGAGGGAGTTACTCTGCGTTCAGGTAGATATCCCATTATGGGCATATTAGACTTTGGATTATCCTTGAAACAAACAATACATTTATGCAGTAGTGCTCGAATCATATTTCGCGCTCCCAAGGGCCAATATATTTTTCTTACTGCAGCAAGTGTTCCTTGGTTTCCAGCATGAAAATGACGCTTGTGCTCGTATTCAATGACGAGTATCGTAAATGGATGTCCCTTTGGCAGGATAATTTGATGTTTCTGCATATAAGGCAGGTGTGAGTGATGAAGTCGTTCACCAACTCTTATTATGCCAGCCTCATCCAAGAATGGATTTAAATCCAAAAGCTTGCCTTTTACCGATTTTCGAGCCTTTAAAACCGAAATTTCTTGTGGAAACGCTGATTGTTGCAAGCATTTGATTAGGCAGGTAGTAGCTTCACTGATCTCAGCTACGGACATGGGACCCACTCTCAGATTGGTGCTCTCAGATTTTATTTTCAATTTGATGTTGCGTATAAACCGTAAACAGTAGGCAGATACACGCAATAGTTTCATGAGGTTGCTGTATCTTGAAAATAAGTCAAATTTGCTGATAGAAGTGCAGATGGTGGTCACGGTTACACGCAGCTCTGGCATATCAAACTCTGATATCATGATGGGTGAAATAAGATTTTTCCTGAAGTCACCTGAAAGCCAGGAAGGTCCGGTCCACCATATTTGGTGATTTATTAATTCTTCAAGACATTCACCTCTGGAAATGATGTCTGCTGGATTATCGGTTATCCCAAAGTGAAACCAGTTGGATGTGTCTGATAAGTTCTGAATTTCACCAACACGATTGGCGACGAATGTTTTCCAACACCGGGCTGTTGATTTAATCCAGGTTAGGGTTATGGTGGAATCTGTCCAATAGTATATTTTACTAAATGGCAATTCAACTGATTTGATCACCTTGCTCATCAGTCTTGCCAGTAATAATGCACCGCAAAGTTCCAGCTTCGTAAGCGAAATGTTCTGTAGTGGTGCTAGCCTAGACTATGAACATAATAATTGTGCAGAATGTCATTAATTTTTGTTGGTAACGCGTATGTATACGCAAGCCCCATATGCTTGTTCGCTGGCGTCTGAGAAACCATGAAGCTCAATGTTTGTCGGTTGGTCACAATTAATTATCCAGCGTGGGATTGACAGATCGTTAAGTAGTTCCAGTTGGAGCTCAAATTGAGTCCATTTTGCATGAATAGCAATGGGGACTGATTCATTCCAAGATATTTTTGATTCCCATAATTGTTGCATTATAAATTTAGCGATTACAATGATCGGCCCTATTAATCCAAGAGGATCAAAGATTCTGCCGATATTGGAGAGAATTTTTCTTTTAGTGATCTTTAACGATCGCTCGTATTTGGGTTGTGAATATTTCAGAATGTCCTGATGAGCATTCCATTGAAGACCCAGTGTACTAATGCTATCATCTTTGTCCAAACAAACAGTGGCGATGTCAATATTGGATGTGACATTTTGGATGATTTCAGGCAAGTTTGAAACCCATTTTCTTAATTCAAAACCTCCCTTCAGTAGCAGTGCACTGATTCCATTTTGAATTGTATTTGCTTCTTCAATGGTGTTTGCACCTGTCAGCAAATCATCGACATAGAAATCACGCAATATTATTTTTGAAATATGTGGAGAATTTTTACATTCTTCTATAGCCAGCTGATGGAGAGATCGAATAGCCAAATACGACGCGGACGCTGTGCCATAAGTGACGGTTGCTAATTCATATGTAAGTAATGAATTGGACGGATTTTCACGCCATAAAATTCTCTGGAGACATGTCTGTGATTCTTCGATTAGTACTTGTCGGTACCTTTTTTGCAATGTCCGCTATCATTACGTATTGATGCGAACGGAATTTTATGACGATTCAGAATAAATCCTGTTGTATAACTGGACCCACTAATTGCACCTCGTTCAAAGATACACCGGTCGTTGATCTCGCCGAGCCGTCAAAAACGACTCTTAACTTTGTTGTTAAACTTGTCTGCTTCAACACGGCATGATGTGGTAGATAAAATGTTGTATTGTTTTCGGAAGACGCAAGCTTCATGTGACCAAGGGATTGATATTCGTTGATAAAATTCGAATATGTTGCCTTCAATTGTTTATCCTTGGCGAACTTACGTTCCAGTGAATAGAAGCGTTTGATTGCTTGAGATTTTGAATCTCCTAGTAGATTTTCGAAGTTTCGTTTCAATAGTGCATGAGCTATAAACCGGCCTTCATTATTTCTTCGGAAGGTGCATTTGAAGTGATCTTCACAATACTGCTTCATGGGAGAATAGCGGAGTATCTCGGAGTATTCTTCTAGTTGCCAAAACGATGCTTATTTGTTGTTTAAACTGTTGTCAATGGCAAAATTACATAAAACTTGAGTTTTATGAGCATTTCGTGGGAAGTATTGGCCGGAAATAATCCATCCCAGGGAAGTTATTTGCAGTATCGGCTGACCTTTCCGGTGTTTTATTTGGCCCACGCATAACAAATCCCAGAATATCTTATTCTTATTAATAGATCTATCTCGCCAGAAATGTGAAAACCAGGATCGGTGAGTTTGATGTTTCTCGGTATTATTATATCAGATTGATGGAATGACTCTAATGGTAGACGATCAGTAATTGTATTTAAAATTAGACACGGTAAGCTACTTGCGTATGCATTATGTCTCGATTTGAGAGTTACATGTGCGCGAGAGGATATTTGTGTGTGTGACTGGCTGATGCCTGCTACTGGAATATTAACCGGTTCCTTTCTCAATTTTAACCGTTTTACCAGAGCCTCTGTTATGAAACAGGATTGTGATCCAGAATCTAATAATGCGCGACACTGCTGATAGTTTCCAGTGGCGTCTAGAATCTGTACCAGGGCCGTAGAAAGAATTATTTGAGAACGGGACTCGAATGCGCAAGAATGATTGGATATTGTAGCAGCAGGTGGAGTTTCTGATGAATCTTCCAAATGAAGCAATGTATTGTATCCCTTTGCCGCATTTTCGACAAAATCCAGAGTTGTATTTACTTGCAGAGTGGCCCTTGCGTAAACAATTTATGCACAGGTTTTTGTTTTTAACTTCTTTAATGCGATCATTAATTAAAATTCCAAAAACACGTTGCAGTGATAAATAGCGTGATCTTCGCTACAAAACGAGCATTTTGTATTAGACATAGATACATGAGCAATTAAAGATTTATTAAATTGCTTATTATGATTTATTGAATGATATTTATTGTTTGTCGAACTATTCATGTTGCTTGTTGGTTGATGTTTGTTGTTAGAATATGAATTTGTGGGCTGATGTTTTCTTGCTACTGCTTCTAAAATACTGCATATATGTGTAAAAAAATCAGTTAATGGTTTTAGAGCAGGAATGGTGGTTGCTTGAAGAGTAGCTTCTCATTTTTTCGTAGTAATGGTATCAAGTTTATTTGTAATGATATGAATTAACATGTCATTCCACGTGTCGACAGGGCGATTAAGTGATTTTAAAATACGAACATGCTTAATTATTCCATCGACAATATGACGTAACGTAGATCCATTTTCCCTATCCATGGAAGGGAGATCGAGGATAGCTTTAATGTGCGTATTTATAATGAGCCATTTATTGTCGTACCTTTGCTTAAGCATATCCTATGCGCAATCGTAATTTACATCAGATATTTCTATTGAAGATAGAATTTCAGCGGCTTCTCCATGCAAGGCTGTTTTTAGATATTGCAGCTTTTGAATTCTTGATAAATTTTCATAAGAATGAATCAAAGAATGAAATGTATTATAGAAATTGTACCAATCTTCATATGAGCCAGAGAATTTGGGTAAACTGATTTCCGGTAGACGTATTGAATTGTTAGTGGTATTTGAAAACCGATTTGAATTAGCACTTTGCAATGAATCTGGTTCAGCTGTAGAGTTTTCACGCATGCATCGTTGGATCAAAGCTTCGGCTTTACTACTGCTCTTGAAATATTGAGATTCGAAATGTTCGCTTTCTTGCATTGCGATTGTGGGATCTTCTGTTTCATCATGCAACTCAATATCAATTTGAAGATCATTGAATTGTGTTAATAATGGCTCAAATTTTGATAGACAGCATTTTAGCTCGAAAATGTTGATATTAGTTTCATTTAGTGACTCCAAATACGTATCAAATCTTGTAGCTGCTCTTTTTAATGCACTTCGTTTTGTTTTAAGAGTTTTTAGTACAGTCGTCATTTTGAATGGTAAAGGAAGGAATGGTTATGCAGTGAAAAGGAACGATATGAATAATAATTGGAGACTCTCCTTCTAGTTCGATGGTAATTGTATTGCGGATGTTGCTGGAAATGCTGAACATCCGGTTCGAAGGACCAATGTTACGTGTGTTGTTAGTTTTCTCAAAATGGCTGAATAATACACTGCACTATGCCTTTAAATAATTTTATTTTAACACTTAGCCTAGCTTACACAACACATAACTTGCAATGTACGTTGAACACTTAATTTAACTTTATTAAATTTAAGAAACAAATGTATAATTGAGAAAGAATCGTTCACTTAAATATTGTTATTATTGTGCAAAAAATCATTGTTGGTTTTGTATATATGTTTTCGGCGACTGTGCTTGAGCGCATCTTTTGTACCACTGAAATGAAAATTTAAAGCTTGAAAAAGAAGCATTGTAGAACTAATATTAAGGGACCAATCAGAAATTTCCATAGTGTTGGTTTGTACCAAGGCTTGCAAAATACATGGGCGCCAACGGGGCGAGTAACACAGCAATAAAACTATGCTTAGAAGTGTTGGCCATATGCACGTGCTGACACAAAATACAAAAATGTACACTGTTAATAAAAATGTGCGAACTAGTATTATTTTGTGATTTCTTGTAGTATACTTAGAGAGTCGCTGCAAATGATGTAGTTCTTGTTTTTTGTGTCTTGATTCATAATGTCATGTATGGTTTGGTGGATGCTGTAGGTTTCTGCTGTGAACGTACTGGTAGTACATGGGAGATGGTATTTGCGTACTGTTTTTCCACCTTCTTGGACTATCGCTGCTCCGACTTCTCCGTCTATCTTGGAGACGTCCGTGTAAATGAATGAATAGCTTTTGTGTTCACTGCATATTTTGTTAAACTCCGTTTTATAAGTATTTGGATTTGTGAATTCTTTTGGGTTTTGTGCCAGGTCTAGGATGCATTGGAGTGGTGAGATTTGCCATGGTGGTGTTTTGTTTTGGTAGTGTTATTCTATGTTCAGTGGAAGGAGGTTAAAGTTTTTTTATGAAATCGTTAAGTTTGGTTGTTGTATTAACGTCTGTTTGGTGTAAAAGGATGCTGTTGTTTGGGTGGTTGGGGAAGGAGATTCTATCACGTCCTGAACTGTTCTTGTTTTTCAGGCCAGTGATGGCTGTTGTGAGTTCTGTCAAGGTCAGGGTTATTTATCGCGTTTTCCTTATCATTGGTTATATCTGTTTTTTCTTGTTCTACTTTCAGTTTTGTTTTTGGCAAACTGGGTTGCTATTGTTACGTTTTTATTTATTTGGGTGAAGAGTAGAAAATAAATTAAACACACACGAACGTTAATATAACTAGTTCAATTATTAATATCAAATCTATTAATTACAAGCAACTCCGATACCATTTACACCAATTACAAGATTAACAATAACATCATTAATTAACCAACGACATTTATATCAAAGTACATTACATCTTTTTTTTTAACCTAACCTCTTCTTCTTCTCACTGTAGCTCTTGTCCCCCAACGTGTTTTTCTCTACCCCCTCTCTTATTTTTGTTTGCGCGTGCGTCGTGACTATGCACGTTACACTGCTCCCTCCTTAGACTGATTCGTCCCGAATCAGTTCATGACGAAATCTGCAAGCGTCAACCCTGGTGCATCAGGACGTCTTGAGGAAGTGACAGGCGATGGTCCGTTCATGTCCATCTTGTCCATTAGGGTTGAAGCTGCAGACGAGGATTTCTACTCCAGTATGCCGGAAAAGGATTTTCAACATGTTCCTAACTATCCTTCAATCCAGACCATCCAGTCCACAGCCCAACTTCGGTACTGCCAGCTTCATGATGTCATTCTCTAGCAGGTGGGTCCTCAAATCGCAAATGGAGTCCCATAAAATCCGATAGGACGGCTTCTGGTAAGAGCGTGGTTTTGTTACCAGGTAATAAATGTACCGCTGGTGTTCTACATAGTTATCCCTCAGTCGCAGCGCCTTCCCGACGGATGAACGTTGGTTGGCCGGTTCTTGTTGTCTACCAAATTTCACCTTAAAGACGGAAGCCACGCCGCGGGACATCTTTATGTCTTCCGCTACACAATGGCCGAGGGAATTATCTGGAGGCACGGTGAAAAGGTCCCGGTGTTCTTTCTTCGTAACTCCAAGTCGCGCCTTGCGACCAGTGGCGTAGTTTTCCATGAAATCTTCAAAGGTCGGTTCCTGAGCGACAGTTCGACGAACCGTTGCCGCCCGATGGTCTTCATGGTTGTCACCAGCGAAAGGGGCCAACCGATTGTAATGTACTACTCTCGGCTTCCCAGTGGGTTGTCTCTTAATTCGATAGACCACGTCATTAATTCTCTTTAATATCTCATAGGGCCCGTCCCCTTTGCAGCTTTGGTGAATAGCCGCGACGCCTTTGTGGGTTGTAAAGCCATACTAAATCCCCACTTTTATATCCACCTTTTTCGGCCCTGATGTCATAATGGTCCTTCAGCCGATCACTGGCCTCTTGCATGTTTCTACGGACTCGTTCATGAGTTACATCCATTCTTCTCCGTAAGTCCGTAACGTAATCTTCCCCAGCTAGATCTTCTCCAGGTTTACTGCCGAACACTAAGTCACATGGTAAACGCAACTCGCGCCCAAATAAGATGTTTGCTGGAGTATGCCTTGTTGTTTCGTGCATGGATGAACGATAAGCCATCAAGAACAAGTGAAGATGTCGGTCCCAGTCTCTCTGGTGGTTGGATACTACCTTCGACAAATGTCAGTTAATTGTTCTGTTCATTCGTTCAACCATGCCATCAGACTGCGGATGTAATGCAGTTGTTCTTGCTTTGTTGATTCCTAATATCTTGCAGCTATTTTGGAACAGCGCAGACTCAAAGTTTCGTCCTTGATCAGAGTGCAGTTCACGTGGTACTCCAAATCGGCAGATGCATTCTTTCACTAAAACTTCAGCGACAGTTGCGGCTTCCTGGTTGGGTAGAGCATACGCCTCAATCCACTTGCTGAAGTAATCCATAACAACAAGTATATATTTGTTTCCTTCGTCACTTTCTGGGAATGGGCCGGCCACATCAATCGCAATGCGTTCGAATGGACGACCAACATTGTACTGGCGCATTGGTGCTCTTCTTTTTCTATGTGGCCCGTTACTTCCAGCACAAGCCACACATTTCTTGCACCAATTCTTGGCATCTTCATTGCAGTTCATCCAGTAAAATCGGCGGCGCAAACTATCAACCGTTTTGTTCACTCCAAGGTGTCCTCCTCCCGACCCGTCATGGATCTCTTTCAACACGTCTGGTACTCTACTTTTACGAATAACCAACTGAGTTTTCTTCTCAGTACCATCCGCATTTTCTACGACACGTTTTAGGAGGCCATTCTCAACCACCATGAAGTCCCACTGTGCCCAGTACGATTTCACTGTTTGTGAGTGTGGTGCAACACCTTCCCATACCGGTTTGCTTTCCTTTGCTTTCCATTCGAGTATAATTTTTAAAGTAGGGTCGTTTTCTTGGTCCTTCTGTAATTCTTCAGGCTGCCAACTATCATCGACTACTGTTGTTCTGGCTACGGTGGTATATTTCTCTTCCAGTCGACTACAGTGTTTGGATTCATCTTGGCATGGCCTTCTGGACAATGCGTCAGCATTACGATGACTTGAACCTGCCCTATGCTCGATTTTAAAATCGTATTCTTGTAGCCTTTCAATCCATCTGGCCACCTGCCCTTCGGGATTCTTAAATCGTAGCAGCCATTTTAGAGCAACATGGTCAGTTATTATTAAAAATCTTCAACCGTATAAATATTTGTAGAAATGCTCAATGGATTTAACGACTGCTAGTAATTCTCTCCTGGTGACACAATAGTTTCTTTCGGATTTCGACAAGGTCTTACTGAAGTAGGATATAACTTTTTCATGTCCGTCTTGTATTTGGGAGAGAACGCCCCCAATCCCAACGTTGCTGGCATCTGTGTCTAACACGAACTCTCCTTCCGATAAAGGGTAACTTAAAACAGGTGCACTTGTCAAGGAGTGTTTCAGTTGTTTAAATGCATCCTGACAGTCCATTTCCCATATAAATCTTCTGCCTTCTTCAGTAAGCCTCGTTAATGGCTTGGCTATGTTGGCGAATCCAGGTACATATCGTCGATAGTAAGTACATAGGCCAAGAAAACTTCTTATCTCATGTTTATCTCTTGGTACTGGCCATTCTCTCACAGCTCTTATTTTCTCTGGGTCAACTGCAATCCCCTTACCGGAAACCACATGTCCAAGATAATGGACTTCCCTTTGAAACAGGAAACACTTCCTTGGACTGAGCTTTAGGTTAGCCCTCCTCAGTCTTTGGAAAACTTCTCCCAACTTCTTCATGTGGTCCTCAAACGTTTCCCCTACCACGAAAATATCGTCGAGATAAACCAAACAGGTTTTCCAAGATAGCCCAGCCAATACTGTTTCCATAAGTCGTTCGCATGTTGCAGGGGCATTGCAGAGCCCAAATGGCATAACGGTAAATGGCCAAAGCCCAGTGCCGATGGTAAAGGCTGTTTTCTCTTTAACTTTTGGATCCAAATCCACTTGCCAGTATCCGCTTTTCAGATCAAGGGTGGAGAAAATCTTCGATCCAGCCAAAGTGTCCAGTGTATCGTCTATCCGGGGCAGCGGATAGCTATCCTTCTTCGTCACGTTGTTCAATTGGCAAAAGTCGACGCAAAATCGTGTAGAACCATCCTTCTTCTTTACTAACACCACTGGTGAAGCCCATGGACTGCTTGAAGGTTCAATCACACCTTCCATCTTCATGTCCTCTATAATTCCGTCGGCTTCCTCCCGCTTAGCCAGCGGTAATCTTCTTGTTGCTTGGCGGATGGGTCTTGCGTCTCCGGTGTCTATTTTATGGTGGACAACATTAGTTCTTCCTTTGGCATTCTGGTCAAATTGGAACACATCTTGGTAGTTCCCAATCAAAGTTTTTGCCTTAATACTCTGGTCGGTAGTCAATTCCTTGAAAGATGTTGACAACTGGTTCATTAAGTTGTCCGGAAATTCCTGAGATGTGTTTTCCTTGGCCTTTGCAGTTCGAATAATCGAAGATACTGCTAAACATTCTCCAGATATGGTCCCTTTCTTCAGTATGACGGGATAAAAGTTTATGTTCATTACTCGAACTGGAATTACATTGTCTACTTTCGTCAAAGATTTTCCTATCACAACTCCAGTTCCCGTTTTGACATCATCATTTTTAGGCTCGAGCATAACAATGTTTCCCACACAGAAACCGCCTTCTAGCTGACCTCTCACAATTACTTCACTTCGTTCTGGGAAGGTTACATCTTCGGCTATTAGTACACGCACAGCTAGATCGTCTCGCGGATGTAATACAAGTTCTTCTTCATTGACCATCATCACCCCTTTCTTCAGGTCAAGCTTAAACCCGTGCTTCTTCATTATGTCCATGCCGAGAATGAATTCATCCTCTACTTCAGCTACCAACACACGATGTTTGATGGTTGTGCTTCCAACAATGATGGTCAAGTCTACTTCTCCTGATGCGGTCGCTTGTTCTCCTGTTGCTGTGCGTAACCGCCACCGAGTTGGTAGTAAATGGCTTTTGTCCAATTTCTTTGCCAAGTCGGGTCTGATTATTGTCCTTGTCGCACCCGTATCCAGCAGCATTTTAAATGGCCTTCGGTCAACCGAACCATCTACGTAGATGCTGATGGCTTGATGATGAAGGGAAGCGACATAACAAGTGGATTCCGGGGCTATTGAACTACGGGTCGACGTTTGCCCCATCGCATCAACCCGGCTTAGTTTTCCGCCTCATCTTTTTCTCTCTGTGCTTCTGTCTTCCTCCGTTGTTTTCTGCAAAGCCTTTGTGGATGACCCAGTTCACCGCAATTCCAGCAGCGGAGTTTCCTCTAGCCGACAAGCACCTCGCTGGCAATTCGTCTCACACTTTCATCTAGGTCTTCAGTATTCTCAACCTTCTCGGCTTCTATATTTCGCAACCGTGATTGGTTCCGTGAAGCTTGTTTGGCAGCTTCGAGCTCTAACGCATATGAAAGTGCATCAACTAAAGTTTTTGGTCGAGCCAATCGCAGTGCTTGTTGAGTTTCACCGTCTCGGATTCCATAAACAAATGCCTGTGTGGCCAAGCACTCCAAAACGCCTTCAGGAGCAGCAGGATGTGCTAGGCGAACCAAACGGGCTACATCGGCTTCAAATTCTTGAAGGTTTTCTTTCGGATTCTGGTATCGGTTCCTCAGTTGCGTCTGGTACACCTGCTCTAAGTGCGCGTTACCATATCGCATATCCAACCTCTTGTAAGCATTGCAAATGTTATGCTGAAACATCATAATAACATTACCTTCCGTGAAGTTACTAGGTCAACCTACCGCAATGTATAAATAACAATATATCGCATATTGTTTTGTCACCAGTTTGACCGACTATATAAGAACTCTATGTGGATAGGCAGTTGTTCCACCGCATTGTATCATGGACATTTAATATAAACCAACTACGCTATATCGACACCGTGGTAGTCTAGTGACCACCCCTTTCTCATCCTTACCCTAAACGTCTATTTGGCAAGAACCCGAGGATATAAGAGGAGAAGTGACCACCCCAGTCACCCTCTTACACTCTTGACTAGTTGCTCGTAGTCCTCTTGTTCATCTTCCTTCAATGTCTGCAAGATATCGATCGCTTCGCCCCTTAACGAGACAGTAAGCGCTGTAGCTTTCTCTTCTGAAGTCCAGTTATTTGCTTTTGCAGCTGCTTCAAATTGTTTCAAGTAATTCGGCCACGAAGACTTGCCATCAAATTCTTGTGTTTTAATGTGCATTGACGACCTGGTATCTTCTTTCACTATTTCTCTTACTTGATTTTTGAATTTGGCATCGAAGATGGCGTGACTTTAGACAACCTCTCTTGCAACTCTTCGATTTTCTTGTCGTAGTTTTCTCTCAGATTCCTGGAAGTTTCCGTTAACTTATCCTCTAAATTTCTAGAACTTTCTATTAATTTTTCTTCCAATGTTCTAGAATATTCTTCTGATTTCCTGGACGTTTCCATTAATTTTTCTTCCAAAGTTCTGGAATTTTCCATTAATTTTTCTTCCAAAATTCTGGAATTTTCCATTAGTTCTTCTTTCAAAGATCTAGAATATTCTCCTAATTTTCTGGAATATTCCACAAGTTTTTCTTCCAAAGTTCTGGAGTTTTCCATTAATTTTTGTTCTATTGTTCTAGAACTTTCTATTAATTCTTCTCTTAGTATATCGGATACGTCAAACGCAATTTCAAATGCATCAGGATTTTCACCCGCGTCTTCCAAGGCTTGCCGTAGACGTTGTTGTAACACGGATTTATTTCCTGATGTCTCCAGATCGCGTTCCTCCAGTTCTCTCTTAAGTTCGGTCACCTTTAAAGCACTTAATTTCACTTTTTTAGTTGCCATTTTAATTATTATTACACTTCACAGTTTATTCAATCCCACTTCTGACACCAATTGTTACGTTTTTATATATTTCGGTGAAGTGTAGAAAATAAATAAAACACACACGAACGTTAATATAACTAGTTCAATTATTAATATCAAATCTATTAATTACAAGCAACTCCGATACCATTTACACCAATTACAAGATTAACAATAACATCATTAATTAACCAACGACATTTATATCAAAGTACATTCCATCTTTTTTTTAACCTAACCTCTTCTTCTTCTCACTGTAGCTCTTGTCCCCCACGTGTTTTTCTCTACCCTCTCTCTTATTTTTGTTTGCGCGTGCGTCGTGACTATGCACGTCACACTATTTTCATTACTAAAGCTTCTTTGGAACATTTGTGCGAATTTGTTGGCGATTCCTACCGGAGTAGAGATTATTCCTTGGATTTGTATAGGTATTTTTGTACTATATTGGGGTGTATCCTTTTGATTTTCTTTATGTTCTGCCATACTTCTCTAGCTGAGGTGTTAGTGTCGATTGTACTTACGTATTTTCACCATGATAATATCTTGCTTTCTTTTATGACAAGTCATGCAGCGGCTCTATTTTTTGAATTCTATGAGAATCTCCAGCGTTCGGTTTCTTTAATATTTGTTAAGCGCTGTCTTCTTTTTTCGTATAGCTGTTTCAAAGTTTTTTTTCCACCATAGTACTGGTTTTTTGTTTATATGTTTGATATTTGTACCTAACGACTTGTCTGCTGCACTTATAATCTGCTGTGAACGACTTTCTAGGGCAACATTTACGTTTTCGTGGTTGTTTATTTCTGCTTGGTTGAGTTCTTCAGTGAATAATTCCCAGTTTGCATTATTCTAATTCCAGCTCGGTGTTATCGTTTGGCATGGCGGTGTGTTTTTTCGTCTTCAATTACAATTGAAAAATGACCGCTTCCGTATTGGTGGCTCATTACTTCCCACGTGTAATTTGGCGCTGATGATGAATTACAGAATGTTAAGTCTATTTTGTAAAAGTTCTTGTGCAGAAGTAGGTGGCACAACCGTCATTTAGTAAGGTAAAGTTGTGAGTACTTTCTTCAACTATTTTCCCTCTGCTGTCTGTGTTTAGTCTTCCAGATTGTGTTATGTGCGTAGAAGTTTTGTGATTAGTGCTTCTTGTTCGGCAGGATTTAGAATATCATTAGGTGGGATGTATATGACGCATATGATGGTTGGGTTTGCAGAGTATTCGCGGACTGCAATTGCTTTGATCTCGGTTTAATGTACTAGTTCTTTACTGTGGATTGAATTCTTTACCCATATAGCGACTACTCTACTGGGATGACCTTGATAGGTTCTGTCCTTGCTGTATGCCCTATATCCTTTTAGGAGGCCAATGTCTGTTGGTCGGAATCTTGTTTCTTGTATACATATGTGGTCGTGTGAGAGTTCGGATATTAATTGTTTAGTTCGGCTAGGTGGAAGTAGAACCCATTACAATTCTATTGTGGTGTTTTTTCCATTTTGTGATTTTTGTGATTGGATGTCGGATTATATTTCTCCGAGTTTTGTTCTGAAGCGCGTGGTTAGTCTTGTGAATCGTGATTTTATACCTCTGTGTTTTAGTTGTGGGTAGAGTTTTTTTATCATCTCTAATAGAGCTTCGGTATTTTCAATATAATCCTTGGACGCATACAGCTGATCAATTGTTCCTGGGATGTTTTCTAAGAAGTCTTTGAAGTAAGTGTAGGGTAGTACAAAAGTATTTGGGTTTTTCTCTGTTTCTTCTTTCATCGGTTCTAGCATTGTTTGCAGTGGTAGGCTATTGTTTGAGCTTTCAGTTCTTGTTCTTTTTTGTTTCCTTTTCCCTTGATCTGTTGTTTCCGTGGGCTCGTTGGTTGGTTAGGTTTTGATTTCTTCGTCTGTTCTCTAATTGTTTGTTGTTTCTTTGTTGGTTGTTTGCTTTATTTTTTCCTTTAGTTGTGTTAGGTTTCTGTTATTTGGATGGTTTGTGTTTTGAAAAGTATAGAGATCGGAACTTATGGAGGCTGCAGGTCTTTTTTTGGGTTTCAAGATATTGTCAAACTCGCTCTGGGTTGGAATTGGAATATTTATATGTGCTGAAATTTTTTTGTGGTGGTGTCTCTATTGGAATATTTTTAAGATTGTTTGCGACTTTTTCGGTTTGATTTTCATCTGTTTTTGCAATTTTTTCTATATGATCTTGCGCGTTACATTTGTTGCATTGATTTGTATCTGTAGAGAAGATAATTCAGTGGTTTGTGCCGCCATGGCTTATGATGATGGTTTCAGGTACTTTCTCTATTTCGGATTCAGGTATATAAACCTATAATCTGAAGATTAGAATGTGGGCCTATACAGCGTGGAGGATTCCTGCTCTAAGGCTGGTGATTGATGATGACGTTTTTATGTTCATCATGTTTAGCGCTTTTTTTATTGCTCTGTGCGGTATAGACGGGCATACATTCAATATGATGATTCTTGTCGAGGGTGATATATATCATCTTAGTTCAGTAATTTCGTTTGCGACCTTGAATGTTTTGTGTTCATTGATTAGTTCATCCACCATAAGTTTATTTTTTAAAATATGCGTTTAATGATTTCTCCGACTGCGATGACGAAGGCGCTAAATGGAGTTTCTTTAGTTGCGTTAATTATGATCGCTTGATCGTCTCTTGGTTGACAGGTTTGGAGATTTAGACTTAGTTTTGTACGATCTGAATATGATTGTTTGTATGTTGGTGGCCATTGGTTTATGTCTGTGGTGGTCTTTTCACTCCCGCCACCATCGTTACCGCCCCCGTCTGGTGGATGGAGTAACGATTTCATAGTTCAGAGATTTATCTGGTTTTGGTTATTGATTACTTCATAGAAGTGAGAATATTGTTATTAGGTTAGTTTTGGATAAATTCGTTTATTTCTGGAATTGTTGGTATATTACTTTGGGATATACTTGCCTGAATGATGCACTATTTTCCAGGGTTTGTAGTCTTTTATTTTAGTTAGTTTTTTTTTAAATTCTTTATTTACATTAGATTGAAATTGTCAAAAGTCAAATTTTAGAATTTGTTTTCCATAATTCTTTTAAAATGCGTTATTATTCGATTATTGATAAGTGAAATCGTTCTTCGATCGAGTTTATTTCATGATTTAAAGGGATTGTAAAGTGTACATTAATTTGGTGCAGTTCTACTAATTCTTTAATTTTGCCATTATTGAATTCAGTTCCGCTATCGACAATTAAACTTTGGGGTACTCCGAATGATGTGAAATATTTTATTAAAGCTTTAGTTATAAGAACAGCCTTTTATCCTGCAACTGGAATAGCCTGAGCGAATTTCGTAAATACGTTCACTAAGTTAAAGAATTTCATTTGTCAAAGGTAAAATTATCGATATGTACAATTTGAAAAGGTTTAGTGTCTGTTTCTCTTAGAGCCAATTGAACATATGGTTTTTGCTAGCATATTTTAGATTTTATACTTACTTTCATGTTTATCCAATAATAAATCCTTTGTAAATAATTTATCGTTTCATTTATACAACGGCATTTTATTTACCTTCGTGGTGATGTTAAACTGAAAGTATTTGTTCCTCATTGTCTGTTACAGTGTTTAATTTAATCAAAAATCTAACTAATTATAGGCATGAAAAGTTTTCTCAACTAACTTTGAAAGATTCCTGTAGAGTTGATCGATGTGGAAATACATGTAATAAGTATTCTTTTGGTCTGTATAACTTTTTAAAAATTCAAATATTAACTTATTATTGTTTTTCTCTGAGATGCGTACCTTAAAAATTTTCTGGTTGTTATAATTTTTTTGAGAAACATACGACTTTTACTATAGAATAGGACAGAATAAAATTTTATAAGTTTTACCGTTTATTGCATCTTCGGATATTTTAATTCTGTCTTTTGTTTCATTTGCGGATGACTTTTGTTTTGATATTTCGTTATAGTTTGTGAAATTAAGTCTAAGTTGAATAATGAAAAGTATTTTGAGTTAAGGATTTTGTTCCTACTCTGCGGGTTTACTGCTTGAGGTCGTTTGTTGGTCTGGTAAAAAATTGTCTGCTAAATGTGTTAAGTAATCAACAATGTCCTGATTTACTTGACCGGGATTATTATTTATGGCATCGGTTTCTAATGCGTTGAGCGAGATGAGAGAGTGGCAAACGGTGCTTAAGTTACAACTTCCGTTTTTATAAAACATTTTGTAATCATACTCCTCTAACTTTAATTTTCATCGTACTAATTTGGAATTTGGTTCATTTCAGTTATATAACCTGGTAAGAGGTCGGTGATCTGTATATATGCTGAATTTCCTGCCATATAAGTATGGTCGAAAGTGTTTACATGCGCAAACTATGGCAAGGCGTTCCTTTTCGATGGTTGAATAACGAACTTCTGTTTCATTTAATTTTCTTAGAGCGTATGGTATTAGTTTGTCGTGTGGGATATTACTTTGTGATAACACTGCGCCTAATGCAAAATTACTCGCGTCGGTGGTTAGACTAGAAGGTTTAGTAATATCGGGGTACTGTAGTGTATGGTCATTCATTAATATATTCTTACAAATTTGAAAAAATTCAATAAAATGTTTGTCATGCATTACTCTTGCATACTTTTTTACTTTCTTCTTTCAGTGGAGCGGTGGATAAAACCGCTCCGCCTAACAAGGTGTGAGCAAGTAATGATCTCTCCTCTGAGAATAGGCCATACTTGTCTCACACACTTGCATCTGTTACTAGGAGAACAACCACCGCTCTGCTCCACTTGTAACACTAGGCTCACTCTCGAACATATATTTGAGCAGTGTCCTAGTTACAATTTGCATCGTCGCAATGTCGGTATTGATGGTCCCATGCGTATTGCATTAAGCAATAATGCAACAAGCATTGCTAAATTGTTTTCTTTTCTCCGGGTAGCTGATTTGTTTATGCAAATCTGAAAGGGTTCTCTTATTTTCGCTCCATAAAAGTTAATTCTCCAATTATCATTGCTTTTCTTTTTTCTCCACACTATATATATCAGCCGGGGCTGTGGTTTTTGTGGTTTCTATAATAGACCTCAGTTCTTGACTGGTGTCTGCACAATCCAACCGTGCAATGTTCTTTCGCAAATGTGTAAGTATAACGTTTTTCTTTAGGTTTATTTAAGCTAAAGCCGGTGTTTTTTTTTTCTCAATTGATTCATTGTTATAATTTAGTTAGTTATTAACCTTGTATTTATTTACCTTTTTATATTCTCTCGTTATATAGAAACCGATTTTCCTCTGCATATACTATTTTTCAATTTTAGGTGCACAAGCGATGATGACCATAGTATTTGATCCGAAATTTAAATAAAATAAAAAATTATATATATATATATATATATATATATATATATATATATATATATATATATATATTTATATAACCTATCAATCCTATCGCATAAAATAATGTACTTATTAGCGCCAAATTAAAATCTTTCACATTCGCCTTTCGTTTATGTTGACTTAAAATATATCTAATCTCATAGTCTTCGAATTGCTATTTTGAGATTCTATTTTACTCAAAATGCTCTCTTTGGTTTCGCCTTGGTCAATTCATAAGATTTTTATTTTTGGTCTGCTCATTTCCGAAGCCTTGTCATCGGAACAAGAAACAAAGATTCCTCTATTTCTCACTGATTTAATCGCACATATTCCTACATTTATATTTGTTGAATAAGTTTTCGATTTTATTTCTTCTTTGGTGATTTCTGATGGTTGCTCTTTAGAATTTGGTCATATTACTGTACCTTTATTTTTTGGAACTGCCCCTGCATAATTCCTTTTTTCTGCCTTATTTTTATAGCCTAAATCATGCTTTATTTCATTATTGATCAAATTCAAGCTCTCAACACTTTGTTGTTCTGTCAACAATTGTTGCTGAACGTTAGCCATAATTTTGTTTTGGTTCTTTCTTACAATCTGTTTATCACTTATCCATATTTTAATTCATACTTTTATAATTCGAAGAATGAATTGCAGAACCAATTAACATTTGTTATTTCATTTATTAGCTGAACCTCTTTGCCCGAGAGATATTGTGTAGATTATTTGTTCTCTCTTCGCATGATTGTCGAATTTATATATATATATTTTTATATATATATATATATATATATATATATATATATATATATATATACATATATATATATATATATATATATATATATATATATATATATATAAATTATGATTTATGACACAAAGAGCTATATTTCTTAGAAATCTTAAGATATTATTTTATATATCACCCGTAAACTGATGATATGTTAAATTGTCACGTATCATCTCAGATGTATAAATATCATGTATTAATCGAAATTCAGCATTCTCTTTCTTGTACTCTGTAAAACATGTGTGGTTTGATAAAATAAATATATCAAATAATTTACTTCGTTTATACTTTTTCAAAAAATAAACGACGATAACGTAATTGGCGTAGTCGGTAGGATTGCCAAAAAAGGTGTTAACATTAACGCAACCTTTTGAAATTTTTATTCCTTGATTGTGCAATCTAACATCACGGCTCTCGTATCCTGGAGCCCATCGGAGGTCTGTCACGACCCATCCTTAATTCGAAACTTGGAGGATTTCAACATCATACTCAACCTCTTCGAGGTGACCAACCAACTACAGCAGAAATAAGTCCATCATCTTTGCAACAAGAAATCGACTTCGTTCTACTGCCGTCTACAACAAGAGTAATCCGTAAACCTGTAAACGAAATCAGGCATCCAAATGAAGACAACCACATCTATACTTTTTGTATCTATGTAAGTCTCTCATATTTATGTTCAGCGATTCAGATAGTGAATCTACCACTGTAAACTCATTAAGTTCCGTAGAAGAAATTAATAGCGATTTACAGAAAGATTTAGAAATAACATAATTGCTCGTCAGTCTAAATCTAAATATAATGGCTACTTATAATGATATTGAACAGATATCCAAAATAATCCCCATTTATAATGGAGATGTAAGGTTATTACCTATGTTTATAAAGGAAGTTCAAAACTTCCAACGTTTATTAGCAACATTACATATAAGCGACATACAAAAAGTATACGCTTGTTTTTTAATAAAAGCAAAAATAACAGACAAAGCTAAACTTATATTAGCAGACAATACATTTGAAACATGGGAAGATTTAAAACATTTCCTGGAAACTTGGGAAGATTTAAAACATTTCCTGGAAACTAATTTTGAAGATAAATTAACTTATGATACCTTATTCTTACAAATAGTAAATATAAGAAACATTTATTATAATAAGATAGGTGAAACATTGCAGAATATGACACACCTGATTTCTAAGTGTAAATCAAAAATACAATTAACTCAATTTAGCAGCGATCAAAAAAATGCTTTAATAACAGGCTTTCAAAATGTGGTTGTAAAACATTTTATATCACTATTACCCTTAACGATAAGAGGTGCATTTGTGAATAAAAACCCAGATACTTTAGAACTTTGTGAACAATTGCTTAATAATGAATTCAATTTTGCGCAAAACTCTCATAACTCACCACTATTAAGACAAAATAATTCTTTCGAAAACAAAATTCCACCAATGAGATTCCCTGGTCAAAACTTCCTTAGTAAGCCTATAAACTTCAATAAAAAACACAGTACCAAGGACGTAATAAATTTGCAAGACAAAATATAATTAATAACACAGAAACACGAAAATACAAACCTGTTCCAATGTCTGGAACTTCTAAACAAACATTTAATCAACCAATGTCCACACAAACCATAAGACAAAACTATAACCAAGAGATAGAAGAAAGCGAGAAAACTGATACTATAGAAGAATCTGTTGAAAATGAACGCGAAATCACACCCGAATCTTTTTTAGAAATAGACGAATTTCAAGAACAAAACGAGTGATGACTACCATTCTAAACACAATACCTATCATAAAATATAATGACTTTCATATTTTAATAGACTGATATAAACTTGATTTCCCCAAAATTGGTTAAACAAAAATATTATAAAAAAACACCCAAAGTGAATAAAATTAAATGCACGGAAGTTGTAAAGATAAAGATACAAAATAAAACTTTTGATTTTTATTTATACGAATTTCATGATAATTGTAATATATTATTTGGTGTAGAAATTTTGAACAAATGTGGTGTCTCAATAAATTTCAAAAGCAATATAATAACATTTGGTGACAAACAAAAATTTACATTACAGAATGACATAGAAATAAATAAAAATAATGTTAATATACAAATACGGGATTCGCACTTATTAAATTCACAAAAAGAAAAATTACAAAAACTAATAAAAAAGTTTGAATATCTCTTTCCAAAAGCAAATGAAATTTTATCAACCACTAACGTAGTCAAACCTAATATTAAATTAAAGAATGACATCCCTATTTATTCAAAAAATTATAGATTACCGCAGGTATATGAAAAAGAAATAGAGGAATATGTACAGACATTATTAAAAAATGGCGTTATTCAAAAGTCAAAATCAACATATAACTCGCCCTTTTGGATTGTACCTAAAAAAATGGATGCATCGTGAAAAAACAAAACACGAATGGTTATAGATTTTAGAAAGATAAACCAACTAACAACAGAAGGTAAATTCCTCATACCAAACATTGATACTTTAATAGACCATATTGGTAACCCAAAATTGTTTACAACCTTAGATTTGCACTCCGGATTTCATCAAGTAGAACTGAACCCCAAAGACCGACATAAAACAGCCTTCAGTACTACATCAGGTCACTATGAATTTGTAAGAATGCCCTTCGGATTAATTAACGCGCCAGCTACCTTTCAACGGCTCATGCATGAAGAATTAATAAGTCACATCAATAAAATATGTCTAGTTTACATGGATGATATTATAATCTTTGGCAAAAATGAAGAAGAACATTTCAAAAAATATCGAAACTATAATCCAAGAATTAAATTAA
>OX122900.1:17143187-17173187 GCA_944738965.1 Nebria brevicollis | reverse complement strand
TGTGCGTATGGTATTGGAGTTGTCAATAGCGGATTAGCCGCATCGCGGTACCTGTCCGCGGATTCCGCATTAATGTATGAGTATGTGGTCCCTGTGTCAAGAACCACTTCTATGGGCTAGTCTTTGATCCGAACTTCAATATACAGGTGGATGTTTTACGTCTCATGACCCTCGACGGAGGGTAGAGGATGCGTGCGAATGACAACAGGGTTACTGTCCGGAGATGAATCTGCTCTGTTTTGTGACTCTCCGGTTGGCGTTTCCCACCGTGGTATTCGCACAGCTAACTCAGGTTAGCACGTCACGGAGACCAAATTACGAACTGAATTTCCGCTGTTGATTGCGGCACCCGGTCCTAAAAAGTCCTGCCTCTCCAAATCCCCAGCAAGTCAGTGGGCCACCCTCGCTGGTACGCATAGCTGGGGTGACCAGGGCGGTGCTTTCCACCCCGGCATTTTAGGGAGCTCGGACACTTTTCATGGCTCTCTGGAGACGCTCGAAATTGTCAATTTCCAAAACCAACCCGCTTATTATGGTGTAAGTAGATTGTAGTAGACGAGAAACTGTGTCTGTTTTTCGGACATGCCACCGAGTCGGTGAATCTGTATCTGTATGTCGAACCTGTATCCGCGCCCGGTTTCGTAAGTTTTCTGCTTGCAGTTACCTATGGGTTCCTGGAGACGGAGGACTTAGTCGGATGGCCAATTGTAGGCACATAAGTTGATTAAAAAATCTCCCCAATCGGTCCATAGGTCCTGGTTGTTCCGGAACCAGAGATGTGCTGATCCCCGCTACAATTCAGGTAGAGCTGCGATCAGTTGGTTGGCATTCACCCCGTAGCTGTCTTTCAGCTCTGCCATTCTTTCGAGGAAGGTGACGCCATCGTTTTTACCGTCGATGAAACTGTTCCAATTGCGGACCGTCTCGCAAATGAAGCAAGGGCGTCCAAGAGCCACAGCAGTAGGTGGTGCCATCACGGGCACACCGATTTCATCTAGGATGCTGTACCATCCGGTTGCCTATGTTTGTTCGCTCAACCAGCGGTATTAAGGCCTCGGTTGGCAGGTTCTTGGATGAGCGCGGTTTTACGCAGAAATTAGATCCTGGCAGTAGCAGTATCCTTGGGTGGATCTATCTCGGGTTCGGTGTCAGATGCTTCAGAGGCAGACATCTTTTTAGCGCGAAAGTAATAGTCCCTGTTCAAGCGCCAATTTTTAACGTCGTATCGTTCGCGTCATTGGCTTTCCGCGCTCTGCGGTAATTTTTGCTCATGCACCAATGTGAGGGGAAGAGAAAACTTTGGTACGATACTGGGGAAAAGTAAGGAAAAGAACGGAGACGAAGCGTCCCAGATATATCGGTGGAGGTTATGTCCAAGTTTTGACGATAAGGTGATCAATTCAGTTTTTGAAACAGTATTTATTTTCATTAAAAGTCAGGGTACAATTTAACATACCTTAACGGAGACGGATTTGTGGATACTAGAGCGTTGGTGAGACACCTAGAGAGCGGGTACAAAAACTCTACCTTCAGTGGAAATACCTGCAGGTTCAATAGTAAGAAACTAATAGGTAATTTCTTGGTGGAGCGCCAGAAACACAACTGTAGAACAGTTAAACAATGTTTACTCTCGGTGGAAAACTAGCAGGTACTACAATAAGAAACTACTAGGTAATGTCTAGGCCAAATCGCCGGCACGACTTTTGGAGAACAGTTAAAAAGTGTTAAACCTCGGTGGAAACACCCGCAGGTATTTAAGTAAGAAACTACTGGCTAGTCTCTTGGCGGAAACGCCGGCAAGACACCTGAAGAACAGTTAAACATTTTTTCCCTTCCGTGGAAACACCTGCAGGTTTTATAGTAAGAAATTACTAGGTAATGTCTCGGCGGAAACGCCGGCAGACACCTGGAGAACAGTTAAACAGTGTTTACCCTCAACGGAAGCACCTGCAGGTAGTACAGTAAGTAACAACTTGGTAATCTATTGGCGGCAATACCGGCAATATACCTGGAGAACAGTTAAACTCAGAAATACAAATAGATACGGTATTTATGGCTCACCAGGTTTTTTTCGGTATCAATATAGATATCAATATAAATACAACGGAAAAAACGATGGGTGCAGACTTTCGCCTGAAGCTCACGGTGATGAACTGTGGTTTGATAAGAGTTGTAATCCATTCTTTTATCAATCGTGGTATGTGTTAATACATGAGTAAAACAAAGAAAAAATAATACCCAATTCGATTTTTGTTTATGACTTGATAACGGACGGATAAAATCGGTAAAGACTAGAAGTTTTGGCCGATGACCTGACTTTAATAATTCTCGAAAAGCATAATTGCATTGTCCGGAACTCGAACGATCGCCCCACAGTGCCGCATCATTCATTCATTTTCAATTTCTTTTTTATTTTGATTAATAATACATTATTTCTTATGAACTAATGTTTGTACAACATCGTTGGTTTATTCAGAACTCCTCCTCACATGGGGAGTGTATATCTGTGTATGGGTGTGTATTGCTTTGTGCGCTTGAACATTTTGTGATTGTGTTTGTTATAATTTTTACTTTCTTATACGCAATATAAGTAAGTATTGTAATCACGAAAAATATCGATCTCGAGATTTTAACGGAAATATTTGTTTTGACCTTCCCTGAATCAATTACAAGTATTTTTGGTATGACGTCCATCTGTGTGTGTGGGTGTGTGTGTGTGTGTGTTTCTGTGTGACTGTGTGTGTGTGCGTGAAAAATTATGAAATTATAAACTTAAGTTTTGCATGTGCCTGTCAAGCAAACCTTTTATGTTTGAAAATAATATCCCGACCGGAAGTGCAAGTTTACTCTAGCCATTTTTTGCAGTTTCTGCAATTACCCAAATATATTTGAAGTTACAGCAAACTTGTTATGATAAAAATTGTAGGTATCAGCATTTTGTATAATTTCCTTTTGAAACTTATTTTCCCGAACGGTACCGCAGACAAGAAAATGGCTATTGAAAATTTTTCATATTTTATTTATGTATACATATATCGTATCATCTGCGCCTCTCAATTGCTTATCAAAAAAAACAAAACCGACTTAAATAATTAGAAGTTTGACAATTTATATTTAATCTAAGAAATATGTTGAGTGTGAAGTGTTCCAAAGGTTAGCACCAATTATAAATTAGAAAAATAATGTAAATAGGATGTTATTTAACCCAAAAGCGTATAAAAAAGTTCGGTGCATGAACTTGCTGATGTTAATTTTCTATGTGTGTGCTCGGATTGTGAATTGGTGGGAAAGCAGGTACTGTCTTAACTAATTTAAAATGACATATATATTTAACAAAACCTCATCCATATTTGATAATTGATGCTACAATTTTTGTATATGAGAAATGTATGGCTTTGTGTAGTGTACGGTGTTGTTGTATGTGTTACTGTTAGGTAGTCTGCTCATGGAACTCCTCATGAGATATGGTTAAGTCTTGGTATTTAAGCTTGTGTTTTGGTCTACATATGTTGTTGTTGTCGCGTATTTGTGTGATATTTCTCATGATTGTTTGAGTTAAATGGTGTATATTTGTTATATTTTTGTTTTGTGTCTTGGATATAATCTCGGATGTAATGTATGTTAGTCTCATCGTACAATGGTGTGATGCGTGTGTATATTCCAGAGCTGGTCGGCAGTCGAAGATATTTGTTTTAAAGTGTTGTGTTGACCGGTACGTTACCCCAGACCAGTGCTGCATACATGATGATGGGGCGAATGGTTGATGCATAAATGAAAAGTTTATATTTTACAGTGAGGAAGCTATTTTTAACATGGACAGGATATAGGTTGCGAATTGCGAAACATACGTAGATTGCGTGTTTAACGTGTTCTGTATAAGTGTATTCCCAACTATTTCACTTTGTTTGTGGCTGTAATTTTTGTTTGTGTATTTCGAGTGGTGTGAATAGTCTTTTGTGTGTGATTTTACGTGTAAGACTATGGCGTCCGTTTTTTTTTTTAATTTTTCACTTGTGCAAGTAGCGTTCTAATATGTTTATGTTTATTTGTGTTTGTCTTGTGACTACTTAGGCACTGAAAGAGTGTGTGTATACTGCTGTGTCGTCTGCGTATTGGACTGTATGTGTATTCGGAAATTTGCTGATGTCACTAATGTACAGGTTACAGAGTTTAGAACCTTTAATAATGTGTCGATTTCGTCGACCCGTGCAGGAATGAACTTTTCGGTGAGCTTAGATATGGTGTTCAAAAGGCTTATGGGGCGTTAATTTGTGGGTTTGGATAAGACTTTACTTGATTTAAATGGGAATAACACTGTGACGACCACAGTTTACGAGAGTTTTGACAATTATTTTTCACCTATACAAACATTATACAAATATAAGTGATAGTGTGAAGAAAGAAACGTACCTAAAACTTTTCTAATGAATAGTTTTAATTATAATTTTTTTATTTTACGACAGTGTTACCCGATGTCTCTAAATCACGCTGCACGTAGAAAGCACCTCGGTGGTTATCATCATAAATCTGTCTTTAATAATCTGAAACAAAAAATACAGCAGGGTTTTAATCTATATTAAAACTTCTTCAGTTAGGCTTTGCCGAATTTAAAAAAGCCAATAATATAAAAAATATCGAAAAATCAGTAAGAAATTTTGTTTTTCCTAAAAGCTACACATATATTCAATTTTTAAAAATCCCTAAGTTCCGCTGAAGAGAATTTAATTAAGATTGAGGTAATATAATTGCGGATTCTATCCGATATTAATTGATGGAGAAAGCGTGATAGCCAGATCAAAACATCTGCAGTGTCATGCACCGAACTTTCTTATACGCATTTGGGTTAAACAATATCGCAGTTATTTTTCTAATTTATAATTTTTGTTCTAACCTTTAGATTGCTTTTACACTAAATATATATCTGTGAATAAATATTAAATGACAAACTTCAAATTATGAAAGGCTATTTTGTTAAACAATTGACAAGCGCTGATTTATGTAAACATATATATATAATAAGAAGAAATTTATTTTGAAACCAGTACCCTTTTTGGAAAACCAATTCGAACAATAGTTGTGCTAAATATAAATGCCTTTAATTTTTGTTTTTACAATTTTTCTGTAACTGTTACCATTTCTGAGCAAAAGTGGCTAGTGTAAACTTGCACTTCCGGTCGGAATATTAGTATCTAAAATAAAAGGTTTGCTTGCCAGGCACATGCAAATCTTAAAATTAAAATTTCATAATTTTCCTTTGAGCCGTCTGGGCTGTAGAGCGCTCACATACATGCATACACACACACACACACACACACAAACGCACAGTAACGCAGAAACATACACACACCCACACAAACACATACACACACACTAACACACACACACACACACACACACACACACACACAAACACACACACAGCCGGACGACATTCCATAACTAGTCGGAATTGATTCAAGGAAGGTCAAAACGTATATTTCCGTTAAAATCTCGAGTTCGAAATTTTTCATGATTTCAATACTTACTTATACTTTGTATGAGAAAGTAAAAAGCTGACGTGTCTGTTACTGAATTTTCTTAAACGCATTTTAATTAAGGCTACGTTTATATACTTTGGTCAAATAGATGACTATATTTAATAATTTTTTTGTCTCTTATTTTATTAGATAGAAAATAAATTTTTTGTTTACAATATTAAATAACTCATGCTGTATACAAAAAAAAATCATTTATTATTTGTATGCATAATTACTTATATAGGAGGTGTCATAGTTGAAGCCGCGGAAATGAGGTATTTTGAAGTGTGCACGATAAGGCAAGTCCAGGACGTCTAAAACAAAAAAATTTAACGAGGTTTAATTAAGAACAAAATTACCTTCTCCGTAAACTAATAAAAAGTTTAAAATTAAAAAAAATCTAGAAAATAGAGTTAGTTTAAGAAAAGTCCTAGATTTGTACACAAAATTGGACCTTTGGGATTGAATAAAAATGGAACAAATATATACTTAGTTAATAAATAAAATAAAAAAAGATATGAGTCAATAGCTTAATTATTTTTTGAGCTAGAGTGGACACTGTTTTTAAAATGTAGTTTCGAGAAAAACGTGTTTAAAATTTAATTTTATTGTATTTATTACTATTATTATTATTAGAAATTTACATATCTTGGAAAAGGCTTGGAAATTTTCCTTAAGAATTTGATTACAAATTTTTGAAATGTTTTTCAATAAAATTATTGAAGAAAAAAAAATCGATTTTTTTAAAAAAAATTAGAACATCGCCTTAATTCATTAGAATAAAAATAATTTTGAAAAATTTAAATGTTTTATAAATTCTAATGAACTATCCAAAATGAGTGTACGAAATTATATTAGCGTAAACGAAAGTATATTAACACACTTATGGACAGATATCTTATATTAAGTTTAAGGAAATTTGAAAATTTGATAAACATACTAAAAATATCGTCCGTTAAATATATCCGAAATTGTTTACAAATGCAACAATACACGAACCATTCAATATAAGTTCAGATTTCTTATCGAAGTGGAATGAAAACTGATATTTTAGTTAGTCGTGGCATAGCGTATGATATCATTATAGTAGCCACCTTTATTGCGGAGGTAGCACTACAATATTAAGCGCTGCTTTACGTTATACGTCAGTATATACTCGTCAGCTACAGACATGCCGTTGCGAGTAGATCAACTACTGGCGGAGGTCAAGTATATAGATTTAACTTCCGCTACTAGACGTGAAAAGTATTGAAATTAACTTAATTTTTGTTGTAACCGGTGCCTTTTCTGAAAATATATTTCAAATAAAAGTTATTCGTAATAGTATTATCTTTTATTTTTATTCTTACAAATTTTGCTGTAGGTACTACCGTTTTTGAGATAAAGCAGAATATTGAACCAAAATCTCAATTTTTCGGAACTAGTAATATCTTTTGTTTTTATTCTTAAAATTTTGCTGTTAAAGCAGCAAAACCAAAAAATGAATAGAGTCAAAATGCACTTCCTGTTGAAATTATTCTTTTCAGAAATAGGTGGTTATCCTGTCCGGCACATACAGATCTTAAGTTTTAAGTTTCAGAACTGTAACTTTTACCGATTAGGCTATATAGCGCACACAGACAGACAGACTCACACACATACACACAGACAGACGTCATCTCCAAAATATTTAGAATCAATTCAGGGAAGGTCAAAAGATATATTACCGTTAAAATCTCGAGATCAAAATTTTTCATGAAGACAATACTAACTTATACTGCCTATAAGAAAGAAAAAATATAGTATCAGAGTAAATCGCTTCTAAGGTTCATCTTTAGTTTTCCTTGAAATGAAATTGATAATATCAAGACTTACCGCAATTCATCTATTCCTGGTCCATAGAAATTACCCGCTTTGCTTATGCCGAGTCGATTGTTCCAAGATTTGAGCTTTACGTCATCGGTTTTGCTCTCCACGACGTATGCGCAGAAGATTGTTGTACACGAAGCTGGTCTTTCTTCGTACAAAAAGACTACATATTTTGCCAAATTGTAGTTCCCAGTGCATCTGGTATGTCCATTAATTATTGAACACGCAACCGGCTAAATAAATTGTTGTTTGTACTATTATTGCGCAACTTGACGGAGTTTTCGGCGCAAATTTCCGAAGCTCTCATTACAGTTTTTAAAAGAAATACCTTTATTATGAGCTATACTTAAATATAAAATATAAGTTTTTGCATAAAAAATAAAAACAATCCAACAATATTCCGAACGTTTTCAGCAATGTGCGCTACAGATGAAAATGCGGCTTACCCATGTTATTTGTAAGAGTTTCAGCATATTTTAAGAAAACAATCTCAAAGATACATTCTGTAAAACAATGTAATTTAAAACAAAATGATTGTTGCGTGTTGTTTCCCCTTAAGGATTGGGTGGGCTGTAGTAATTTTACAGGCAGCATGGAATTATTGCAGTTTATTTTTGAAGTTTATTATGTAGTGGAGCTGGATGATGGATTTTCTTGAAAAGTTTTCCAGGATAAGGTTTTTTATTTGGTTGGGGCCAAGAGCGTTGCGGTTTGATATGGATTTATTTATTTTGATGAACTCGGATAGGGTAGTAAGGAGTCGGGCCAGTCTTTTGGTGTCAGTGTTATGTGGTGTATTTATATATCGTAGTGTATCTTGTGTTTAGATGTGTTTAGCGTGTCTGTTACGTGTATTGGTTCAAATGTGTTGGCTGTCATCTCTGCCTTGTTTTCATCAGTGATAGCTGTTTTATTGCTGTGTGTTAGAGTTGGTAGTCAGGTGCAAGGTTTTTTTAGTTTTACTTTCAGCCGCCAGATTGAGTTGTCATTGGGGTCGAGGGCCGAGAAGTTAAGGGACCATGTGTTATTCTTGTGTGTTTTTATTTGAGTTTTAATTTCTGAGTTTAGTGTGCTGAGGTGTATTATGTGTAGGGGTGTACGTGTCCTCTGCCATAGTCTTCTGGTGTGATTTCGTCATTTAATTAATTTTGTTATGTGTGCTGACAAGTTTAGATTGTGTGTGTTCACTTTAAAGTTGTTTGTGTGTGTCCGTTTTGCTATGTGTATACGCCACACACTTAGCGAAGCATTGTGAAATGTTCTATTTGTGTATTGATGTCGTTTGTTGTGTGTATTTTATTGTTGATGCAGATGATCGTGTTAAGTGTTTTGCGGAAGTGCCCCCAATTTGTGTGCTTCTATGAAGTGATTGCTTTATTGGTGTTTTCTATGTGATGATCAGTTAATTGGAATATGATTAGATTGTGATCTTAGTTATGCTCGGGTAATGATATGGGGCGAGTAGTGGTATGAACAATTTGGTTTATGATTAGGTCGATAGAGGGCGTAATTTTGTTTTCAATGTAGTGTGTGGGGGAGTTTGGGTGGAGTATGATAGCGACGTATGAGTTTATGTATGATTTGTGTGTGTTGCCGTTTGTGATGTTTGTATTGCAGTCCCGGTCCGCGTATCTCACGTTGAGGGCACTGATCACCCAGGATTTTTTTTTGTGTAATAATTTTATAAAATATGTGCGAGTGAAGTTGTTTATTGGTCTGTTGTAAGCAGTGTAAATTACTGTGTTGTCTGCAAGTGCTATATCTGGTGTTTCTAGTACAGTGTGTGAATTTAGTGTGAGTGAGTGTGATATGTTGTGTTTAATTAACACTTCAACGTCCCCTGAGGGTACTGGTCCCTGCTGTGGTCGGTCAGCTCAAGGTTATGTATTTGTGTATTATAAATTTGTGTGAATCCTGGACTTTTATTTCGTTGGGTAGGCCAATGTGTATGTTGTGTGTTTGTAAGTTCACCTACTTTACCTATAATTCTGTTGGCGTTCCACGAGAAGATGCTAAGTGTTGTGTTGTGTCTAGATGTGGTATGTATGTACATTCTTGGTGAAGCCGAAAAATATGATGAAGTTTTCTCTGGGAGTTTTAGCTTTTTCAAGGGCTCTATTTAGGCCTTTTATTGCTTTAAGATTGTTGGATAAGTATTTTTTTTTTTCATGTAATTTTGCCGTTCCATCAAATAGTTGCGTTATTTCATCTATTGGATGGTTCTCTGTATTTTGTGTCGTTGGTACTGTTTCTGTTCCGATAGGTATGTCTTGCTCTTGTTGTGGTTTCTGTTTGTCCATCATTCGGTGTCGTGTAGAGTGGGGAGGTGGGAAAGATAGGAAGTCATGTTTTTTGGAGGGGTTGTTTTGTTTTAAAGGTACTGTTTGTGAGTACATGAGTTTGTTACAGTGGTTTTGGGTGGCGATAGGTGCGTCTGTGTATATAGTAGGATGTGCTTAGTTTATTTCCATGGTCTGGACTTTTGCCAGGTAGGTGGGGCCTTCAGAGTGATTGGTTGGATGTGGACCACCACAGTTGGTGGGATGTCTGGTGTCTTGGTGTATGTGTGGGTAAGGTGTCCATGTGGGCACTCGTGCCAGTGGCGTGTAGCCGACAGCAAGTTGTTCCGTGACCCTACTGTTGACAGCGATGGCATTGGATTATGATTTTATTAATTTAAATGTCGCTTCCACTATACCTTGAATGAGAAGATGCATATTGTGTTATTGTTGTTCTTGAGCTATTTGGTCGTGTATTTGCTGTCTGTAGAGTGAGGTAGAATGTGCGTCTGGTACATCGCATTTTAGAGAGCTTATACATGGCTAGTTCTTGTTTGGTCAGATCTGTCCGTAGTTACTAGGGTTCTGCGGCACTGTCCTAGCCTATCAAATCAAAAACTAGCGATTTGTCTTGTCGGTCAGAGTATGTGTAGTAAAAAAGTTCGTTGTCGGTGTTCATGTCGTTTATTAGGTTCTGTCTATCCTGTCTGTTAGTGTTGTTCGTGGTGTATTTCACATGATCTCCTTGGTGGCGAATTTTTGAATATAATTAATAGGTTTGGAAACGTTATAAGGGATGGTTTGAATTAATATTTGTGGGGAAGTTTAGGATTTTTAGGTATATTATCTTCGATTTAGGATTCTGCCTAGGTCTCCTCATGGTAAGTCGGAAGGTCGTATTTGTTTTGTGTTGTTGTTTTGGAGGTGCTGGGTTGGGCTAGGGTTTTTTTTGAGGTTCTCCTGGAAATTTTTAAATATCTGTCCGAAGGGGAGTTGCCTTCTGTTCTTGCCCTTATTTTATATTTGGCTGCAACAAACAGCTGGTTTACCTTGAAGTTAGGCGATCCTGTATTTCCCAGAGGAGGATTGGTGGTTGTAGGTTCTTCCTCCACTGGGGTCAGGGTTTTCCAGATTAACTCTAATTCCGTAGATCTGGGTTCCGGCTCTAGGTCGTCAAAGTCAAATATCTCTGGGAAACTTTTCGCCGATTAGGTTATGGTACCCGGTGATGGGGTTCCTGCAGGGATTTTTTCCTACTAATTTGGGGATCCACCCGTTGGTTATCCCTTATGCGCTTGGCTTTAAGGGTCTTAAATTTTGTTGGTCAAGCTGTTGTGGATTCACAGATCATTAACTCTGAACACATGTTGGTATGATAATTATAGCTTAAACAATAAAGAACAGCTCTTTGCCGTTATAATTCAAAATTTGAAACTTTATCACTAGCCAGCAGCACTTTAGTAGACGTCCGTACTGTTCGATGGGTAAACAGAGCCGCAGTCGACTACTAAGTCACGGCGGTACGTCTTAATTTTCATGCTATTCATCTTTACATTATTTATGCGAAGGTTCTTACAATAATTACAACTAACTTCGTCACAATATATATATATATATATATATATATATATATATATATATATATATATATATATATACATATATATATATATATATATATATATATATATATATATATATATATATATATATATATATATATATATATATATGATGTACCTTATTTGCAGTTTCCAAACAACGGCTTCACAGTGAAGGCATGGAATTGGGGTTGTGCACGCTTTCTTTCTTCTTCAAGTGAAGATAGCAATGATAGCAAAGAAGTATATCCTTTACAGAATTCGTCGCATCTTAGTCCCTATCGGTTTCCCATTTTGTGGCTCCAATACTTATGATAGCATTTAATGAAATTCGGCACTGCGCAGTTATAATGTTCGTTTCCTTTTAGCCATAAAAGATGTCGCACAGTGGTTCAAAATGCGAAATCCCTGGACAAAATTATAAAATTCAACTTTTCATTTATCGGTAAAGTTTCACGGATTCCTGTAGAGGGGGATATGGTCTATCATATTTGGCAAAGAAAGGACTTTAAAGTATAATTACTACATGTGGTAGATCATTTCAAAGTTACCTCCGCGTACCGCATTTCATATATACTGAAATATCGCTCGTGTTCAAATCCGTCTAATTTCTTTTGTGAAATTGTATTTAAGTTCTAAAAAAGTAGGTGAATTCTAGAGGTACGCATATTATTTTTCTGTCTTTTAAGTCATGAAATTTATGTATAGCGTAGTTGAAAAAAGGTGCCGATTGCAAGGTTATAAAATATTCATGTATTTCGAAGTACCTTTTCTAAATGTATAAATATAGTAAAAGTCCGACTAGGTTTCAGGCTCTTATTTAGTTAATTATTTAGTGTATGTTGTTGTTAACAAGTGCAAGTAGGTGCAAGTTTCCCTGATACGGAACTTTTCGCATTTTTGCGCACGCTTCGGAGTGACTCAAACACGCTAAGTCAATCATCCTTATCTTAATTCTTAGAATCATGGGGCGTAGCTAGTCTACTTGACTTAAAATTTTGGCATTATGACCTTAACGTTAAATTTATAGCGGCATTTGAAAGTGCAATATTACTAAGAACATAGAATAATTCTTACTGTAAGAAATATAAATATTTCTAAATTCGGAACATTCAAGTAATACAGCACTTTCTTACGATAAAATTAATAATCATATTTTGTTTAAAATCAGAAAATAAATAGTTGGTGTACTATAATGGACATATTGGAGATTATAAAATCTCTTTTATCAGAGGGCGCTCAAGCAGCGCGAAACAAAGACCTAAAATGTTTTCGTGAGAGCTATTCCCGATAAAAGACAGACTTATTTTCACAGATTTTTAGCGTCTTCTGATCCACTAATAACGATTATGCTACAAACAATGAAATTGAGCCTGCGTGTGCTGAAAATGATGAAGATAGCGACGAATTTGTGGATGACAATGAATTTTTTAATTTTTTATAGCGTATTGAATGCTCAGGTAATTACAGAGCTCTGTCAATAACTTTGAATAGTAAATATGTTTTTGCGTTAAGATAAATATACTATATTTTTGAAACTATTGCATTTTTTGTACCAAAAACCCACCAATTTGAATTCGCCATATGTAATATGAATATCTGAGAGCAGATTCGTATCTAGAAGCTTAAAAAATATACAATAGTTTTACATTTTGAAACCTTTGAACTTTTAGAGCAGATAACGCCATTTTATATCCGCCATTTTGAATGTTCAAAAATTATAAAGGCAGAGTCCATTCTAGAGACTTTAATTATGTATACGAGATTTGTTTATTTTTTAACCACTAATTTTGTTCTAAAACAACCGCCGTTTTGGATTCTTCATTTTGAATTTTGATTGATGATTCGACATACGGGTCCTAAAATAAGTAAATTTACCAATTTTTGTTTCGATATTGTCATTGGATGAATTTTGCTTAGAGTTTTGCCCGATTGAACCACTGTGCAACGGTCGAAAATTAAACAGAAGTACTTCACCTCATCCTTCATCTGCACTGGTCTATCGTAAAGTTATACAACATGACGGTTGTGTGCTTAACGTAGTCCACAGAAATCACAGGCACAGCTTTCCTCCACACAGTAATAAGAGCGACGGTCGGATTCAGCCAAAGATATTATGTCAACAGCCTGATGTAATCGCTCCTGACAGAGAACAAAAGAGTGAGATTAATTGAAGAGCGTGAGGTTATCTACATAAAGACAATAAGCAACAGTATATGGCAAGTTGGACACAATGTCATTAATTGCAATACAAAATAATGTTACAGTTATGGAAGAGCCTTGGTTATTCTAATTTACACTGGTCGTAAAGAGACGATAGTTTGTTCAACTCGAACTCTAACGGAACGGTTCGAAAGATAGTTTTCTACGAATTAAAGTAGATGGCAACGGAAACCCCAGTTGTGCAGTTTCCGTAGAATTCCGTATCTCCAGGTCATGTCAAAAGCTTTCTCTAGATCAAAAAACATGCCAACCAGTAGGTTGCGATTTAAGATGCTAAATTGAAAAGCGTTCGTCAAATAAAAATGCAGGCCAATAGTGGAGAGGTGCTGACGAAATCAACATTGATGGTGGTTGATGAGATTTTGGGATTTTAGAAGCCAGCTGATTCGATAATTGATCATGCGTTCATTTTACTTTGATAGCTGACATGCCAAAGATGTTCGTTGGTGACCTAATGCAGGAGACACATCTTTTTCCTTCTTGTGTATCGACACAATTATCGCTTTGCGCCAGATGTCAGGAAAGACATTATAATCCAAAGTAAGTTAAGAAATTCCACTATTCAAAGTTAAAACAGGATGGGTAAATGACAATACATTGCGTAAGCAATATCATAATACCCAATAGAAGTGTTGCCTGTGTGACTCAATGCAAATTCAGATTCTGCTTGAGTGAATATTGAATTCTGTTGCTCAGAAATATCACACCGAGGGTTAAAAGGAAACTTTTCAGCCGTCGCTGAGCACAGAAAATGGGGCGTATAAAGAGCGCTTTTTAGAACATATAGTGGAAGCAACGTGCTCAGTACACCAAGGAGCAGACTTATTTCTGCAACAACCAGAGGATTTCGGAATTGATAACAATACAGAATAAAATCATTTATATGCATAAGGTTGCTGGCAAAGACTTGGAAATTATGTCGTACCTGCAAAACAAATACTTGTATAGCAGGTGGTGGCGACTTTGCATAATGGCACCTAGGTTGATAGTGATAGCCTCTATGATAATTTTTTTAATATCTGAACGGGAAGAGCTGCGATAATATTTACAGATGGAATAAATGTTGCAGACCCAATTGCAGTGACTTTCGTGTTCAAACGCAAAAATGCTCATGCTGCCGGGCAACTACAATTATTTAAACTCTTGAATTTGACAATGGCATACTCTTCTTTGAGTTTAGAGGAGTTTCTCGACAGAGCAAGATGACTTTCTCCACAATTCACGCATTTCAACGGATCGGTGCATAGCTCTTCCCCATGCGAGGCATTGCCGCAAGTGCAGACTTTCTTGTCCTTACAAGCTAAAGAAGAATGCCCAAATTTTTGACAGTTAGAGTACCACAATGGATTCGGTAAATGTGTCCTGACAGGCAAATTGTACAAGACCCCACGAATCTTGTCAGGTAACTTTTGAATTGGCAATGAAACTATTATGGATGCAGTAATTTCCGCGACGCCATTGATATTTTGAGTAATCCGTCTGACCTTAGGGACACCTTGTGAGCTAAGTTCAGGGCTAGCTCATCGTTACTTCACTTTAAGATATCCCGGGATGTCATTACAACCTTAACTGCGTTTAGGATTGCGTGCGACGTAACGTCTACTGGAAAATCAAAAAAAATTGCAGCAACCGAGTTGCTTGTTCAGCCGATCTCCTTTCAACCAACAACCTATTTTTAATTTTTTTTATGACTGTACTTCACAAACAAGGTTAAAGACCTGTTTACTGATTAAAAAGGGACTGGCCTTGAGGAAGTCAGTACCGTCCGTTTTTTTGATGACCAGAAGCCGAGAACTGGCATCTACCGGCCACTGGTTCATCACTTTCGGCTTTTTGCCAGGGTTTTAAACAACGGAGGGGTTCCCTCTTCGTCAAACCGCTCGTCCGCCTACGCGGACATTTATTGAACCAAATACAATTTAAAGAACCCACCTGAATTAGGGAAACGTAGCTAAAATTGCGAATAAAAAACCAAAATCTGAATATATTCAGAAGATAATCGATCAAAGTGATACAATTACCAGCAAAACAAACACAATCGAACTAGAACAAACCTCAGTTCAAAGACGAAATTTATTTGTTGACAAAGAAATATATACGCACAGAACTCACGCAATATATTTATATATATATATATATATATATATATATATATATATATATATATATATATATATATATATATAATCATACATTGAATTGCAGGCACACCGATTGATAACGCTTTGTAACGGGACAACTTGGGCATAACGCGATTCTAATTTCTATTTAAGCCAATTTCAATTTATTCACCCCAACCGCCGCTATAAATGTTTACACATAAGAAATTGAATTTGCTTTTGTAACATATACCTACATTAGAAGTAGGTATTGTAATCATGCAAAAATTCGATCTCTAGATTGTACCGGAAATATATGTTTTGATCTGCCCTGAATTGGTTCCGACTAGTTTTTGGAAGACGTATGTCTGTGAGGGTGTACGTGTCTGAGTGAGGATTAGAAAGCTTAGTAGCCCAAACGGATAGAGATAACATTATTAAACTTCAATCTTAAGATTTGTATACGCCTAACTATTTATTTTTGAAAACAATATTCAAGCCGGAAGTGCATGTTTACTTCAGTCATGTTTTGCGATTTCTGAAATTACTGATAAATGATTGCGCTTACAGAAACATTGTTAAAAGATAAATTTTAGATATTAATATTTTAAACAGCTTATCCTCAAATAAGGTATCTGAAACAAAAATATTACTATTAAAATTGGTTCTTATCTTAATTTTTTTCACATAATGCGAAGCAACTGTGCCCGGCAATTGTTTAACAGAAATACCAAAAAATTTAAAAATTTGGTAGTTGACATTTAATATTTATTCTAAGAATTATATTTAATAAAAAAGGGTTCCAAAGTAAATATTATTAATTAGAAAATTAATAAAACTAGATATAATCTAACCGAAATGCGTATAAGAAAGTTTGGTGCATGACACTGCAGATGTTTTAAAATTTTTAAGAAATTTCGTTAGGAAGTATGTGTAATTCTTTGTATTTAAACATGTATTTATGAGTAAGAGTTTCCCAAGTGTGCTACTGAATTAAACAAGGTCATGGAATTTTGTTGAAAATTCATATTTAGGTGGATTTTAAGAAGACAAATTAGGTTCTAAAAATTTTTTGGAAAATAAAATTCATATTTCAAGTTATAAGCTATTGAATTTTTTTGAGCTAATTAATTAAATAACAAATTTTTCAGATAATACTTACTAGAAATTATGCAATTTTCGTAAAATCTAACTGATAAATAGACCTTTGTAAACATATTAGAAATATTTAATTTACATTTAATTTATATATGAAAAATTATGCTTTTAATTAAAAAATTAATTATTTTTCAAGATTTCCATGTGATTGACAAAGATTTCTTCTTCAAAATGAAATTAACATTTTTCGGCCGTAATTAGGCACCGAGTTATAGTGGCTTTTGAGATTCACTTACCTCTAGGCGCAAGGAAACAACCGCGCGCGCTGTATATCTAATTCAAGTGTTTGGGGTTCAAATATATATAAGCAAATATGATGTTTACTGAAATCAACAAATAAATTAATAATTACAACTTAATAATTAGGTACTTTTTATATTTAATTGTTATAATTTAGACTTTGTTTGTTTTTTATAGTTTTGTTTATAACATTATCACAGGCAGAATACATTTTGCATACTATTTCATTGTCATTAAACGGAATGAACGAGAGGTATTGCCACGTATCTTTAATTGTTGTTGCGGATCCGTAACGTTTTTTTAATGACGAAATGTGTTCTTGCTGATTACAAAAATCGACACAAATTTTGTGGAAATATGTTTTCGCCCAGTCATATCGTAGTTGCGGTGTTGTGATGGGGTTCTTATTCACACGTTGCAAATTTGCTTGATATGCTTGCCGTTTAACCATACCCCCAACGCCATCGCCATTACTTTTCCAGTGCGGAGTAGAAAAATAATTCCATTCCACCATATCAATAAAATCGCTTTTATAATTCAATAAATTAATAAAATAATTATTATTTTTATGGAAACATGTGGCAAGCAATGATGATTGAAACATATAAATCACAATCGATATATAAACAGTAACGACCACGGCAGAGGAACTATCAGTGCCCAAATAATTCACTGTAAAATAGTCTATAGACAAACTTTTGTTGTTTATATGTAATTATTACATTGTAATTATTGCTTTATTTGCTGAATTCAGTAAACTTATCATATTTTTTCAAATCACATTCTTTGAACCCCAAACATTTGAATTAGATATACAGCACGCGCAGTAGTTTCCTTGCGTCTAGACGTTAGTGACTCGCGAAAGTCACTATAACTCGGTTACTGTTTCCGGACCGGTAAATTTTATTTTTCTATTTTGAAGAAGAAGACTTTTACAATCTTGTGGATGTATTAAAATACATGAATCACATGGAGAACATGAAAATGGTTAAGCGTAAATAAATTTTTTTTAAACATATTTAGATAGCTACATTTCACTAAAATTGCATGAATTTGTATAAGATAGTATCTGAGATAATTATTATTTAATTGATAATTCAAAAAACTTCGTTAGTTTATAACTCAAAAAGTAATTATTTTTTCCAAAAAAATTTCACAACCTTATTTGTATTCATAAGATCTACCTATATATGAATTTTGTACAAAATCCGAGGACCTTGTCTAAACCAGTAGCACAATTGGGAACCTCTTTCTCATCTCTGTATTTTATGTACCTAGAATGTTTTTCGAAATAGCAAAAATTACGAGAAACTTATGAATTATATTTGTTTTAATACTAACAATTTGAAGTAATATGTAGATTTAAAATTATTTTATTTGTGTTCTACCTTAGATTTTCAAAATTCAAGAAGCGCTACAAAAGATGAGGCATGCCTTCTACAAATCTGTAGTGATGATAGCATAGGACCAGTTGTAGAGATATCTCTTCCTGAATTGCAAGTATTAAATTGAAGCTCTGATAGAAAATAATATATTAATAATTTCTTAAAGATTAATTCTTATGTATTGGCATTGAAAACGTAAAATATTATCCTTATGTAATCTTATGTGGCATTTTAATTTTTCTTTATTTTCTCTAATATGATATAACAAAATTTCATTGTAATGGCAATAATAGCCGATACAGCGTAAATTTGCAAGAAAATTATAAATTGTTCCCAAACCTACTTTCCCATATATTTTTTCTCTTTATACGCAGTAAAGGTATTACCATCATGAAAAATTGCGATCTCGAGATTTTAACGAAAATAAATCTTTTGACCTGAATCGACTGATTATTTTTGAGAAGAGGTCCATTTGTCCAAGTGTATGTGGGCGCTCTACCGCCTATTGAAGATAAGATTATAAAACTTCTACTTAAGATTTGTATATGCTTGTCAAAAAACCGCTTACATTTGAAAGAACTATTCCAACAAGAAGTGCATGTTTACTCTTGGCATCTTCGGAACTTTCTACCATAACTCAATAACGGTAGGATTTTTAATCAAATCAAACTTTTATTATAAAATATTGTTCTGTAAAGTTAGTGTTTAAAAAAATTTGTTATTTTCAATATTTCATCCAATACTTCTCACGTCTACGGAATTTTCAGCGAATAATTATTTATGTTTGTTCTGCGTAAGTAGTTGATGTACCCGCTTTGGCGGTACATATACTGAAATGCGATATACACAATACAAAATCATCACCATAAACCACGTAAGAAACCTTGGTTTTCACCAAATTTCCGAGTCCAACCTTTGTCGTGAGCAGACGTATTTACAGAAGCCACACATCGAGTACCTCAACCAACTATATATTTAACTGTGCCAAACAGAACAATTAGCAAATATACGATAGTGAATGAGTGATAAAACATACAAGGTGGACGCGAAAGTGTTTCGCAGATCTAAACGGTTAAGTGACCGACTGTCATTCATAGCACAGGGTGAGGCCGAAATCTCCCCTAAATTAATCCAATTTATTAAGGAGACCAACACAAAACTCTGCACCGAACCAACAACACAAACCAACCAAACTGCTGCGGGAGCAGCAGTTATCCCAGGCGATATGATTGGCGCAACCAAAACAATGGACAAGGCCCCAACTCAACCCCAACCACCCTCAACCATACCACAAGCATCGACCAGCGGCACTAGAAAGGTGAGATATCTGTTTGCCACGCGGCAGACAATGCACACAAAGACTAATACCACGACTACACCAGCGAAAATAAAGCAGCGGTCCGCGGACGACGAAGATACAAGGACATTTAAGCAACCTAAGCGGACCGCCAGATCCAGAGCAATAATGACCAAAAACCCGACCAAAATAAAGAACAAATTCCACCCACTAACTGACACAGAAGGCACAGACAACGACGACGAAACCGACACCGACGTTCCCGTATTTACCAAACCCCAAAAACAGACCAGACGCAGACCTCCCCCTCCCATTATCATCCCAGGCATCCCAAAAAACACAACAGACGTATCAAAATACATAACGACAAACGCAACAAAAGGATTCCACTATAAGTACACAAACAACAATACAAACCTCTACATACACGACGAAGGCGAACGACAAAAATTGATTACGGACCTGAATGCCGACAATATACTACAATACTACACCTACACTGACCGAACAATTAAAACGCATGCGTTTGTACTGCGTGGACTAAACAATGACCCGACAATCACAGACCTAGAACTAGAACTGAAAGACTTAAACATAGGCGTGCACAAAATTTTCAAGTTCCGCAACACACGACGCCCCCTATACTTAATTACTGCAGACAACACGCACACTGTGGCACAACTAAACAATGACGTCAAGTTCCTCCTTCAGACCAAAGTGCTTTGGGAAAGGCACATAAACCAAAAGAGGATCATTCACTGTCACAACACAACAACACTCTAACATAGGCGTGCACAAAATATTCAAGACGCACAACACACGACGCCCCCTTTACTTAATCACTACAGACAACACGCACACTGTGGCACAACTTAACAACGAAGTCAGGTTCCTCTTTCACACCGAAGTGCTTTGGGAAAGGCACATAAACCAAAAGAGGATCATCCAGTGCCACAGGTGCCAACAATGGGGGCACGCCACCACTAATTGCCATCTTGCGCCAAAATGCCTAAAATGCGCGCAATACCACCTGACCAATACGTGCACAAAAACAAAGGACACACCCGCCGCGTGTGCAAACTGCGCTGTGGACCACCCAGCTAACAGTGTGACATGCCCAGTGTACAGGGCACGTATCGCATCCCTAGAACAACAAACAAACAAAAAACCAACAATTCAAAACAGCCCTAACTAATACGTAGACTCCCCAACCCCAAGTCACAATCACTGACAAGCCAGAACACAAAAAACTCCACTTCTTCCCACCCCTCCGACAAAACAGTTACAAAACATACAAAAAAACTTCCCTTCGCTTCCAATACCCAAACGCCCCGCACAACCCCTTACGCAAACAAATACACAATAAAAGGAAAACAACTTGGACGACGTGACGGACCTTTTTTCTTAAATGAATCGACTTAACTCACTAATTAACCTGACAAACATGATACGTGCCCTGAGAGACCTCAACAACGCCCTCGAAAGTGCTAAAAATAAAAACGAACAATTTTCTGTTTTCATGAATTTCACCCAACATGTACACGAATACAACATCTAGAGACAAAACAACACTGAACATCAGCTCATGGAACGCTAACGGAATCAGGGGTAAAGTAGGGGAGCTTAAGCATTACATGAACACACATAACATACACAGCATGACACCTAATGAAACAAAACTTACACCCACACATACACTCAAAATACAAACATACACAATGTACAGAGCTGATAGGCCACAGCAAGGCCCGGTTCCGGCTGGAGCCGTTGCAATATTAATAAAACAAAATGTCCCACACACACTTTTAAAATCAGCACACACTACACTAGAGACACTTAGCATAAAACTTACAGACAACACCATAATCACAGCAGCATACAACAGACCAGCAAACAACATCACAAACGCGGATCTCGCAACACTATTACACAAAACAAAAACACTAGTGGTCGGGGACCTGAACGCGAAACACACAAACTGGGACTGCAACAGAAGCAACACAAATGGCCACACACTCAACAGATACACAAACACACACGTCGCCATCATTATGCGCCCTCATACACCGACACACTATCCTGCAAATGGAACAACGCCTACAACAATCGACCTCATTATAAACAAAAATGTCCCCTACATTACATCCCCTGAATCCCTCGCTGAACTCAGTTCAGATCATAATCCAATCATCTTCACCTTACACGGTAGGCAAATACACAACACAACAAAAATCATCACATCATACAAACACACAGACTGGCAACACTTCCGCCACACACTAGACAAACACATCACAATAAACAACAACATAAACACAACACAAGCCATTGATACAGAAATACACAAATTAACACAAGCAATTAACAAAGCCAAACACAAACACTCACACAACATAAAAACAAAAACACACAAACTAAACCTTCCACAAAACATTTTAGACACAATTACACAACGCAACAATGCAAGAAGGCAATGGCAGAGGACCCGCCTCCCTCAACACCGCCAACACCTCAACGTCTTTAACACACTTATTAAAAACCAAATTAGAATACACTAGAACACAACATGGTCCCTAAAACTCTCCAGTCTAAACACAATTGATAATTCCCTTTAGAATCTCACCAAAAACCTCAAAAAACAATTCACCCCAATACCCACACTCACACTTACAAACGCAACCACAGCGGCTTCTGACCCTGAAATGGCAGAAACCATTGCTAATGAACTAGCGAACGTACACGTAATTGACACACCGCACACACAAACGCGTGAGCAAATCCTACAAGAGACACAACAATTTTTAAGCACAACACACCAAATAACACATACAACCCTCGCAAAACTCCTTACAAACCCTACAGAACTCACCAAGATAATCCGCACCCTTCTCAATTGCAAAGCTCCCGGACCAAACCGCATAGAAAACCTCATCCTAAAAAACCTATCCCGAAAATCGAACGTACAATTAACGTACATCATAAATTCCAGCATAAAGCTTCACCATTTCCCCGCTGCATGGAAGAATGCCATAATCCACCTTATCCTCAAGCCAAACAAAGATTCTCATCAACCCGGCAATTAAAGACCGATTAGCCTCCTTAATACCCTCTCAAAACTGACCGAAAAGGTCATCCTATTCCGGTTAGACGATATCGATACAGGACGAAAAATTACCCCCGACATCCAATTTGGATTTAGGGCTAGGCACAATACTGTACAGCAAGTATGCAGGATCGCAACCGATATCGCTACCCAATTTAACAAAAGTAAAGTTACGGTATGGCCCTGCTAGACAACGAAAAAGCTTTCGATAAGCTTTGGGTAGCAGGGCTCATGGCCAAATTAATCGAAAACCATTTTCCACCAATCCTAATAAAACTTATCTACTCATATCTAACCAATAGATCCTTCCAAACCAAAATAAACAACTCTTTCTCAACCTGTAAACCCATAATGGCAGGAGTCTCCCAAGGCAGCGTCCTTGCACCTAAATTATTTAACCAATACCTAAGCGATTTCCCCACTTTCCAAATCACTAATACGGCTCTGTACGCAGACGACACGGCCATCTACGCGCACTCATTCAGTGCGCAGATGGCCAACAAACAACTACAAATACATATAGATATACTACAACGCTACTGGGAGAAGTGGAAAATTAAAATCAACGCCACAAAAACCGAAACCATTGTCTTTTCACGCAAATTCACACTAAACAAAGTAAACACATCACTACAAATACACGAATAAAAAATAACGCCCACACACATCGATAAATACCTAAGCACACTCTTATACCAAACACTAAGACATGGCCCACACACATCACACACAATTAAAAAAGCCCAACACGTAAATCTAAATCTCTCTCCTCTCCTAGTTCAAAACAGTTCCCTTTCTATAAAAAATAAAATCTTCATGTACACCGCAATCATTCGCCCCATACTGGTAAAACGATTCAGCAACCACAGTAATCCCATTGCAACGTCTCCAGAATAAGTGCTTACGACTGGCCACCAGCTCTGGACGATACACACGACAAACAGACCTACACGAAATCGCCAATATACCATACATAAAACAATACATAAAACAAATATCACAAAAATTTTATAAAACACAGTTAAACTCAAACACACTCACAAAACACATCACAAAATTATACAAGACAACACTATACATAGATTAAAGCATAAGCTCCCCTACCAGACACTACCCATATTTTCGGAAAGCCTCCATGAACCGAACACGTAACACAGACACACACAACAACAATGCAACACACAACACGCATCACTATACAACAATAGAGTCAACCACACATACAGAACATTTCGCATAAATTTAATGTGCATAGAATCATCAGTATTGTCAAATTTTAATTAAGTTAAGTTAGTTTATAAGTTTTATTTAAAATGCCATGCATTTAAATGGGTTTTTGTTCCCCTTTTTCCCATAAAACACAATCCTAACACGAATATAAAGTAAATCAAAATGTAACAGAAAAAAACACAATGTTTTAAGCACACAACGCAATATACACTCATTCACAGATATACACTCCTTTTTGTGAGTAAGAGCTCTGATAAAACCAATCATGTGTTTCCATATTATTTAATATAAAATAATATTAGTAAAAATTAAAATTAATAAAAAAATTTTAAAATGAAAAATGGAGCGTAAATCCAAAGGCTCTGGATTCGATCCCCGGCGAGGCCCGATGTAATTATATCAAATTCGTTTCCATTAATTATTAACGTTTTTTATTTCATTTATTAGTTGAACTTCTTTTCCTATTAATTTTACACAATGATTATGAAATTCTCCCTCATATAATCCACTACATTCAATTGCTTTGTCACCACGCTTAATAATACACACCCTGCAATTACTTATTTTAAATAATTGCGGAGCGCTCAGAAACACGTCGGCACGCTTCTACAATAAGTGCACCAAATATATTGTCACTACAACACACAGAAAACCCTTCGACACAATCCATATAGATAGCTATAGTTTTGAAAACTGTAAATTCCTCACAATTATAGACGTATTTTGCAAAATTGCCCAAGCCTACCGATTCGAGTCAAAAAATGCAATTGAAATAAGTAATGAACTAAATAGATACTCCTCACATCATGGGATCACCAAATTAGTTTTATCAGGTAACGGTGTTGTATTGAAAAATAAGTTTTTGAGAGAATTATTTATTTTTGACAAAATCGAAATACACATTAACAGATCACAACACCCAAATTCCAACGGCCTTCTAGAATGGCTTCATTCTACTTTTATTCAACACATTCGACTCTTTAACCTACAAGAAATCTTCAAAATGGAGGCCATCAAAAATAAGGTAAACCGTGCGGTATTAGCATACAACAAGTACAAGAGCTCTACTGGTCTTAAACCAATCGATGTTATAAACGGACACTTTGAATCAAATTCACCCCTAGATGTAGAAGTAGAGAAAAAAATTACACAAGACTACGTTCATAATCATGGGGAGAGCCTAAATAAGCTTATGAAAATATTAACGCAAAATTACAAAATGGCAAAACAAATTTGATTGATAAATTATAGAAAATTAGAGAAAATCTACCTAAAGTACTAGAAACTGTATTCGTACATAATAAACAAGAGGTAAATAAAATCAGACAAGCAAAATTCAGAAAGAAAAAATTACAACAGTTTATAAAAACTGAAAACCGCTAAAATTCACAGACCCCAAAGACAATATAAAACAACCTAAGATTCATTTGTCAAACATTAACCGACCTAGAACTGAATGTATACACTAATCAAAATTCCATTCTTCCAGGTCCGTCTACCTCAAGTGGGTCTACGGAAAAAAAATCTAAAATATTACTCTCAACACCAGACGTTTAACGCTTGAGCAGCAAAATTACAAAAATCAACTCATACCCTTTTACACCCCTATGACCTATAACTTATCATCGACTAATACAGTAAATTAAAAATACAACACAATAACATTAAACAAACTATATACGCAACTAATTTTAGTCCACATATCACGATAAAATAATTTATTATCGTCAAGATACTATAGACGTCAATTTAAGTGACTTCATTATTAATTATGAAAACCCCAGATATGAGAGAAGACTAATAGACGGGCTGGGATCCAAAGTAAAAACAATCCTGGGAAATTTAGCCGCAAAAGACGAGAAAAAGTATTATTCGATTTTGAAACATTTAGAAAAGAATCAACAGAAACTAAGTAACCAAATAAAATATCATTGCTCTGTGGTATAATTTCTGGGATGAGAAGACCTGCGATATCGTTCACTTTTGACAATTACAATTAATTACAAGACTGTAATTGCAAATTTCTTACGTTCACATAAATAAACCTACCGAAGCTTCAGTATTAGCTAAATATTTCAAACAGGTTGCATTACGAATATTACTGAGGGGTTTAAAGGACCCACTAGGTATATATATATATATATATATATATATATATATATATATATATATATATATATATATATATATATATATATATATATATATATATATATATATATATATATATATTGATGATTGTTAAGATTTTGAGAAAAGTTAATCGGGCCTCGCCGGGGATCGAATCCAGAGCCTTTGGATGTACGCTCCTTTCTTTTCATTCTTTTTAAATTTGCTTTTATTGCTTTGTTTGTCCATAGAACTAATGCGGATAACGTTGTCGGTTTTTATCAGAGCTCTTACTCACATAGGGAGTATATATCTGTGTATTGGTGTATTTGTGTTGTGTGCATTAACATTGTCTGATTGTTATTTGTTATGGTTTTATTTAAATTATGTGTTTGGATTGCGATTATGGGAAAGTAGATATCAGAAACTTCATTGAAAAAAAAATGAAACAACATATTTTGTTTTACTTAAAAGTTATAACCTAACTTAACTAATCTTAAAGATACAAGTTTGATGGTAATGAATGACTGATGGTTGCACGCATGTGGTGTTGGTAGCGTGCAAGGTGCGAAATCCAGCAGCTGTGGTAATGATAGTGTATGAGGTGGAGGTGATTGAGCTTATATCTAACAAATGTGGTGATTACATTTAAATTTTACATTTACATATTTTCACAAAAAGACATTGATTTTTACATTATTTACACTTTACTTGCACATTTTACATGTACGTGTTGTGTTTCGTGAATGTGTGTAATAGTACGGTGTTGTTGTGTGTGCTGGTATTATGTTATACCCTCGTAAAATACCTCAAAAAATATGGGTAGAGTTTGATAGGGGGCTTATGTTTGAGTCTCCGTGGTGTGCTGTTATTGCAGGTTTGAGTGATATTTCTGATTAGTGTATTTGAATTTACTTGTGTGTGTTCGTTGAATTTTTGTGATGTTTGTTAAATGTAGTCTTTGATGTGTGTTATGTTAGTTTCAGTGTGTAGTTGTGTAGTGTGGGTGTATTTTCCATATATATATATATATATATATATATATATATATATATATATATATATATATATATATATATATATATATATATATATATATATATTAAGTATATATTTACGTCTGGATTCCACGTATTCCTTGAGCGTTTATGTAGGCGCTGTTTTAAGATGTCCACGGAGTTAATAATACGCACTTATAGGCGTATATTTGTTCATATCTAGGGCTGATTCGTATCGCTTTATGTCTTTACCGTGGTTTACTTGTCTACGATTATATGTATGTGTATTATGTGAACCGAGTTGATCAACAAGGGCTATAAAACATAGGAAATTGTCCTTCCAGGTAAAGTAATGAGTAGAACATAGCAGCACAAGAATTATCGACTTTATTTTAGTACGGACATCCGCGTGTGTCACGTCTGCAGATTCACCTCACGGGTACGGAACACAACGACTTAATTAAAAGTTGTTAATAATCACTGTTACATTAAGAGTTTAACGAACATTGTACCGTTATATTTACATGTTGCTAATAATAAATCCAGCATTTCAAATTTATTGGCTTTCTTGTTTGTTTCAACCTATCTCTCCCTAAGCAGTTTGTTACGCCATTTTAGGAGAGAGAACCGTTGATTATTTAGCGTGTATTTGGGAGAAAACAACGTTTGTTAATCGTACCAACACTATGGAATCCAAGAGACTTTCGCGCTTTAGTCTTGTTGAGGAAAACACTATATTTAAATCGCGTTGTGCCCAAGAGTAATATTCTCTAATTTTAAATATGAACCACCCGTTCTTCACTGAGAAGCCGGCACCCTCAGCTTGAGCGAGCATTTTTGGTTACGGTGTCGATAGGCACATAACAATATGTATATATATATATATATATATATATATATATATATATATATATATATATATATATATATATATATATATATATATATATATATATATATATATATATATATATATATATATATATCTATATATATATATATATATATATATATATATATATATATATATATATATATATATATATATATATATTGTGATGTGAAAATAACTCAGGAAGAAGCAACGTAGTTCAGATAAGTACCATGGTTTTTATTTATTTATTTTGGGGTGGAGTTACCTCTCAACTAAGGAGAAATTGTCCTTTGTTTTGGGCGGAAGGTCATGCAGGTTTAGTATATGTTTTTTTGCATTCATTTGCACGCGAGTGGGCATCCTCGCTGGGGAGATAATCTGTAATTTGTATTTGTGAAATCCTCTCCCTACCGCGATTACTCCAGGCTACACAGTGAAGCAGCGTCTGATCAAATTGGTCAAATACGACAGAGTTTTACAAGCGCTGAATCCTATCAGTTTCCGGGTAAATAAGTAAATTTCCAATTTCGGACATCTTGCATTGGTAATAACTTTTTAAGTCAGTCTCGGGGTAGTTTTCGTAGCACCCTAATTTTTGTGAGATGTTTGTCCTTAAATCGGACTGTCTTAGGGGTCGTTTTCGTGTGTTCTTATGTTCTATTCACGATTTGTTTACTAATTTCACTCCTGAACTGTTGTGTTTGTTTTTGCTTTAACTGTTTGTTTATAATAAAATTTTATTTTCCTTGTGGAAAACACTATGTAGCTTGTTAAATACATCTACTCAATATGATAGGTGCTCTCAGAATGTTCCCAAAATAAGAGCCTGCTCTGTGCTGCATAGAGTTCAAGATTCATTCGCGTCACAGTTCTTCATCTACTCACAAATATGCCATACATGAATGACTGCATCACTTAAATAACAAATATAAATTATCACACAAACTACTTCTAACCACAAACCACTCATGCAAAATTTCTGTCTCACCAAAGCTCATAGCGTTCCCTTCAATACAACACAATAGCTCTCCCATGAATTCCTGCCAATCTGCCTTGAGTGCCTCCCGGATTAAATCACCCAACAACAGTTCATTAATGGCACGTCATCTCATACCGACACAAAACTCACAAACTCTATAAAAACAAAACGTAGCCAGCAAATCAACATACAACACATCACATATATAGGCTCCTCATTCATATACAACCAGCTACCAAAGAAAGAGCAACAGCTAACCTACACTCAACAATCAAAATTACTACACAAACTATACACATATCATGTATACCTAACACACATAACATCTATCAGCACAACCTAAAGTTTTTAATTAATTAAGGATAGCTTTAAGTCTAAAAAAATGTTTTCATTTGCAAATAAATGGATTTCTTATTTCCTCCTTTTCCCATATGTTATCGGAAATTCACAAAATAAAATCACAGTATTTATAAATTTCACAATTTTCATACAATTGTTATTTAATACATATTTCATTGTTAAACTCCTTTATGAGTAGGTAATTGAGGAGTTGGTGAGGAACCTCGTACCTTACTTCCTCATAGATTAACCCTAATCCACGCTGGAAGAAGTCACAATACTACTTCCAGGCAACACAATCATAATAAATAATAATACTTGGGTTGTACCAAAAGTAAGGTTTTCTACAAATAGAAAACATTGTTAATTGCTATTAATTTAAAACATCGTTGAAAAGCTTACTATGTGGTCTAATTTTCAACGTAGTCTCCATTTTCTTTAAGAAACTTTTGAAGTCCAGCTCCAGCTTTTGTGTTACGTAGTCGGAGAAGTCTCCCGCCAATTCGTTGAGGAAGAGTGTGACCTCTGCTCGAACCTCATATTTATAAATATATATATATATATATATATATATATATATATATATATATATATATATATATATATATATATATATATATATATATATATATATATATTATATATATATATATATATATATATATTATATATATATATATATATTTATATATATATATATTTATATATATTTATATATATAT
>OX122900.1:17110360-17142987 GCA_944738965.1 Nebria brevicollis | reverse complement strand
ATATATATATATATATATATATATATATATATATATATATAAATATATATATATTGACCCGTTACAAAGCGTTATCAATCGGTGTATATATATATATATATATATATATATATATATATATATATATATATATATATATATATATATATATATATATATATATATATATATATATATATATATATATATAAGCAGGGTAACAATGCGATTTTGTTCTACAAGTGCCCTACACTTTTTGACCTTCTGGCTTATTTATAATTTACAGCTGGTATTTAATGACATATCTCATGTTATGGAATAGTACTGTGTCTGATATATTGCAGATGCTGCAGAATTATTGGATCTTTATACTGATGCGTACGACGATATCATCTTAAGTCATAATGTATTTCGTCTAAAATTAAAAATAAACTCAAAAAGTTGTTCCATATGCTTACAGTCGTGTTTGATCATGTCGGTGTCACCATTTTGTTGTGATACTTTTTACTTCAATAATCTATATTTTTATTAATTTAACCGACGTGTAATATTTAATGATGTGTCAGGTTTTTTATATCGTGAATTCATTTTTAATTATTAATATTTGGCGTTAAGTAAATGTAACAATAAAATCATGAACCATTCAGAATTGCCAGGGTGCTGGATGTTGCAAAAAGACGTTAGGCAAGCTGCCGACTAATATAAACGGTTGGTGGCCAAATCACCCCCTTCCTGTGAGTACGTTATTACTGTTTAAAAGGTAAAACAATATAAAATGTGTGAAGAAGTCGTTTGGTAGCGGTCGGTAAATTGTACTCGTCGCCCGAAACGGGAAAGGCATATTTCGTTGCTCGTATCCTTGTTGTTTGCAGGAGTGTTTCTTATTTCAGTATCGTCTGCGATGTCGATGGTCATCACAATGTCAGTCAGCATTATTGTTTCATCGGAGACGGTAAATGCGGGCTTCAGGCGCTCTACTGGCAATCGCACTACTTTGTCGTTGATGCGTACGTCAAATATTTTGTCTCCGCGTTATTTAACGTCGAATGGTCAATCGTATGTTGGTTATAGAGGGTGCCGTATCGCATCTTGACGAACGAAAATGGTCACTCCGGTACGGAGATCTTTAAACAGGAAGATTTTCGTGTTACCTTGTCGATTAGCCGTTAATGGTTTCCCGGCCTTGATTTTGTCACGTAGCTGTTGTCCATATTCCGATGTGAATTTCGTGGGCTGCGAGTTATAATATTCATTAGGGAGTCGTATCGTCGAAACGTAAACTAGTTGTGCTGTGTAAGCATACTGATCTGCTTCGTACGATGCTTTAATGCCGAGTAGTACAATTGGAAGGATGCTGACCTATTATTCTGTCTCGTAAAATTTTATGACGGCTTTGGGTTGACGATGGAACCACTCTATCATGCCATTGGAAACAAGATGAAAAGCCGTAATGCAATTGTGCAATGTGTCCATTAAATTTTGTTTTTCGTTGATTATCCGGGATTCGAACTGGCGTCCTTTGTTGGTGGTTACTCTTTGAGGAACGCCGAGCTTAGCTATCCAATGCCCGACGAAAGCTTGTGGTACTGTGGGTTTTTCAATATTCGGGTGTGGAATCGCCTCTAGCCATCTAGTGGCGTGATAGGCACATGTAGAGCAGTATCGAGATACATTTTAAATTGGTAGCGGCCCTACGATATCAACGTAAACACGACCGAATTTGAGATTATTTCCACCGGTGCTGTAACATGCCGTGTAACTTTGTTGCGCTTACATGGGAAACACGTTCACGTCCAGTATCTTAGTTTTATGTTCATACTTGTCCAAACATAATGCTCTGCAATTAATTATTGCGTAGCACGCACCTCTGGATGTGACAGACCGTGAAGGTAAGTAAATATTTTTACGAAGAGTAGCAGTGACGTAAGGCCGATTAGCTCCCGGGGATACATTGCAATACAATATGGGGTCTGAGTTTGGTAGTCCAATCTTCTTCAGTTGCAGTCCCGTCTGCTGAGAATGTTAAAGTTGATGCAGCTGCTTGTCACCTTCCTAGGCTGCTGCAAGTCTTGTGGTGTCAACGGCGATTGCGATTTCTTCAACCCGAGAGAGGGCGTAGGGAGCCCTTTTACCTTGACTTTTGACTATAGCGAAATAGTCTTGGAAACACATTTATCTGATTTTTGTTTGAATGCAAAGATCAGTGGTTTATGATCCGTAAACCTTGTGTCTAGTCTCCCTTTAATGTTGTGCCAAAATCGTTTAACGGCGGCGTAAAGAGCGAGAATTCGTTAGCTTTGTATTAACGCTTTGACACCGTAAAAGCTTTAGTAAAGTACGCTAGAAGTTGCCACGCGCATTCTTTCAATAGTTGAAGCTTCATTTCGATGGCGTAATCTGAAGCGTTGGCCATCATAGAGAGTTTTGCGTCGGCGATAGGACGGACAAACATGGTTGAGTTAGCCAAACCTCTCTTGACGTCTGTAAAGGCATCCTCTGTTTCTGTGGTCCAACTAATTGGTTGCTGGAGTCGGGCGGTATTTCCGATGAAGCGTCGGTAAAAATTTATCATACCAAGGAATCGGCGTAGTTGTCTGACTACTTTCGGTTTGGGGTATTTGGTTATGGCATCCACACGATCTGGAAGTGGTTTCGTCCCCTGTTTGTTCACTTCACAACCAAGGAAACGTACCACAATTGGCCCAAACACACACTTACTAGGGTTTATTATAAGTCCATAGTCTTAAAGGTGTCAGAATAGTTGTCGCAGAAGGCTCTTATGTTTCTCTTCATCTATTGTAGCCACCAGGATGTCATCGAAGTAAGCGTAGAAAATATCGAATCCTCGGAGTACCTCTTTCATAAACCTATGAAAAGCTTAAGCTGCATTTCTTAATCCAAACGACATCCGGGGAATTTCAAAAAACCGAAACGGGGTTGTGATAGCGGTCTTTACCATGTTCTCCGCATCTATCGGTATTTGATTATACGGGCAAACTATATCGATGGTGCAAAAATACTTATTACTGGCTAGCATTTGTAAGAAGTTCTCAATGTATGGTATGGGATAACCGTCGGGAATCGTACGGCTAATAAGTGCATGGTAATCACCGCATGGTTATTCATCCTAGGCACAAAATGCAGTGTTGAAACCCGTGACATTTTTGACGGTCGAACTATTCCGCCATGTAGCATCAATTCGAACTCCTGCTTCGCCATCTTCAAGCGTTCCGAAGGGTTCTTTTTTTAACGGCAGTAGACTAGAGGTCCCGTCGTTGGGTAAATGTTATAAACATTAATGTGCTTCAAAGAACTGTCAAGTAGTTGCGGTCATATCAGTTCAGGAATCTCACGGAAAATGTTTTCGAATACCGATTCACCCCGCAATGGAATTTAATACCTGCGTCGCGAACAACAACACCTTGAATCATTCCATCCATTTGTCCACGTTTTATTTGATGAGTAAGTCCACCACGACTCCGAACTGTGATCAAAAGTCAACTACGATTATCGATTAATCTACATCCGCAACTGTGAATTGCTGTACGAAATCGCGCCGTAAACCTAGACTTTGCTTTAAAGTCATAGTTCCCTAAGTAGCAATTGCGCTATCGTTGGCGGCGTACAAGAGGATAGCTCATATTATTCAACAACAATGGTCCGTAGCATGGACAAGCTACTAAGCCTGTATTAGCGAAAAAAATCATACAAATAGCACGCTAATACAGGCTTAGTAGCTCGTCCGTGCTAAGGACCAATGTGTTTTGGTACGTAGATTTACGCAGAGACCTGATCCGGTATCGCATAGGAACGAAATTTGTCTAACTTAGTCGGTTACATAGAGACGGGCAGGGGGAGAGTCAATGTTGATCACCTCGGTGAAAGACGAGCGTTGCTGTCTACGGCTGCAGGGAGGAATATTCAATTTATATATATATATATATATATATATATATATATATATATATAAATTGTGACGGCAGTGTTTGTTGACTAAAAGATGGTACGCCTGACTAGCGTGAACCGGATGTGATGGTAAGGGTAAAGGGATATCGGACAGAATGGAGTCTGTTCGTCGTGGATAAACAATCGATACTGAATTCAGTTAACCCGCTATATTGTCACAAATTGAAAATGAGAAGACTTAACTAGGCATAGGCACCGATACAAACTAGGTAGGACTAAAATTTTACTTAACTATAATATACAAATGTGGCATTGAATAGTAAGTATCAAAAACCATTAAAGAGAAGCTCTCGCACAAAAACAAATAAAGATAAGACTCAATGATACCAGTCCCAGGTTTCGGTAAGGAGTGTGTCTTGCCCACCGTTGATTGAGGTGTAGCTCGGTCGCCTGGTATGCTGCTGGTTTTGTTATCGGTTGTACGGCAAGGCTCCCTTCTTACATGAAACTTTTCCAGATCTTGCGGAGTGCCAGTCTGTGGGAGAACCCAGAACGATCCCTGGAAGCGAACCCGCAGTAGACCTACGTTGCAAGAATGTGCTACATAAGAAATAGTAAGATACCGGATCCGGGACGCGATTCCCAAGTGGAATAATAAATTATACGCAGTAAGTTAGATAAATAAGCGGAAATATAACCCGCAGCGAACTCAACAATAGCGGTGAGTGCTCAGCGAGTAAAGATTAAAGCTACACTATAATTTACTTATTTACCTGGAAACTGATAGGATTCAGCGTTTGTAAAACTCTGGCGAATTTGACCAACTTGATCAGACGCTGCATTCTCTGTGTTACCTGGAGTAATCGCGGTAGGGCGAGAATTTCTCAAATACAAATTACAGATAATCTCCTCAGCGTGGATGCCCACTCGCGTGCAATTAGATGCAGAAAACATATACTGAACATGCATAACCTTCCGCCCTAAACAAAGGCCAACTTCTCCTGAGTTGATAAGTAACTCCACCCAGAAAATAAATAAATAAGATTCCATGGTACTTATCTGAACTACGTAGCTTCTTCCTAAGTTATCGTCTTTTTTGCTATCTACATTAAAAACGGTGTATATATATATATATATATATATATATATATATATATATATATATATATATATATATATATATATGATGTGACGAAGTTATGGTCATTTATACAGCAAGCACCATGGCTACGGGGCTAAGGTGCTTGACTACCGTTCTAGAGGTCCGGGGTTCGATTCTTGGCTGCGAACGATCCAACTTTTATTTTATTTTCAGATCGAGGCAGGTTTCTTTGCAAGCCTCGAAACGTTTAATTAGCAGCCTAGTATATATACAGGCCCTAGTTGAAGCGTAAACTCACTCTACACCGAGTATCTGTACCGTGGCTTTCCTGGTCGATACATAGTGCTTCGAGATTTTGCCGAGATTGTCTTGACCGTGGTTTTCCTGGTCGACACCGAGGTTTACAAACTGCGTGGTGAGTACGAGACGTTTGCGTACGTCATCCACACCGTTTCTTTCCGTTCTTTTCACGCCTAGCGGCAGCCGTGGTTCTCCTGGCAGTAGCTAGGTGTAGTTTCCGACCGTTTTTATTAACCGTTCTTTACCGGTTCGCGAGTTTTGTTCTATTTAGTCTCTAGGGCAAGTACTACACCGCTCCCAACTAGCGGACATGTTACCGGCCTGTGCTATGTCGGGATTTTAGCCATAACTGCGACCATACCCCGTCACCGGCACCGGCAGAGTCCTCTGTATTTTCTTTGGAGTGAAACCAAGGGATAAATAAAAGCCACGAGATAAATAAATCGCAAGTTTTCTTTCAACAACCCTGAACCTTCCCACTGCAGCTATTCCCGGCAACCCCTCTAGTAAGTGCGACCGTAAAGCCGTATCCGCTGAAGGCGCCCGAGCACCAGGCAACCAGCACACACGAAAGGGGGACATTGTTACGTGGGCCACACCAGGCCAGATAGCGTCACAAATTGGCGCCCGAGCAGGGACTTGAAAGGAAAAGGGAAAAACACTTGCAAAATGACCGACCGTTCAGAACCCTCCCCACCAACAACGTCTTCCATGGCGTGGATCTACGCATTAAAAAAGGAAGATCTGCAGACCCGGTTGCGGGAACTAGGACAAGACGCGACGGGAACTGTAGACGACTTACGGAAGAGAATGGTAGCACTCATACGACAACTGGCCGAGCCGCAAACAACTTAAGAGCCCACCAAAGCCGACAAAGTAGAAGCGGGTGACCAGGAAACGGCACCGCGACAGCATCAGTTGGCATGGACTGAAAACCGGTACACGTTTGCGAAAGGGTGCGCAAATGGAACGTACAGTTCGATGGAAAAGCAGACCCCGTCTCCTTCTTGGAGCGAGTGGAAGAGTTAAGGGCGAGCTACAGCGTTAGTGACAACCTACTCCTAACCGCCCTGCCTGAACTGTTCCAAGGTACGCCACTCCTCAAAAAAGTAGAGAATTTTCTTAACTGTTCTGTTACTGGTCGATTTACCTTCTTATATTTTATTATATTACTTATATAATATTACTTTTAATAGCGTCATTACCGCTTATACGATTTTCAAAAAGAATATTTCATGTAAGAAAATTCGAGTTAAAAACAGAACAAATTAAGCATTATTATATTATTTATTTATTAGTTATTAATATATTATTTATTTATTAATTATTATTATAGTTATAATTTCTCTACAAACCCCCTTTCTTTCATACCTAAATTTTGCGAGAATTTGCCAATATTATATTGCCAGTTTATGTGGCCTTGCTATGTTACGCAACTATTATAGCGCTGGGTAGTGACGACGGGCAATAGCTGAACTATTTCCGCTATTTTGCTACCCAAAATCTATTAATTTTATTTCTAAAATAAATTCCGAACCAGAGCCTAATTATGGAGTTATAACATACAAATGATAACTGTAGACAATAATCTATGGCAATGGGTACTTTATATTAATATTTATTAGAAAAATGTATACTTCTTCAAAATATTTCTCAAAGTATATTATTTATAATATTTTAAACTATCTATTTGAATAGATTTTAATATATTCTTTACATATATGCAATAAAAACTTTTGTAAACCCTTACGTTTTTAATTGGTATGAGAATAAAAATTTTATTTTTTTACTAGCCGCCATCTTGGCTTCTAACGCAGCCTTACGTAAAACAAAAAGTATATGTACTTTAAGCAAAATTAATAATTTGCTTGAGTGGAAAAATGAAATAAAAACTGATTTACATGGCAAGGAGCGCGATCAATTAGTTATCGTATTACAAAAGTTTAAAGACTCTTTTATTAAAGATAATCCTACAACTCGCGTTACTACTGGTAATTTAGAAATCAGACTGAAATATACAAACAAAACTGTACAAAGACGTCTATACCGTATGAGTGATTCTGAGAAAGAAATAGTTCGTGTAAAAAATCAAAAATTAATAGATGCTAATATTATCGGGCCTAGTAGTTCGCCATTTTCAAGTCCTATAATTTTAGTTCAAAAGAAAGATGGAAGTGGTCGAATGTGTGTTGACTATCGTGAGTTAAATTCTAATACAATTTCTGATAGATATCCCCTACCAATTATTTCTGAACTGATAGCTCGTTTGCGAGATGTAAAAGATTTTACAAATTTGGATATATAAGGTGTTTTTCTTCAAATTCCTGTTCAAAAAATTTTATTGAGAAAACTACTTTTATTACACCGGAAGGTCAATATGAGTATTTGTCTATGCCTTTTGGTTTGAGAAATGCGATAGTAAAAGCATTAGGAAATTTAGTAAACACACATGCGATAGTGTATATGGATGACATGATGGTTTATTCTAAAAACATTTCTGAATGTTTTCAAAAGTTGAACGATGTATTACAAGCATTAGTTCAGTCCGAATTTTCTCTGAATATTAAAATATGTTCTTTTCTAAAAACCTAAATCGAATATTTGTGTTATGAAATATGTGCAAGAGAAATTAGGCCAAATCCTAAAAATTAAGAAGCATTAACTGCTCTACTTCCACCCGGAACCGTAACTCAAGTACGGCAATTTATGGGAATGAGTTCATATTTTAGACAGTTTATTCCGAATTTTTCTATTATAGCAGGACCATTGTATAAATTAACAACAATGAAAGGTAAAACCACGTGGACTTCAGATCTCGAGAAAATTAGACAAAAATTGATTTCTTAATTAACCAATGAACCTGCTATAAATATTTTTAATCCTGAACACCCTATAAACGTGCATACTGATGGAAGATGCAATCTCATAGAAACACAACTTAAAAATAATAAAGTCATTCAAAAAGAAATGCATCTTGTAGAAATTACTGAAGATTGGCTTATTGCGGAACAATCACGAGATAACGAAATTTCTGAAATTATTTCTAAGTTACGTTTTCAATTTGGTGTCTGGCTACAATTGCTCAGTAATCAAAGTTACATGGGTGTATGGCCATTGAAAATCGAGATACGCACAAAACCAAAAATGCAAAATCTCGCAACAAACGTGCAATTCCTGGTTTTGCCTCTATAAATGGGAGATGAAACCGTTTTTTGTGAAAGACGGACGTTCTCTGAGACCGCGAATTTCGTAGTGGACCTAGTTAGTGTTAATAGTGTCTCTTAGTGGAAATTGTGTAGATCCAGCGAACTGTATATTCGGATTTTGTGATACTCGCGATCGTGGAATTTATTGCGGAACAGTCACGAGATAACGAAATTTCTGAAATTATTTCTAAGTTTCGTTTTCAATTTGGTGTCTGGCTAAAATTGCTCAATAATCAAAGTTACATGGGTGTATGGCCATTGAAAATCGAGATACGCACGAAATCAAAGCTGCAAAATCTCGCAACAAACGTGCAATTCCTGGTTTTGACTCTAAAAATGGGAGATGAAACCGTTTTTTGTGAAAGACAGACGTTCTCTGAGACCGCGAATTTCGTAGTGGATCTAGTTAGTGTTAATAGTGTCTCTTAGTGGAAATTGTGTAAATCCAGCGAACTGTACGTTCGGATTTTGTGATACTCGCGATCGTGGAATTTATACTCCGCGGGCTCAGCCTGGATTAACTGGAGATCGTCTCGTCAAACCTCGAAAAGCCACCCAACATCGAAGGTTATCAAATTTAGTCACTATCACACCCTAGTCAGGGTTCTCAAATTCGTGTTAAGCGTGCCATTTAAGTCGCCATTTCGTGACACGCCGCCATCACGTTTGCCTTGGGTTCAAGGCCGGTTATAAGAGCAGCCATTCTATATTCAGGCTTTCACTTCGCCGTATAACTCTTATATTAGTTTGGGAACTTATACGTCAGTTCTACTCTACCCCCTCATGAGGGTGACGTCGATGTCGCTTTCTCCTTGTGCCTAGCTGAATGTGAAGCATTCACTTGGTTCGTTCATGACCCGGGCTTGGTGCTGAAGGATGAAATCCTCCAGCAACAAACCTCTTTCCTCACTCTCACGATATCTGTGGCCAATCTTACTATACCACAACGGCGACACGGCGTTAGCATCCATACCGACAAAAACACATATATCGTTCGCAACATCAAACACTCTCTCCAGGTACTCTAAATGGACCGCCAGGGCCTGCCCGAACTGGCAGTAGACGGACGTGATATACACCTCGCCGAAAACACCCCCAATCCATACACATACCCCATGCTCAGTAATCAAATCATTCACGGCCACAACGTCAAACACACCGTTGACGACTATGGCCGCCTTCGCACCGCCTCTTTCATTCGCAATCACTTTCATGCTAGGTGGAAGTCCACTCACTTTCCCATGCGCAACGTACGGCTCTTGAAGAACGGCCACATGTACGTTTTCATTCATCAAAGTCATACCAACATCCAACATAACCTCATACGACCGCTGACAATTCAACTGGAGTATTCTCAAAACACTCATCACTCATTCGATTCTCTTTCCTTCATCCGGACGAGCTCTCTCTTGTACATCGGGCAATCCTGGCTTACAACGGAGTGCGCGCTCGGAAGCTTGCGCATGCCACAGTTCCTACATTTCGGGGAAACATGCTTACAATCACTCATCACGTGTCCAGCCACACCACACTTCTTGCAGAGACGCTGCTTTTCTTTACACTCATTCATCCTGTGCCCATACCCATAACATCTGTAACATTGCTGTACACGGTCGAATGCCCTCAGCTTATACCCCTTCCATCCCACATACACTCGTTCGTTATTAATCATCCATTCCCTTGCTTTAGTCGGCAACTCTAAAACAAGGTTTCCACATTCATCCCCCTTTTTCCCATTCCGTGATACAATTCTCACTCGCTCTTTCCACTCATTCTCCGTCAACACGTTTTTCATATTACGTTCGTACAGTTCACCCATGAACTCATCCATAGTCTCCTGGTTGCTGACATCGTAGACTATTACCTTCGGACCCGCCCTCCGTGGCTCGGAGACGGTTAACCCCAGGTCCTTGAACTTGTCACAGTCCTTGAGGGCCTGGAGGTCCTTCTCCGAGGCCACTTCTATAGCGAGTCCTCCGGCCCGCGTCTTCCGAGTGCCAACAACCTTGACCCAGTCGCTCACGGCTGGTCGCACACTCTTTTGCACCATCTGCTCGATGTTTGCACTGGTCACGGCCTTATCTTTTGTGTTTACAACACATGCAAATGTTCGTCTGCGTGGTGCTGGTGTGGGCAGCGCTGGTTTTGCATAGCTCTCTTTAGCCACTTTCGGCGAGGCTGCTTCAATGCCCCCGTCTAACTGTTTGGCCTCCTTCATCCGCCATAAACTTGAAGTCATCTCCTCAATTTTGCCCCCCATGCGTTCGTTGCAGAGCAACACGTTTGTTAAGAGTTCTTCGTACTCTGCGACTCTATCTAGCAAGAACCTTGCCGACGACTTGCTGACCCGGTTGCATTCCTCCGACACATACGCTCGCATTCTTTCACCAATCTCGCGCATTCGACTCAAATTTGAGTCCTTGTACACTACATTCATACTGGAAGAACGTTCATCCCGCTCTTCCGGTCGGACCCTTTTCCGCGCACCAGATGCCTCCGTGTTCTTGACAGCTGGCGGGATACCCTCGTCCATGCACTCGACGTCATCGCGGACCCCAGCTGCTGGCTCCGTCATCGTGATGGCCTGTGGTGGCCCTATCGCCAACCAATAAGGGCAGCAGCGGGAACACACAGAAAGAACGGCACAAACTACCACAAGACACGTACACTACAGTTGGCAAGATAAAATATCGTGTTACAAACACGATTTGTAACACGAGTTTTAACTTGCCACACTCACGTAACAACGATAAAAACGAAATTAAAGGTTACGTATAGAAACAAAACGATACAGGAAATAAACAATTATTTGAGAAACACGTAAGAAATGTTTTAATGCTAACGACAGCTATCAAAACACGTCTGTCTCCAACCGAGTTAGAACACAGACTCCGGCCACCGGGCAAGCGCATCACTACAATCTGCGCAGACGAGCTGGGCAGTTCCAACCTGGGGAACTCGTCCTCCGAAGGGAACATCCGCTCTCCATCGCCACCCGCGGCATTGCCGCCAAACTAGCACCAAGATACTCCGGTCCCTGGACCGTGAAGAACCGAGTTTCCCCTCAGGTCTACGACCTAGAGAACGGAGCAGGGAAAACACTACGTCGCATACATATTAAAGATCTGAAAAAGTACCACGACTAATCTTTGTTTTTCGCAGTACTCCGGATGGGATGTCAACCCCCACCAGGGGCACCCGGGAGCTGTCCCCCATCACTTCCCCCGAGATGAGGGAAGTCAACCGGTGGCTGCCCCAGTCCCTGCCCAAGCCGGCACCCCGGGGACCACCGCGTATGCTGGCCACCTTCAGGGCTCCCCCCGTGGCAGTGTTCAAGCTGGACCACCGACCACCCGGCGTCCGGGCCTGGAAGCCTGACCTGCCGAGGCCGTTGCCACGCCCAGCAGCGCCATCAGCGGCGCCAAAGAAGCGCCCCCCGACGAGACCAGCCCCAACCAAGGCTGTCGCGCCCAAACCCCGGCCAAGCCCAAAGCGGCCCCACCCCGCCCCGACAACCCCTCCGCAACTGCGGGAGAGACCTGCGTGGGTCCAGGACGTGCTCGACCTGACCACGTCCCCAATTGAGTCCCCGAAGGACCAGGCCCCCACCCCCCTAGCCCCCCTGCCCAACCGGCCTCAGAAGGCCCCCACCCCGGCAGCCCCGAAGGCCTACAACGCCCTGATCCCGGCGAACAAACGGCACCGCCGAAGAGTGCGGATCCTGGTGCCCCGCGAAGACGGGGGTGTAAAGTATGTAACAGTAGTCACTGGGGGGGGCAAGTGACTGAAAGACTTTTTTCTGTTTACTTTCTTACTTTGACTTTTTTTATGTTTTTTGTTAAATTAATTTTTTTTTTGGTTTTTTTTTATATTATATTATTTTAAGGGGATACATGTACTGCTTTTTTTTGTTTTGCCAAAGTAAGAGGAGGGTGTAACGAAGTATGTTTTTCCGATGTTAAAAACCCTCGTTATTTATATGTTAAGATGTATGTTATATTATAAGTAAGTCGTAGCGGCGCGGCAGCGTAGTCGACTACGGCTCTGTGGGTCGGTGGTTCGAGCCCGGCCGATGCATTTTTGTTTTGTTGAATTGTTAAAGTCAGGTCATCGACCAAAAATACTAGTCTCTGCCGATATTTTCTGTCCGTTATCTAGTCAAAACCAAAAATCGGTTTGGATAGTATTTTTATCTTTGTTCTACTCATGTATTTACCTATACCCCGATTGATATAAAAAGGGCCTACATCTCTTATCAAAACACAGTCGATCACCGATAGCTCTGGCTGAAGGACCGCACCATATTATCAACACCGTATCTCCGTTCAGATCTCGATACCGATGCCGAAACACACCTGGTGAGACAAACTAACTACCGCTCTTATTTGCATTGCTGGGTTTAACTGTTCTTAAGGTATCTCGCCGGCGTGTCCACCAAGAGATTACCTAGTAGTTTCTTACTGTAGTACCTGCAGGTGTGTCCACCGAGGGTAAAACTCTGTCTATCTGTTCTCCAGGTATCTCGCCGGCGTGTCCGCCAAGAGATTACCTAGTAGTTTCTATTATAGTACCTGCAGGTGTGTCCACCGAGGGTAAAACTCTGTCTATCTGTTCTCCAGGTATCCTGCCGGCGTGTCCGCCAAGGGATCCCCTAGTAGTTTCTTACTGTAGTACCTGCAGGTGTGTCCACCGAGGGTAAAACTCTGTCTATCTGTTCTCCAGGTATCTCGCCGGCGTGTCCGCCAAGAGATTACCTAGTATTTTCTATTATAGTACCTGCAGGTGTGTCCACCGAGGGTAAAACTCTGTCTATCTGTTCTCCAGGTATCCTGCCGGCGTGTCCGCCAAGGGATCACCTAGTAGTTTCTTATTATAGTACCTGCAGGTGTGTCCACCGAGGGTAACCACTGTGTAACTGTTCTCCAGGTGTCCTGCCGGCGTGTCCGCCAAGGCATTACCTAGTAGTTTCTTATTATAGTACCTGCAGGTGTGTCCACCGAGGGTTAACACTATTTAACTGTTCTCCAGGTGTCTTGCCGGCGTTTCCTCCAAAGGATTACCGCGTAGTTTCTTGTTATAATACCACAGGTGTTGCCACCGAAGGTAGAACTTATGTTACCTCCCTTTAGGTGTCTCACCAACGTTTTAGCATCCGCAACACCGTCTCCGATAGGGTATATTAAGTTGTACCTTGTGTTTTTACCGAAAATAAATACCGTTTAAAAACTGAAGTTATTCGCTGATTACACGAAACCTGGACATAACCTCCACCGAGCTATCCCGGACCCGCACGCACCGTCTCCGCCCCTTCCCTTACTCCTCCCCCAAATACCGTATCAAAGTTTCCCCCCTCCTTCTGATTGGCGCCCGAGCAAAAATTACCGCAGCGTGCGGAAAGCCAGTAACGCGTAAGAAACGACGTTACAATATATATATATAGTTCACGATTTCAAAGTGCAGCGATGACCCAGCTATTGTTTTATACATATTTCACATTCAGCAAACAAATTCGTTGACTCGACTGCTTTCTAATTTAAACTTTCAATTTCCCGAACACACGCATAGCACAATACGCAGACGACACCGTAATCTACACACACTCTTTCAACGCTCAAATAGCTACAAAACAAACACAAATACACATTAACATTTTAGAACAATACTGGCAAAAGTGGAAAATTATCATAATTACAAACAAAACCGAAACCATAGTCTTCACACGTAAATTCACAAACAACACAATATCCACCCCACTAAAAATACACTCACAAAAAATGACACGTACAAACACAGTCAAATATTTAGGAATACATCTTCACAGAACACTAAAACACGGCCAACACATTAAACACGCATTAACGAAAGCCCACACCGTCCAGTCCAATCTGTATCCCTTACTTATTAAAATCAGCTCACTTTCCATAAAAAACAAACTTCTCATTTACACCGCAATCATTCGCCCAATCATCACTTACGCTGCCCCAGTCTGGTGTAACGCACCGATCACCACCACACTACCCTTGCAACGCCTCCAAAATAAGTGCCTTCGGCTGGCCACCAGCTCTGATAGATACACTCGAATAACACAACTACACGAAGATACTAATATACCATACATCACAGATTACATACAGGAAACATCACAAAAATTTTACAAAAACACACAATATAATTCAAACACACTTATAAAAAGCATAACACTTACCCGCGACAACAACACTACATGTAAACTGAAACACAAGCTACCCTATCAAAACTTACCAATATTTCTAGAGGGGTTTCAAGAGCAGAACACATAACACTAACACGCACAACAACACTGTACACTACTAACACACACGCACTCTACACAACACAAAACAAAGCATACTCTCATACACAAAACTGTTCATCCATCACCAACAAACATATATATATTTTAAATTAGTTAGTTTGTAAGTTTTAACAAAAATATTGTTTTCAACATATTAAATGGGTTTTCTGGCACCTCCTTTCCCACAAAACACAATCCCAACACACAATGTACAACAAAAATTTATAACAAATACAATCACACAATGTTCAAGCGCACAACGAAATAACACTCATACACAGATATACACTCCCCTTGTGAGTTGTCCACACATTAGTATATAAGTATTATTGTAACAAAAATAAAAACAAATAAAGAACATGGAAAATGAAAAAAAAAATGACAGTTCTAGAGGTCCGTGGTTCGATTCTTGGCTGCGAACGATCCAACTTTTATTTTTTTTTTCGGATCGAGGCAGGTTTTTTGCAAGCCTCGAAACGTTTAATTAGCAGCCTAGTATATATACAGGCCCTAGTTGAAGCGTAAAATCACTCTACACCGAGTATCTGAACCGTGGCTTTCCTGGTCGATACCTAGTGATCCGAGATTTTACCGAGATTGTCTTGACCGTGGTTTTCCTGGTCGACACCGAGGTTTCCAAACCGCGTGGTGAGTACGAGACGTTTGCGTACGTCATCCACACCGTTTCTTTCCGTTCTTTTCACGCCTACCGGCAGCCGTGGTTCTCCTGGCAGTAGCTAGGTGTAGTTTCCGACCGTTTTTATTAACCGTTCTTTTTACCGGTTCGCGATATTTTCGTTCTCGTAGGTTCGCGTTACTTTTACCATGCCTAACAGCAGCCGTGGTTCTCCTGGCAGCAGCTTGGTATAGTTTCCAACCGTTTCTGTTAGCCGTTCTTTTACCGGTTCGCGATATTCTCGTTCGCGTAACTCCGCGTTACTTTTACCATGCCTAGCAGCAGCCGTGGTTCTCCTGGCAGCAGCTTGGTATAGTTTCTGACCGTTTCTGTTAGGCGTTCTTTTACCGGTTCGCGATATTCTCGCTCCCGTAGCTTCGCGTTACTTTTCCCGTGTCTAGTGGCAGCTGTGGCTCTCCTAGCGGTAACAAGACAAGATTACCGGCCGTTTCACCAACCAGTTATTTTACCGGTTCGCGATTTTTGTTCTATTTAGTCTCTTGGGCAAATACTACACCGTTCCCAACTAGCGGACATGTTACCGGCCCGTGCCATGTCGGGATTTTAGCCATAACTTCGACTATACCCCGTCACCGGCACCGACAGAGTCCTCTGTATTTTCTTTAGGGTGAAACCAAGGGTTAAATAAAAGCCACGACATAAATAAATCGCAAGTTTTCTTTCAACAACCCTGAACTTTCCCACTGCAGCTATCCCCGGCAACCCCTCTAGTAAGTGCGACCGTAAAGCCGTATCCGCTGAAGGCGCCCGAGCACCAGGCAACCAGCACACACGAAAGGGGGACATTGTTACGTGGGCCACACCAGGCCAGCTAGGGTCACAAATTGGCGCCCGAGCAGGGACTTGATAGGAAAAGGGAGAAAACACTTGCAAAATGACCGACCGTTCAGAACCCTCCCCACCAACAACGTCTTCCATGGCGTGGATCTACGCATTAAAAAAGGAAGATCTGCAGACCCGGTTGCGGGAACTAGGACAAGACGCGACGGGAACTGTAGACGACTTACGGAAGAGAATGGTAGCACTCATACGACAACTGGCCGAGCCGCAAACAACTTAAGAGCCCACCAAAGCCGACAAAGTAGAAGCGGGTGACCAGGAAACGGCACCGCGACAGCATCCGTTGGCATGGACTGAAAACCGGTACACGTTTGCGAAAGGGTGCGCAAATGGAACGTACAGTTCGATGGAAAAGCAGACCCCGTCTCCTTCTTGGAGCGAGTGGAAGAGTTAAGGGCGAGCTACAGCGTTAGTGACAACCTACTCCTAACCGCCCTGCCTGAACTGTTCCGAGGCACGCCACTACAGTGGATCAGAAATAACCGCAGTCATTGGAGAAACTGGCAAGATTTCGTCGAAGATTTCAATGAGTTCTATGTCGGCACAGACCAGCTGTTACGATTAGAAGAAGAGATAAATCGCAGGAAACAGAAGCCGGGTGAAAGGGGTCGCGATTACCTGACAGATATTCAGACGCTGATACGACGGTATGGGGCACTGAATCCAGAGCAGGAGTTGTTCCGTATTTACGGCAATCTGCTGCCGGAATACCGCCAATACATCCGCCGCCGCGATATAAACGATATCCGGGGCCTCATTCGAGAAATGGAGGAATTCGAACGCCTTCAAAAAGAATTGAAGCCACAAGGGCCAACAACACACCTCCACGTTATGGCCTCCACCACACCAAAACCAAGCACACCGTCAACCACCGATGCATCGGTACTCTGCTGGAGATGTGGAGAGCACGGTCACTTTCGCACCACCTGCCGCAACAAACCAAAAATGTTTTGTTGGCGCTGTCAGAGACAGGGGGTGTTGACCCGGGACTGCGGGTGCGAGAATGCAAAGGCGGGAAACGAGAAGTGAGTTGCCAAACGAAGGGGCAAGGGCAACTCACTTTAACCGCACCGCCCTTTAACACCCGAGGGGAAGAGACTAGCGATCTACCCGTCATCGAGGAAAACGTATCATCAGACAGCCGTCTTTTCCTGGACATCGTTCTGAAGGGGAGAAAATTAAGGGCACTACTTGATACCGGCGCTAGCTACTCCTATGTCAACGACAACCTCGCTGCAAAATTAATAGACCGCCACACAACCTGGGAACCAACCGACCCGCAACAAGTGAGACTAGCAGATGGCACAACAGTACCAACGAAAGGAACGTTGACACTAGGTTGCATTATCGAAGGAATCTGGAAACCTCTCCCGTTTCAGAGTTTGCCAGGCCTTACAAACCCAGTAATCTTAGGGATTGATGCACTACGGGCATTCAACGTAACGATAGACATCACGCAAAACAAAGTCTTTGTACACCTCCCTTCAATCAATTCCAGCCTATGTGCGATGCAGACATCAAGAGACCCCACATCAAGTCTGTCCGACTTTCTAGCGGAGGAACTGCCAAAATTCGCACATCTCAAAGGAGTAACACCGGTCGTAAAGCATGAGATAAAATTGACGAATCCAACACCAATTAAACAACGATACTTACCACGGAACCCCAGAATGCAGCAGATAATTAATGAAGAAGTGGATGCAATGCTAAAAAACGGCATCATCGAGAAATCCTGTAGTCCATGGAACTCACCCGCGGTAATCGTCCGCAAAAAGGACGGCAGACCAAGGTTCTGCATCGATTTTCGCCAACTAAATAAAGTATCCGAAAAAGATGCGTACCCGCTGCCATATATATCAGCGATACTTGACAAACTGCGACCCGCCAAATATTTTTCGACGATCGATCTAAAGGACGGCTACTGGCAAGTAGCCCTCACCGAAAGTAGCAAACCACTAGCCGCATTTACAGTGCCAGGGAAGGGCTTGTACCAGTTCAAAGTAATGCCCTTCGGACTCCACGCGGCGCCTGCCACGTTCCAGAGGCTCTTGGACACCGTCATCGGCGCTAAAATGGAACCCCATGCATTTGCGTACTTGGATGATATTGTCGTCATCAGTATCAGTCTAGAAGAGCACATTCAGCATCTGCGCGAAATCTTCCAACGACTGAGAGATGCCAACCTAAAAATCAATCCGGAGAAATGTCAGTTTGGCGCACAATCTATCAAATACCTGGGTCACGTAGTCACCGGAAAAGGAATCCAAACCGATCCGGACAAAGTGGACGCCATTGTCAAGATGACCCCACCAGAGACAGTACGAGAGCTCAGGCAATTACTGGGAGCCGCATCCTGGTACCGCCGCTTCATACATCAATTCTCACATAAAGTGACGCCCTTAACGTCATTATTGCGGAAGGGACAGAAATGGAATTGGGAGCCTGAACAAACTCAGGCCTATGACCAACTCAAGAGGTCACTTACATCCGCCCCAATATTAACATGCCCGAACTTCGAGGAACCCTTCCTCTTGCAGACGGATGCTTCCGACAAAGGCATTGGAGCGTCGCTGGTCCAGGGAGACTTAAGCGAACCGCGTGCTATTGTCTACATAAGTCGTACACTCTCCGCCGCCGAAAAAAATTATTCAACGATTGAAAAAGCGTGTTTGGCCATAGTGTGGGCAATTAAAAAATTACGCGGGTATTTAGAAGGCTACCGATTCACAGTGGTGACAGATCACCAGGCCCTGCGATACCTAGGTTTACTCAGAGAACCCACTGGTCGGTTGGCACGATGGGCCGTCACGCTACAGCAATATGATTTCGACACAATCTATCGAAAGGGTAGTCAAAATTATATGGCCGACATGTTAAGCCGCAAACCCCTACCAGAGATCAGCTCCCTCGAACCAATTAGATGCCTCTGGTATAAGAGGATGATGCAAGGTGTCACCGAGCATCCACAAATCTACCGAGATTACAGTATCCGTGAGGGGAGACTTCACCGTCGGTTCTGGGACCCCGCTGATCTTTCCGAAACCGAACCACAGCGAGAGTGGAAACTGTGTGTTGCTACGGAGCAAAGGAAGCAAATTCTGATGGAAAATCATGACCGCCCAGAAGCTGGACACCTAGGCATTGCCAAGACAATTGCACGATTGGCGCTCCGTTACTACTGGCCAGGCATGTACCGCGAGGCGACCAAGTACGTTCGCCAGTGCCCGAGCTGCCAAGAGTTCAAAACCGACCAACAAGGCTTGGCTGGTCAAATGGGACCTCCGAAAGTAAGTCAGCCTTGGGAAACGGTCGCAACGGACATCATGGGACCATTGCCCAGGTCCAGCCATTGATTCGAATACGTCGTCGTATTCCAAGACAGGCTAACGAAGTGGATTGAGTGTCGGCCCTTAAGGAAAGCCAACGGCGCGGCGATCATCCTTGCACTTCGCGAGTTGATTCTATGTCGGTATGGCTGCCCGAAGACCATGATCTCCGATAACGGCAAGGAGTACGACAACAAAACAGTGCGCAATATATTACAAGAATACAATATCCACCATCACCGAACCCCGCCATATACGCCACAAGCAAATCCGGTTGAGAGGGTGAACCGGGTTCTAAAGCCGATGCTAGCACAATTCTGCCAAACCAACCAACGGCAATGGGATGCGCTGATCCCGGAATTCATGCTGGCAATCAACACCAGCCGACACAGTTCCACTGGATACTCCGCCGCCTATTTAAACTTCGCACGAGAGCCAACCCTACCTACGGGAGTGCTTGGCAGCACAACGACGGAGGGTACCGACGAACCGCAATTATCCGAGGAACATCTCAACCGCCTGCAAGCACTCAAAGACGTACAGGAGCTGGCGCGCATAAATATAGCTCATGCGGCCACCAAGCAAAGCACCCACTATAACTTGAGGCACCGAACTCTCACGTTCGATAAAGGCGACAAAGTCATGCGACGTGAACACCCGCTTTCATCCGCAAGCAAGGGTGTTGCCGCCAAACTTTGTCCTAAGTACTCCGGACCGTGGACCATTCACAAGCGCGTGTCCTACCAGACCTATAATCTCCGCAATAAAAATGGCAAAAACTTAGCCAACATACATGTTAAAGACTTGAAACCTGCATTTTCAGACACAACCCCTGATGGAGTTACTTTCACCCATAAAACCAAGCGAGAGGGTGCTCCTGAATGCCTGCCTGGTGTGGAAATGCCCGCTGGACGATCCCGAAACACCACCGAGACCCTGGGGGCCTCCATGGTCACCGCCAAGGACGCCACGACGAATGGCGCCGATGCGCAGGGTCGCCCAGCAGCCAGTTCCAACCAAGAAGGCGGTGCTGCTCTGCCATTGGAGCCCAGCGCCGGCACCAATCTCGCCACTACCAGCCACCCCGCCTCACCACAGACCTCCGCTGGTGGCGGTAATGCCATCAAACCCGGAGGACTATTTGCGGCTGGACGCATCCCCCATCGCGTCCCCCCTAGCCTCACTACGTGGCATGACCCCGCTTCCGACCCGCGCACCCCCTTCAGAGGCCCAGCCACCGATTCTGCTGCCAACCGAACCCCCCGCCGCGAACCCGCAGTCTGCCACCCGCCGGAGACGCGTACTGATGCCAGCCCCAGGAGGTGGCCTGAAAAGCGTCACGGTCATGGACCCGACCGCACCCCGAACCGCAAGGAGACGCAGGAGGAAGAAGAAGGCGTCCCCGTCATGCAACGCCCCCTAGTATAGTTATAATTTAAGGTTTTGGATACATTTATTTTTGTTATGTTTTTTTTGTATTTTTATTTTTTGTTATGGTTTTTTTCATTATAAATAAGTATGTGTTGGGGGTTACACAGCCGCTTTCTTTAGTTAAGTTAGGGAGGGATGTGACGAAGTTATGGTCATTTATACAGCAAGCACCATGGCTACGGGGCTAAGGTGCTTGACTACCGTTCTAGAGGTCCGGGGTTCGATTCTTGGCTGCGAACGATCCAACTTTTATTTTATTTTCAGATCGAGGCAGGTTTCTTTGCAAGCCTCGAAACGTTTAATTAGCAGCCTAGTATATATACAGGCCCTAGTTGAAGCGTAAACTCACTCTACACCGAGTATCTGTACCGTGGCTTTCCTGGTCGATACATAGTGCTTCGAGATTTTGCCGAGATTGTCTTGACCGTGGTTTTCCTGGTCGACACCGAGGTTTACAAACCGCGTGGTGAGTACGAGACGTTTGCGTACGTCATCCACACCGTTTCTTTCCGTTCTTTTCACGCCTAGCGGCAGCCGTGGTTCTCCTGGCAGTAGCTAGGTGTAGTTTCCGACCGTTTTTATTAACCGTTCTTTACCGGTTCGCGAGTTTTGTTCTATTTAGTCTCTAGGGCAAGTACTACACCGCTCCCAACTAGCGGACATGTTACCGGCCTGTGCTATGTCGGGATTTTAGCCATAACTGCGACCATACCCCGTCACCGGCACCGGCAGAGTCCTCTGTATTTTCTTTGGAGTGAAACCAAGGGATAAATAAAAGCCACGAGATAAATAAATCGCAAGTTTTCTTTCAACAACCCTGAACCTTCCCACTGCAGCTATCCCCGGCAACCCCTCTAGTAAGTGCGACCGTAAAGCCGTATCCGCTGAAGGCGCCCGAGCACCAGGCAACCAGCACACACGAAAGGGGGACATTGTTACGTGGGCCACACCAGGCCAGATAGCGTCACAATATATATATATATATATTTATATATATATATATATATATTTATATATATATATATATATATATATATATATATATATATATTGTTACGTTTTTATTTTGAATTGTGGCCCCAATTGGTCGGCGACCAGGGTCACATGGGTGTGCGACTGTCAGACTTCAAGATACGCATGAATTAAGAGCGGCACAATCTCGCAACAGCGTGCGATTCCTGGTTCTGACTCTAAAAAGATAGATAAGAGCGTATTTTCAGTATAAGGCAGACGTTCTTCGAAACCGTGAATTTTCGCAGTGGACCTACTGAGGGTAATAGTGTCCCGTAGTGGAACTTGTGGAGATCCAGCGAACTGTTTGTTCGGATTTTGCGATATTCACGACTGTGCAAGTAGTATTGCGCGATCTCGGCCCGGATTTAGTGGAGATCGTCTTGCAAAAACCTCGAAAAGCCACCCAACACCTAAGGTAATCACACTTACTTATCATTACACACTAATCTCGGTTCTCAAATTATGTTGAGCGTGGCCGGCATTTTGTGACGCGCCGCCATTACGTTCGCCTTGGCTTCAAGGCCGGTTTTAAAGCCGGCAATTCTATTTCAGTTTTTCACCTGACGGGTTTTCACCTAGGGGTATAACCCTTACGCTTCGCTTGGATGCTTTATGTCAGCTTTAGCATTTGGTCAATTGGTCATCATCTGCGAATACAACACACCTCCTTTGAAGTGGTTATTAGGTCGCATCGAGTCTGTCCATCCGGGCAAGGATGGAATAATTCGAGCTGCAACAGTTCGTACATCACGTGGTTCTTACAAAAGATCCTCCACCAAGCTATGTCCCCTACCAGTTGAAAATTAAATAAATTTTTTATTTACCATTTAATTTTTAATTCAATGTATGTCAAAAATACCATATCATATATCAATTGAAAATTAAACTTTTCAAGGCGAGCGGTAAGTTGACATTGATGAAAATCTAGTCACAATTCAAATTCATTTTTCTATTTTAAAATTAATCTAAAAATCATGCCACACACGATAATATATAAAAAACAATAATTTTGTTTTGTGTTTTAAAAGTTTATTGATAATAAAGTTCTTTAATTTAATATGTCCAACGCTTCTTTATTGAAATAAATAATATAAGAGAAAAGGCCGCAACATCGTACGAAACATGTAGTGTGGGTGTCTTTTCCATATATATATATATATATATATATATATATATATATATATATATATATATATATATAAATATATATATATATATATATATATATATATATATATAAATATATATACATATATATATATATATATATATATATATATATATATATATATATATATATATATATATATATATATATATATATATATATATATATATATATATATATATATTAAGTATATATTTACGTCTGGATTCCACGTATTCCTTGAGCGTTTATGTAGGTTCTGTCTTAAGATGTCCACGGAGTTAATAATACGCACTTATAGGCGTATATTTGTTCATATCTTGGGTTGATTCGTATCGCTTTATGTCTTTACCGTGGTTTACTTGTCTACGATTATATGTATGTGTGTTATGTGAACCGAGTTGATCAACAAGGGCTATAAAATATAGGAAATTGTCCTTCCAGGTAAAGTAATGACTAGAACATAGCAGCACAAGAATTATCGTCTTTATTTTAGTACGGACATCCGCGTGTTTCACGTCTGCAGATTCACCTCACGGGTACGGAACACAACGACTTAATTAAAAGTTGTTAATAATCACTGTTACATTAAGAGTTTAACGAACATTGTACCGTTATATTTACATGTTGCTAATAATAAATCCAGCATTTCAAATTTATTGGCTTTCTTGTTTGTTTCAACCAATCTCTCCCTAAGCAGTTTGTGATGCCATTTTAGGAGAGAGAACCGTTGATTATATAACGTGTATTTGGGAAATAACAACGTTTGTTAATCGTACCAACACTATGGTCTTGTTGAGGGAAACACTATATTTAAATCGCGTTGCGCCCATCTAATTTTAAATATGAACCACCAGTTCTTCACTGAGAAGCCGGCACCCTCAGCTTGAGCGAGCATTTTAAGTTACGGTGTCGATAGGCACATAACAATATATATATATATATATATATATATATATATATATATATATATATATATATATATATATATATATTGTTATGTGAAAATAACTCAGGAAGAAGCAACGCAGTTCAGATAAGTACCATGGTCTCTTATTTATTTATTTTGGGGTGGAGTTACCTCTCAACTAAGGAGAAGTTGTCCTTTGTTTTGGGCGGAAGGTCATGCAGGTGTAGTATATGTTTTTTTGCATCCATTAGCACGCGAGTGGGCATCCTCGCTGGGGAGATAATCTGTAATTTGTATTTGTGAAATCCTCTCCCTACCGCGATTACTCCAGGCTACACAGTGAAGCAGCGTCTGATCAAATTGGTCAAATACGACAGAGTTTTACAAGCGCTGAATCCTATCAGTTTCCGGGTAAATAAGTAAATTTTAGTGAAACTATTATGTTTTCTCGCTGAGCGCTTGCCGCTTTTGTTGAATTCGCTTCTGAAGATTTCCGCTTATTTTATCTTACTTACTGCGTTTCATTTACTAAACCACATGAGAATCGCGTACCAGGTCCGGTATGTTACCTTCACATATGCAGCACATTCTTTGCATCGTAGGTAAGTTCGCATCCAGGGAACGTTAGTGGTACCCCCTCCCTATATATATATATATATATATATATATATATATATATATATATATATATATATATATATATATATATATTGCTACGTTCCCCTCCGGGAACGATCCCGGACCAGACTGGTTGAGCCGTGGCTTGCTACCGTGGAGACGGGGGGGTCTCAGAATTGTTATGTTGTGGGCGCCAGCCGACCTGATGCCAAGCGATTCAATATATGTAGATGGTTGGTCGGATGGTTGGTCGACAAACCTAAGTCGGGATTAGGGACATTAGCAAGGGTCCCCAAGTTATTGAACAATATCCTAATACTGGAATGAAAGTGATATATTTCAAACGGAGTGATTACAGTTCTGAACCACAATTCGGTGAAGCCGAAGAACAGAATCCGACCAGTTACCCGCGTAGTGGGCAGTTTCCGCTGGCAGACGACAGGGCCATCGCCGGACCGTCTTAAAAAATAGTATCCGCGAGGTGAAGCGCAAAATAGCGACACGACGTACCCGATTGGTCGACCAGTAGAGACGAAGTGCGCGCCCGTATGGTTCGAGAGCTGTATAACGTCCGGAGCAAGGTGTCCTGCAACCGCTCTGCGTTGAGCTGTACCCGTATCGCAACTAAATCGGCGTGTAATTTGATCAGACAGTACTATGTACGGCAACAATAATAATAATATTGACAATAACAGACCATACGTGGCCGATGGGCCGAGTAACATCCGTAATAATACAATAATATAACGACGCTGGGCCGTTAACGAGAACCATAAAAGTAACAGAATAAAAATAACAATGATATTGAATAAAATATTTGAGTAGGCTTACCTGTCGGTGCTGGGTGGGCGATGCACACACCACTGTTAGCGCGCCTCATCTGCTGCGCTCCTCGGGTCGAGTCGGCGAGTTGGGATATCATGACAACGCCTGATGAGCTCCTCCCGTTTCTCTTTGGGCACGACCTCTTTCCAATTATCAGATTCCTCCGACAACCCAAACCTATCACTCATACCGAATTTATAAAGCCGATTACCTGTCACACGAAAATTTGGATAGTTCAAGGGGTTGTCTCCAATAGATCGGACCATCCCTTGGAACCACTTATCCTTACACCTTCCCACGCCCACCGTATCTATAACGGGGACAGAACGAGACAGAGCGTTAGGTACGATATGCTCCTTACCCGTCCGTAGACGCACTGACCAACGGGCCAGGCGGCAAGATGGATTTTGAAGATTATTCAACCATAAGAGCGAATAATGATCCGTGATGGCTGTAAACCGGGTGCCTTCCAAATACGGACGAAGCTTTTCGACCGACCAGAGCAAGGCTAAAAGTTCCTTTTCCGTGGTGGAGTAGTTTTTTTCTTGTCGAGTGGCGGATCGAGACAGATAATATTTTACCTTCTCATCATCCTCATATTGTTGCGTAAGGACGGCACCAAGGCCGAAGTCTGATGAGTCAGTCTGTACTGTGAATTCCCGCTCAAAGTCTGGGCATGACAAGATAGGCGGCGTAACCGGATAATTTTTTATTTTAGACCAAGCTTCCTCACAACTCTTATTCCACGTGAAGGTAACCCCCTTACACAAAAGGTGTGTTAATGGCGAAATGACTGACGAAATCTGCGGTACCAAGAGACGGTACCATGAGGACATACCGACGACGCGCCTGACATCCGAAACGTTACGAGGAGTAGGAATATCAAATATAGACTGAACTTTCCCGTGATCTACATGTAGCCCTCGTTTGCCAACCACGTACCCCAAATATCGAAATTCCTCACGGCAAAACACTTTTGTCACGCCCTTACGTCAGTCCAGCGTCTGTCAATCGCGACAAAACTTCCTCAAGGATTTCAACGTGTTTCTCAAACGTCTGGGTTACAATAATGATATCGTCGAGGTAAACAAATACATGCGGCTCTAAATCAGCCCCGATTACCCTATCTATGAACCATTGCCAAGTCGCGGGTTTGTTATGCAGCCCAAATGGCATCCGACGAAACTGGAAAAGTCCTCTATTCGGGACCGTAAATGAGGTATATTGCCTTGAATTATTCTCAACTGGGATGCGCCAGTAAGCCGAACACCAGCCTATGCAGATCCCAGCGTCAGAATAAGCTGACATAAAGCATCCAAGCGAGGCGCAAGGGTTATACCCCTAGGTGAAAACCCGTCAGGTGAAAGCCTGAAATAGAATTGCCGGCTTTAAAACCGGCCTTGAAGCCAAGGCGAACGTAATGGCGGTGCGTCACAAAATGCCGGCCAAGCTCAACATAATTTGAGAACCGAGATTAGGGTGTAATGATAAGTAAGTGTGATTACCTTAGGTGTTGGGTGGCTTTTCGAGGTTTTTGCAAGACGATCTCCACTAAATCCGGGCCGAGCTCGCGGAATACTACTTGCACAGTCGTGAATATCGCAAAATCCGAACAAACAGTTCGCTGGATCTCCACAAGTTCCACTACGGGACACTATTACACTCAGTAGGTCCACTGCGAAAATTCACGGTTTCGAAGAACGTCTGCCTTATACTGAAAATACGCTCTTATCTATCTTTTTAGAGTCAGAACCAGGAATCGCACGCTTGTTGCGAGATTATGCCGCTCTTAATTCGTGCGTATCTTGAAGTCTGACAGTCGCACACCCATGTGATCCTGGTCGCCGACCAATTGGGGCCACAATTCAAATTAAAAACGTAACAATATATATATATATATATATATATATATATATATATATATATATAAATATATATATATATATATATATATATATATATATATATATATATATATATATATATATATATATATATATATACCGTTTTTAATGCAAAAAAGACGATAACTTAGGAAGAAGCTACGTAGTTCAGATAAGTACCATGGAATCTTATTTATTTATTTTCTGGGTGGAGTTACTTATCAACTCAGGAGAAGTTGGCCTTTGTTTAGGGCGGAAGGTTATGCATGTTCATTATATGTTTTCTGCATCTAATTGCACGCGAGTGGGCATCCACGCTGAGGAGATTATCTGTAATTTGTATTTGAGAAATTCTCGCCCTACCGCGATTACTCCAGGTAACACAGAGAATGCAGCGTCTGATCAAGTTGGTCAAATTCGCCAGAGTTTTACAAACGCTGAATCCTATCAGTTTCCAGGTAAATAAGTAAATTATAGTGTAGCTTTAATCTTTACTCGCTGAGCACTCACCGCTATTGTTGAGTTCGCTGCGGGTTATATTTCCGCTTATTTATCTAACTTACTGCGTATAATTTATTATTCCACTTGGGAATCGCGTCCCGGATCCGGTATCTTACTATTTCTTATGTAGCACATTCTTGCAACGTAGGTCTACTGCGGGTTCGCTTCCAGGGATCGTTCTGGGTTCTCCCACAGACTGGCACTCCGCAAGATCTGGAAAAGTTTCATGTAAGAAGGGAGCCTTGCCGTACAACCGATAACAAAACCAGCAGCATACCAGGCGACCGAGCTACACCTCAATCAACGGTGGGCAAGACACACTCCTTACCGAAACCTGGGACTGGTATCATTGAGTCTTATCTTTATTTGTTTTTGTGCGAGAGCTTCTCTTTAATGGTTTTTGATACTTACTATTCAATGCCACATTTGTATATTATAGTTAAGTAAAATTTTAGTCCTACCTAGTTTGTATCGGTGCCTATGCCTAGTTAAGTCTTCTCATTTTCAATTTGTGACAATATAGCGGGTTAACTGAATTCAGTATCGATTGTTTATCCACGACGAACAGACTCCATTCTGTCCGATATCCCTTTACCCTTACCATCACATCCGGTTCACGCTAGTCAGGCGTACCATCTTTTAGTCAACAAACACTGCCGTCACAATTTATATATATATATATATATATATATATATATATAAATTGTATATTCCTCCCTGCAGCCGTAGACAGCAACGCTCGTCTTTCACCGAGGTGATCAACATTGACTCTCCCCCTGCCCGTCTCTATGTAACCGACTAAGTTAGACAAATTTCGTTCCTATGCGATACCGGATCAGGTCTCTGCGTAAATCTACGTACCAAAACACATTGGTCCTTAGCACGGACGAGCTACTAAGCCTGTATTAGCGTGCTATTTGTATGATTTTTTTCGCTAATACAGGCTTAGTAGCTTGTCCATGCTACGGACCATTGTTGTTGAATAATATGAGCTATCCTCTTGTACGCCGCCAACGATAGCGCAATTGCTACTTAGGGAACTATGACTTTAAAGCAAAGTCTAGGTTTACGGCGCGATTTCGTACAGCAATTCACAGTTGCGGATGTAGATTAATCGATAATCGTAGTTGACTTTTGATCACAGTTCGGAGTCGTGGTGGACTTACTCATCAAATAAAACGTGGACAAATGGATGGAATGATTCAAGGTGTTGTTGTTCGCGACGCAGGTATTAAATTCCATTGCGGGGTGAATCGGTATTCGAAAACATTTTCCGTGAGATTCCTGAACTGATATGACCGCAACTACTTGACAGTTCTTTGAAGCACATTAATGTTTATAACATTTACCCAACGACGGGACCTCTAGTCTACTGCCGTTAAAAAAAGAACCCTTCGGAACGCTTGAAGATGGCGAAGCAGGAGTTCGAATTGATGCTACATGGCGGAATAGTTCGACCGTCAAAAATGTCACGGGTTTCAACACTGCATTTTGTGCCTAGGATGAATAACCATGCGGTGATTACCATGCACTTATTAGCCGTACGATTCCCGACGGTTATCCCATACCATACATTGAGAACTTCTTACAAATGCTAGCCAGTAATAAGTATTTTTGCACCATCGATATAGTTTGCCCGTATAATCAAATACCGATAGATGCGGAGAACATGGTAAAGACCGCTATCACAACCCCGTTTCGGTTTTTTGAAATTCCCCGGATGTCGTTTGGATTAAGAAATGCAGCTTAAGCTTTTCATAGGTTTATGAAAGAGGTACTCCGAGGATTCGATATTTTCTACGCTTACTTCGATGACATCCTGGTGGCTACAATAGATGAAGAGAAACATAAGAGCCTTCTGCGACAACTATTCTGACACCTTTAAGACTATGGACTTATAATAAACCCTAGTAAGTGTGTGTTTGGGCCAATTGTGGTACGTTTCCTTGGTTGTGAAGTGAACAAACAGGGGACGAAACCACTTCCAGATCGTGTGGATGCCATAACCAAATACCCCAAACCGAAAGTAGTCAGACAACTACGCCGATTCCTTGGTATGATAAATTTTTACCGACGCTTCATCGGAAATACCGCCCGACTCCAGCAACCAATTAGTTGGACCACAGAAACAGAGGATGCCTTTACAGACGTCAAGAGAGGTTTGGCTAACTCAACCATGTTTGTCCGTCCTATCGCCGACGCAAAACTCTCTATGATGGCCAACGCTTCAGATTACGCCATCGAAATGAAGCTTCAACTATTGAAAGAATGCGCGTGGCAACTTCTAGCGTACTTTACTAAAGCTTTTACGGTGTCAAAGCGTTAATACAAAGCTAACGAATTCTCGCTCTTTACGCCGCCGTTAAACGATTTTGGCACAACATTAAAGGGAGACTAGACACAAGGTTTACGGATCATAAACCACTGATCTTTGCATTCAAACAAAAATCAGATAAATGTGTTTCCAAGACTATTTCGCTATAGTCAAAAGTCAAGGTAAAAGGGCTCCCTACGCCCTCTCTCGGGTTGAAGAAATCGCAATCGCCGTTGACACCACAAGACTTGCAGCAGCCTAGGAAGGTGACAAGCAGCTGCATCAACTTTAACATTCTCAGCAGACGGGACTGCAACTGAAGAAGATTGGACTACCAAACTCAGACCCCATATTGTATTGCAATGTATCCCCGGGAGCTAATCGGCCTTACGTCACTGCTACTCTTCGTAAAAATATTTACTTACCTTCACGGTCTGTCACATCCAGAGGTGCGTGCTACGCAATAATTAATTGCAGAGCATTATGTTTGGACAAGTATGAACATAAAACTAAGATACTGGACGTGAACGTGTTTCCCATGTAAGCGCAACAAAGTTACACGGCATGTTACAGCACCGGTGGAAATAATCTCAAATTCGGTCGTGTTTACGTTGATATCGTAGGGCCGCTACCAATTTAAAATGTATCTCGATACTGCTCTACATGTGCCTATCACGCCACTAGATGGCTAGAGGCGATTCCACACCCGAATATTGAAAACCCCACAGTACCACAAGCTTTCGTCGGGCATTGGATAGCTAAGCTCGGCGTTCCTCAAAGAGTAACCACCAACAAAGGACGCCAGTTCGAATCCCGGATAATCAACGAAAAACAAAATTTAATGGACACATTGCACAATTGCATTACGGCTTTTCATCTTGTTTCCAATGGCATGATAGAGTGGTTCCATCGTCAACCCAAAGCCGTCATAAAATTTTACGAGACAGAATAATAGGTCAGCATCCTTCCAATTGTACTACTCGGCATTAAAGCATCGTACGAAGCAGATCAGTATGCTTACACAGCACAACTAGTTTACGTTTCGACGATACGACTCCCTAATGAATATTATAACTCGCAGCCCACGAAATTCACATCGGAATATGGACAACAGCTACGTGACAAAATCAAGGCCGGGAAACCATTAACGGCTAATCGACAAGGTAACACGAAAATCTTCCTGTTTAAAGATCTCCGTACCGGAGTGACCATTTTCGTTCGTCAAGATGCGATACGGCGCCCTCTATAACCAACATACGATTGACCATTCGACGTTAAATAACGCGGAGACAAAATATTTGACGTACGCATCAACGACAAAGTAGTGCGATTGCCAGTAGAGCGCCTGAAGCCCGCATTTACCGTCTCCGATGAAACAATAATGCTGACTGACATTGTGATGACCATCGACATCGCAGACGATACTGAAATAAGAAACACTCCTGCAAACAACAAGGATACGAGCAACGAAATATGCCTTTCCCGTTTCGGGCGACGAGTACAATTTACCGACCGCTACCAAACGACTTCTTCACACATTTTATATTGTTTTACCTTTTAAACAGTAATAACGTACTCACAGGAAGGGGGTGATTTGGCCACCAACCGTTTATATTAGTCGGCAGCTTGCCTAACGTCTTTTTGCAACAACCAGCACCCTGGCAATTCTGAATGGTTCATGATTTTATTGTTACATTTACTTAACGCCAAATATTAATAATTAAAAATGAATTCACGATATAAAAAACCTGACACATCATTAAATATTACACGTCGGTTAAATTAATAAAAATATAGATTATTGAAGTAAAAAGTATCACAACAAAATGGTGACACCGACATGATCAAACACGACTGTAAGCATATGGAACAACTTTTTGAGTTTATTTTTAATTTTAGACGAAATACATTATGACTTAAGATGATATCGTCGTACGCATCAGTATAAAGATCCAACAATTCTGCAGCATCTGCAATATATCAGACACAGTACTATTCCATAACATGAGATATGTCATTAAATACCAGCTGTAAATTATAAATAAGCCAGAAGGTCAAAAAGTGTAGGGCACTTGTAGAACAAAATCGCATTGTTACCCTGCTTATATATATATATATATATATATATATATATATATATATATATATATATATATATATATTATATATATATATATATATATATATATATATATATATATATACACCGATTGATAACGCTTTGTAACGGGTCAATATATATATATTTATATATATATATATATATATATATATATATATATATATATATATATATACATATATATATATATATA
>OX122900.1:17023361-17110160 GCA_944738965.1 Nebria brevicollis | reverse complement strand
TATATTTCTATATTTCTATATTTCTATATTTCTATATTTCTATATTTCTATATATATATTTCTATATATATATTTCTATATATATATTTCTATATATATATTTCTATATTTCTATATTTCTATATTTCTATATTTCTATATATATATTTCTATATATATATTTCTATATATATATTTTTTTAAATATATTTTTTTAAATATATTTTTTTATATATATTTTTTTTATATATATTTTTTTATATATATTTTTTTATATATATATATTTTTTTTTTTTTTTTTTATATATTTTTTTCTATATATTTTTTTCTATATATTTTTTTTTATATATATTTTTTTATATATTTTTTTTTATATATTTTTTTTTATATATTTTTTTTATATATTTTTTTTATATATTTTTTTTTATATATTTTTTTTTATATATTTTTTTTTATATATTTTTTTTTATATATTTTTTTTTATATATTTTTTTTTATATATTTTTTTTTATATATTTTTTTTTTATATATTTTTTTTATATATTTTTTTTATATGTATTTTTTTTATATATATTTTTTTATATATATTTTTTTATATATATTTTTTTATATATATTTTTTTATATATATTTTTTTATATATATTTTTTTATATATATTTTTTTATATATATTTTTTTTATATATATTTTTTTATATATTTTTTTTATATATATTTTTTTTATATATTTTTTTTATATATTTTTTTTTATATATTTTTTTTTATATAATTTTTTTATATATATTTTTTTATATATATTTTTTATATAATTTTTTTGTATATATTTTTTTATATATATTTTTTTATATATATTTTTTTATATATATTTTTTTATATATATTTTTTTATATATATTTTTTTATATATATTTTTTTTATATATATTTTTTTATATATATTTTTTTTATATATATTTTTTTATATATTTTTTTTTATATATTTTTTTTTATATATTTTTTTTTATATATATTTTTTTTATATATATTTTTTTATATATATTTTTTTATATATATTTTTTTTATATATATTTTTTTATATATATTTTTTTATATATATTTTTTTTATATATATATTTTTTTATATATATTTTTTTATATATATTTTTTTTATATATATTTTTTTATATATATTTTTTTATATATATTTTTTTATATATATTTTTTTATATATTTTTTTTTATATATTTTTTTTTATATATTTTTTTTTATATATATTTTTTTATATATTTTTTTTTATATATATTTTTTTATATATATTTTTTTATATATATTTTTTTATATATATTTTTTTATATATTTTTTTTTATATATATTTTTTTATATATATTTTTTTATATATATTTTTTTTATATATATATTTTTTTATATATTTTTTTATATATATATTTTTTTTATATATTTTTTTATATATATTTTTTTTTATATATTTTTTTATATATATTTTTTTATATATATTTTTTTATATATATTTTTTTATATATATTTTTTTATATATATTTTTTTATATATTTTTTTATATATATTTTTTTATATATATTTTTTTATATATATTTTTTTATATATATTTTTTTATATATATTTTTTTATATATATTTTTTTATATATATTTTTTTATATATATTTTTATATATATATTTTTTTATATATATTTTTTTATATATATTTTTTTGTATATATTTTTTTATATATATTTTTTTATATATATTTTTATATATATATTTTTTTATATATACTTTTTTATATATACTTTTTTATATATACTTTTTTATATATACTTTTTTATATATACTTTTTTATATATACTTTTTTATATATACTTTTTTTATATATACTTTTTTATATATACTTTTTTATATATACTTTTTTATATATACTTTTTCATATATACTTTTTTATATATACTTTTTTATATATACTTTTTTATATATACTTTTGTATATATACTTTTTTATATATACTTTTTTATATATACTTTTTTATATATACTTTTTTATATATACTTTTTTATATATACTTTTTTATATATACTTTTTTATATATACTTTTTTATATATATTATTTTATATATATTATTTTATATATATTATTTTATATATTATTTTATATATTTTATACATTCTATACATTTGATATATTTTATATATTTTATATATATAAAAACTAAACTCATACCACAATGGATTTGTGTGGAAAAATATATCCATTTCATTAGTTTTTGTAACTTTATAAATTGCAGAGTCCACAACTGGAGGTAATTGATTCAAATATCCGACAATAATTACAGATATTCCGCCAAATGATTCATTTACTCCCATAATTTGTCTTAATTTTATACTGCCTGCCATATAAATTTCATCGATAATTAGTAATTTTATATTAATTAATTTTTCTCGTACACTATTTGCTAAATTATTTGATAATTCTTGCATACCACTGAACTGAGATACGGGTAGTGCGAATGCGGTATGTAATGTTATACCATTAATTAAAAATGCCGCTTTTCCTGATGGAGCGCACAATAATACAACTAACTTGTCATTATTTGCACCGGGTATATTGTCGAAATAATTTGTTACTAACTGATACAAACAATTTATAACGGTACTCTTTCCGACACCGGCAGAACCACTTAAAAATATTCGTAACGGCGTATTTTTGGTTTTGAAACTATTCAAAATATGCATGACAAATTTACGTTGCGCTGAATTTAAATTAAACATTAATTTTAGTAATTCTACATCTGACAATCTAGTTGGACATGTAAATCTATTTACGAGTTTATCTTTTGGATGTGCTTTGCCATCCTGTTCTAAAATATCTCGCTATAATTGATCGGCATTCTATCTCTTCCTCTTCTATAGAGTAAATCGACCAGTAATGGAACGATGCTAGTAATGGAACAGGTATCAAAATCTTGGTTGTATACGTTTAAAATTGTACAAATACGTAGGTATAACAAAGATTTAAATATTTATACAGAGTGATCCAAATTGATTGACCGTCACGTGACTTGAAAAAGATCGTATTATTATCAAAACTTCATTCCACAGAATAAAATTAGTATCAATTGCCACGGAAACGCAGGTATTGTTTACATCATTACCGACATTTGGATAAATCAGTGGCGTTGTTATATTTTATTATTGCTGGTTTCGTTCAAAGAAGAATATTTTCACAGAGGAGCATGATAAATCCCCTTTGGAAGCATATTTCCGTACAGGAATGCAGAATGGAAATGAATGGGCATAGGCTCTAGAACAGTGTTGCGAACAGTTCCTGTTAATAAATGTCTTGGAAAGCGTCAATATAAGAGTGAATTAATGTATTAAAAGTGGTGGACGGCATTTTGAACATTTATTGTAATAAATAAAATTATGCGTCATTTTTCTATTTTAATTAACTTGTTTCAAAGGCATCCCGAATAGATTTTTATTCCTTTTATAAATTCACTGCACGCCAATGCGGGCTGTCAGTTAACGATCACAACGAAGCGGCAAACAAAATATCAGAACAAGGCGGCGCCGTCAATCAGTTTGGATCACCTGTATATAGTGTAACGCTGTCGCTATCTTAAAAGGCTAGTTGGCACAATTTCGAGGTAATCGTGTCATAAAGCGGTTTTACCACAAAACGCTTGGTGTCCCTCGCCGCTCGGCATTGCGCGCACCTCGAGCGAGATAAATTAATCCGGCAAATGCGAGAATAACTTGTCGTTTCACAAAATGATACGGAATATCGCTCTCTTGTCGGCTGACCAGCTAGTAAGGCGTATGTGTTACCACTCCCGTATCGTTCTACATCAGTTTTTTTGTCACGTGCAATTTTGCATTGAGTACTTTATTTCCGTAGCTGAGTCTCCGACAGAAGCAACGACTTGAGATAAGTATAATTGGTTACTTACTCCGTTATATTGATTTTTGGTCAGCCGGAACCCAACTTACCACGTGGTTCCGGGGTTATTTCTTTTGGCACACGTGCCAATCAATCTTGTCAGTTTTTCATCTGTAGTACTGCTTTGTTTATTCAACTCCACATTTTTGAGTTGTCTGGCATAGTCAGAACCGTATTTGTGTTTATTCACCGGTTCTTCAAGTTTTGCAATTTAACACTTAACGTAACTCTGTCTATCACTTCACCCTTTTGTAATTGTTGTCAATTTAGTTGTAGACTCAATTATTCCTTTTTTGTAGCGTCACAGTTCAGTATTCAAGCCCCTTTATTTGCTTGTTATCGTTAGTATAATTTATGTAAAGATTCCGTTAATACCGTGACTATAAACTCCTACCCCGTACATAATACTTTCCACCTATTTTAAGGCATTTAATTCCGACGTTATTACCTACATAACGTGCGTGAAGTCATAACCTCGGTACGGGAATCCTAGGAGGATTTTATAACCGAAACCACCACCAGAGAGCACCAGAGTCGAGCGCAGCCACCAACATCTCTTTGCCGCATCCAAGACGTCCGGGAATACCGGGCTGGCGCCCTAAATAAATATTCTGGAGCTACTAGCCGGCGCTGCCTCGCGACTCACAACTTTGCCATCACTCCACTTACTTTTGTCTATTTTTTTGTAACTTTAATATCTAGCATTAGCGTGTATTGGCGTCAAAAGCCCAGTTAAGTGCAATCCTATTCTGGTGTAATAAACTGTCATCGTTGCAAAATTTTGAGTTTAATTCCTTAGCTGCTGCAGCTCTTATCCCCACTCCCGACTCCGGTCTGAGAGCTAGTCGAGCATTTTGTTCTGTCGGCTTCTCGCTCGCGGAAGTCTTTACAATAGTTTTAAACAAGAAAAAACCTTTTGCACGTTTTTTTATAGTTATTAATTAAAAAAAAAAACGAACATTGTTTAGCGATATTAAAATTGTACTTTTCACAGCCATTTTTTGTTAGTTTACGGTTACTATAGCTTAAGCAATTACAATCATATTTACTAGAAATAACGTATTTTTTTAATATTTACCTGGATAAATAAATTAAATGAATATTTCATAGAAACATTTCAAATGTTGAATATTGACTTTTTATTTTTAATTCTAAAAACACGTGTTCTAGTATTGAAATAAAATTTTGAAGAGCGCGTTAATAATAAAACACTTTATGCGTACAGCATTTTTCTATTGAGCAGCCGCTGCTATAAATAATAATAATAACAGTAAGCAGAGACTCTCTGACAGTAAGCAAGGCAGGTTAGAATATTAATGTTTTTAGATATTTTTTATAACAAGAACAAATTTTAACTACAGATAAATAATTCTTTAAAAAGTATGTATCAGTTATTATTTACATTATACGTACACTGAAATTTTATTGTTTATCTCATAAAAAATAAAAATCGAAAACATAACTTCTTTAATTTATTTTTGTATTCGTTTGAATAAATTATTTTTATTTTAGTCAAAACTGGTAAAAAAAAATGACACCGTTAATAAAAAGGGTAAATAGAAGTGTGAAAAGTCAAGAATTAGAACCAAAACCTCTTATGCAGGATGGAACAAAACAACCTCCCTAGTTTCAACAGAGAATTGGTCGTAAAAGGGTAGGAATAGCGTGAATGCTGGCAGGAAGATATGCCGTTTGCGTTACAAAAGGATTCAGTCGTAAACACAATGTGGACGAACGAGCAGCGCGCTTTTGCCGCGGAAGCATACATACGTGAAAAGGAGTCTGTAGTCGCCGCCCAGCACAATTCAATCATTCTGGCGGTGTAAATAAACAAAATTTTCGATATTGGTGCCAAGACAATCGAAGGGTGATCCACGAGAAGCTTTTGCATAGTGATCGTGTCACAGTTTGGTGCGCAGTATCCCGAATAGGGATTATCGGGCCTTACTTTTATAACAGAGAAAGAAATCGGGCGGTTGCCGTCAATTCTGGGCGCTATGTGAACATGCTCCAGAATTGTTTTGCCCCTGCTCTTGAAGAACTTGGTCTCGAGAATGTCTGGTTTCAATAGGACGGGGCCACAGCCCAAACAGCGCGGGCATCAATGCTGGTTTTGAAGGAAATGTTCCCCGAGCGCTTTGTCTCCCTGAGAGGAGGCAATCCGCACGGAAATTCGCCGTATACCTGAAGAAATGCTTGAAAGGGTTATGCGAAACTTCAGAAGTCGCTTGCAGCAGTGTGTAGACAATGAAGGACAACACTTGGCCGATATGATTTTTAAAACTACATAAGAAAAAACTGGCCATGTAACTACTTTATTTTATTGAAATACTTTTTTTGTATCTCGACTCCTTTTTCCTTAATTCACTTGCAAAACTAGTGAGGTTGTTTGGCCCTACCCTGTACACTTGAAAAAATACTTTTATCTGATATTACATGATGAAAAGTATTCTTATCTAAAAACATCTGCAGTGTCATGCACCGAACTTTCTTATACGCATATGGGTAAACCACTTCGTAGTTTCATTATTTTTCTAATTTATAATATATGTTCTAACCTTTTACACTAAATATATTTCTTAGAATATATATTAAATGTCAAACTTCAAATTATTTACGTCTATTTTGTTAAACAATTGACAAGCGCAGATGATACGATTTATGTAAAAATATATATAAAAGGCAGAAATTTATTTTGAAACCATTACACTTTTTGGAAAAAAAATTCGAACAAAAGTTGTGCTAAAAATGAATACCTTTAATTTTTGTTTAAAACATTTTCTGTAACTCTAACCATTTTTGAATGATTGCAGAAACTGCCGAAAATGACTAGAGTAAACAGGCACTTCCGGTTTGAATATTTTTTTCAAAAATGAGAGGTGCACACCCCAGGCATATGCAAATCTTAAGTTTAAAGTTTCATAATTTTAGCTTCAACCGTTTAGGCTGTAGAGAACATACACACACACACACACACACACAGACACACACACACACAAACACACAGACGGACGTCATTCCAAAAATAGTTGGAATCGTTTCAGTGAAGGTCAAAACATATATTTCCGTTGAAATCTCGAGATCGAAATTTTTCATGATTACTATACTTACTTATACTGCGTATAAGAAAGTAAAAATGAGTAAGACAAAATAGTAATTGTGATAAAAGTTGTTAAAATGAGTACTATAGTACATTTTAAAACTCGAAAATTTTATTTTTTCATTATATTAATTATATTATTTTTTCATTTTACAAATCAATGTTTCTATAATGGAACAATTGTCCATACAGTTATAAATTTTTTTTTTTTGAATATTGATCTACAATCTGTCTTCTAGTGGACAATTAGCTTTGGGTAGCAGGGCTCATGGCCAAATTAATCAATAACCATTTTCCACCAATCCTAATAAAACTTATCCACTCATATCTAACCAACAGATCCTTCCAAACCAAAATAAACAACTCTCTCTCAACCTCTAAACCCATAACCTCTACCTAAGCGATTTCCCCACTTTCCAAAACACGAATACGGCTCTGTACGCAGACGACACGGCCATCTACGCGCACTCATTCAGTGCGCAGGTGGCCAACAAACAACTACAAATACACATAGACATACTACAACGCTACTGGGAGAAGTGGAAAATTAAAATCAACGCCACAAAAACCGAAACCATTGTCTTTTCACGCAAATTCACACTAAACAAAGTAATCACACCACTACAAATACACAAACAAAAAATAACGCCCACACACACGGTTAAATACCTAGGCACACACTTATACCAAACACAAAGACATGGCCAACACATATCACACACAATTAAAAAAGTCCAACACGTAATCCGAAATCTCTATCCTCTCCTAGTTCAAAACAGTTCCCTATCTATAAAAAATAAAATCCTCATGTACACCGCATTCGCCCCATACTAACATATGCAGTCCCAGTTTGGTGTAACGCTTCGGCAACCATACTAATCCCATTGCAACGTCTCCAGAATAAATGCTTAAGACTGGCCACCAGCTCTGGGCGATACACACGACAAACAGACCTACACGAAATCGCAAACATACCGTACATAACACAATACATAAAACAAATATCACAAAATTTTTATAAAACACAATTAAACTCAAACACCCTCACAAAACACATCACAAAATTAAGACACGACAACACTACACATAGATTAAAGCATAAGCTCCCCTACCAGACACTACCCATATTTTCGGAAAGCCTCCATGAGCCGAACACGTAACACAGACACACACAACAACAATGCAACACACAACACGCATCACTATACAACAATAGCGTCAACCACAGATACAGAACATTTCGCATAAGTTTAATGTACACAGAATCATCAGTATTGTTAAATTTTAAATTAGTTAAGTTATTTTATAAGTTTTATTTAAAATGCCATGCATTTAAATGGGTTTTTGTTCCCCCTTTTCCCATAAAACACAATCCTAACACGAATATAAACCAAAATGTAACAGCCAATAACACAATGTTTTAAGTACACGACGCAATATACACTGATACACAGACACTCCCTTTTGTGAGTAGGAGCTCTGATAAAACCAATCTTGTGTTTCCATATTAATTAATATGAATTAGTATTTGTAAAAATTAAAATGAATAAAAAGATTTAAAAATGAATGAATGGTGCTTGACTACCGTTCTAGAGGTCCGTGGTTCGATTCTTGGCTGCGAACGATCCCACTTTTATTTTATTTTCGGATCTAGGCAGGTTTTTTGCAAGCCTCGAAACGTTTAATTAGCAGCCTAGTATATATACAGGCCCTAGTTGAAGCGTAAAATCACTCTACACCGAGTATCTGAACCGTGGCTTTCCTGGTCGATACCTAGTGATCCGAGATTTTACCGAGATTGTCTTGACCGTGGTTTTCCTGGTCGACACCGAGGTTTCCAAACCGCGTGGTGAATACGAGACGTTTGCGTACGTCATCCACACCGTTTCTTTCCGTTCTTTTCACGCCTACCGGCAGCCGTGGTTCTCCTGGCAGTAGCTAGGTGTAGTTTCCGACCGTTTTTATTAACCGTTCTTTTTACCGGTTCGCGATATTTTCGTTCTCGTAGGTTCGCGTTACTTTTACCGTGCCTAGCAGCAGCCGTGGTTCTCCTGGCAGCAGCTTGGTATAGTTTCCAACCGTTTCTGTTAGCCGTTCTTTTACCGGTTCGCGATATTCTCGTTCGCGTAACTCCGCGTTACTTTTACCGTGCCTAGCAGCAGCCGTGGTTCTCCTGGCAGCAGCTTGGTATAGTTTCCGACCGTTTCTGTTCGGCGTTCTTTTACCGGTTCGCGATATTCTCGCTCCCGTAGCTTCGCGTTACTTTTCCCGTGTCTAGTGGAAGCTGTGGCTCTCCTAGCGGTAACAAGACAAGATTACCGGCCGTTTCACCAACCGGTTATTTTACCGGTTCGCGATTTTTGTTCTATTTAGTCTCTTGGGCAAATACTACACCGTTCCCAACTAGCGGACATGTTACCGGCCCGTGCCATGTCGGGATTTTAGCCATAACTTCGACTATACCCCGTCACCGGCACCGACAGAGTCCTCTGTATTTTCTTTAGGGTGAAACCAAGGGTTAAATAAAAGCCACGACATAAATAAATCGCAAGTTTTCTTTCAACAACCCTGAACTTTCCCACTGCAGCTATCCCCGGCAACCCCTCTAGTAAGTGCGACCGTAAAGCCGTATCCGCTGAAGGCGCCCGAGCACCAGGCAACCAGCACACACGAAAGGGGGACATTGTTACGTGGGCCACACCAGGCCAGCTAGGGTCACAAATTGGCGCCCGAGCAGGGACTTGATAGGAAAAGGGAGAAAACACTTGCAAAATGACCGACCGTTCAGAACCCTCCCCACCAACAACGTCTTCCATGGCGTGGATCTACGCATTAAAAAAGGAAGATCTGCAGACCCGGTTGCGGGAACTAGGACAAGACGCGACGGGAACTGTAGACGACCTACGGAAGAGAATGGTAGCACTCATACGACAACTGGCCGAGCCACAAACAACTTAAGAGCCCACCAAAGCCGACAAAGTAGAAGCGGGTGACCAGGAAACAGCACCGCGACAGTATCCGTTGGCATGGACTGAAAACCCGGTACACGTTTGCGAAAGGGTGCGCAAATGGAACGTACAGTTCGATGGAAAAGCAGACCCCGTCTCCTTCTTGGAGCGAGTGGAAGAGTTAAGGGCGAGCTACAGCGTTAGTGACAACCTACTCTTAACCGCCCTGCCTGAACTGTTCCGAGGCACGCCACTACAGTGGATCAGAAATAACCGCAGTCATTGGTGAAACTGGCAAGATTTCGTCGAAGAATTCAAGGAATTCTATGTCGGCACAGACCAGCTGTTACGATTAGAAGAAGAGATAAATCGCAGGAAACAGAAGCCGGGTGAAAGGGGTCGCGATTACCTGACAGTTGTTCCGTATTTACGGCAATCTGCTGCCGGAATACCGCCAATACATCCGCCGCCGCGATATAAACGATATCCGGGGCCTCATTCGAGAAATGGAGGAATTCGAACGCCTTCAAAAAGAATTGAAGCCACAAGGGCCAACAACACACCTCCACGTTATGGCCTCCACCACACCAAAACGAAGCACACCATCAACCACCGATGCATCGGTACTCTGCTGGAGATGTGGAGAGCACGGTCACTTTCGCACCACCTGCCGCAACAAACCAAAAATGTTTTGTTGGCGCTGTCAGAGACAGGGGGTGTTGACACGGGACCACGGGTGCGAGAAAGCAAAGGCGGGAAACGAGAAGTGAGTTGCCAAACGAAGGGGCAAGGGCAACTCGCTCTAACCTCACCGCCCTTTAACACCCGAGGGGAAGAGACTAGCGATCTACCCGTCATCGAGGAAAACGTATCATCAGACAGCCTTTTTTTCCTGGACATCGTTCTGAAGGGGAGAAAATTAAGGGCACTACTTGATACCGGCGCTAGCTACTCCTATGTGAACGACAACCTCGCTGCAAAATTAATAGACCGCCACACAACCTGGGAACCAACCGACCCGCAACAAGTGAGACTAGCAGATGGCACAACAGCACCAACGAAAGGAACGTTGACACTAGGTTGCATTATCGAAGGAATCTGGAAACCTCTTCCGTTTCACAGTTGGCCAGGCCTTACAAACCCAGTAATCTTAGGGATGTATGCACTACGGGCATTCAACGTAACGATAGACATCACGCAAAACAAAGTCTTTGTACACCTCCCTTCAATCAAAGAGACCCCACATCAAGTTTGTCCGACTTTCTAGCGGAGGAACTGCCAAAATTCGCACATCTCAAAGGAGTAACACCGGTCGTAAAGCATGAGATAAAATTGACGAATCCAGCACCAATTAAACAACGATACTTACCACGGAACCCCAGAATGCAGCAGATAATTAATGAAGAAGTGTATACAATGCTAAAAAACGGCATCATCGAGAAATCCTGTAGTCCATGGAGCTCACTCGCAGTAATCGTCCGCAAAAAGGACGGCAGACCAAGGTTCTGCATCGATTTTCGCCAACTAAATAAAGTATCCGAAAAAGATGCGTACCCGCTGCCATATATATCAGCGATACTTGACAAACTGCGACCCGCCAAATATTTTTCGACGATCGATCTAAAGGACGGCTACTGGCAAGTAGCCCTCACCGAAAATAGCAAACCACTAGCCGCATTTACAGTGCCAGGGAAGGGCTTGTAACAGTTCAAAGTAATGCCATTTGGACTCCACGCGGCGCCTGCCACGTTCCAGAGGCTCTTGGACACCGTCATCGGCGCTAAAATGGAACCCCATGCATTTGCGTACTTGGATGATATTGTCGTCATCAGTATCAGTCTAGAAGAGCACATTCAGCATCTGCGCGAAATCTTCCAACGACTGAGAGATGCCAACCTAAAAATCAATCCGGAGAAATGTCAGTTTGGCGCACAATCTATCAAATACCTGGGTCAGGTAGTCACCGGAAAAGGAATCCAAACCGATCCGGACAAAGTGGACGCCATTGTCAAGATGACCCCACCAGAGACAGTACGAGAGCTCAGGCAATTACTGGGAGCCGCATCCTGGTACCGCCGCTTCATACATCAATTCTCACATAAAGTGACGCCCTTAACGTCATTATTGCGGAAAGGACAGAAATGGAATTGGGGGCCTGAACAAACTCAGGCCTATGACCAACTCAAGAGGTCACTTACATCCGCCCCAATATTAACATGCCCGAACTTCGAGGAACCCTTCTTCTTGCAGACGGATGCTTCCCACAAAGGCATTGGAGCATCGCTGGTCCAGGGAGACTTAAGCAAACCGCGCCCTATTGCCTACATAAGTCGTACACTCTCCGCCGCCGAAAAAAACTATTCAACGATTGAAAAAGAGTGTTTGGCCATAGTGTGGGCAATTAAAAAATTACGCAGGTATTTAGAAGGCTACCGATTCACAGTGGTGACAGATCACCAGGCCCTGCGATATCTAGGTTCACTCAGAGAACCCACCGGTCGGTTGCCACGATGCGCCGTCACGCTACAGCAATACGATTTGGACACAATCTATCGAAAGGGTAGCCAAAATCATAAGGCCGACATGTAAAGCCGCAAACCCCTACCAGAGATCAGCTCCCTCGAACCAACCAGATGCCTCTGGTATAAGAGGATGATGCAAGGTGTCACCGAGCATCCACAAAACTACCGAGATTACAGTATCCGTGAGGGGAGACTTCACCGTCAGTTCTGGGACCCCGCTGATCTCTCCGAAACCGAACCACAGCGAGAGTGGAAACTGTGTGTTGCTACGGAGCAAAGGAAGCAAATTCTGATGGAAAATCATGACCGCCCAGAAGCTGGACACCTAGGCATTGCCAAGACAATTGCACAATTGGCGCTCCGTTACTACTGGCCAGGCATGTACCGCGAGGCGACCAAGTACGTTCGCCAGTGCCCGAGCTGCCAAGAGTTCAAAATTGACCAACAAGGCTTGGCTGGTCAAATGGGACCCCCGAAAGTGAGTCAGCCTTGGGAAACGGTCGCAACGGACATCATGGGACCATTGCCCAGGTCCAGCCGTGGATTCGAATACGTCGTCGTATTCCAAGATAGGCTAACTAAGTAAATTGAGTGTCGGCCCTTGAGGAAAGCCAACGGCGCGGCGATCATCCTTGCATTTCGCGAGTTGATTTTATGTCGGTATGGCTGCCCGAAGACCATGATCTCCGATAACGGCAAGTAGTACGACAACAGAACAGTATACTACAAGAATATAATATCCACCATCACCGAACCCCGCCATATACGCCACAAGCAAATCCGGTTGAGAAGGTAGACCGGGTTCTAAAGCCGATGCTAGCACAATTCTGCCAAACCAACCAACGGCAATGGGATGCGCTGATCCCGGCATTCATGCTGGCAATCAACATCAGCCGACACAGCTCCACTGGATACTCCGCCGCCTATTTAAACTTCGGACGAGAGCCAACTCTACCTACGGGAGTGCTTGGCAGCACAACGACGGAGGGTACCGACGAATCGCAATGATCCGAGGAACACCTTAACCGTCTGCAAGCACTCAAAGGTGTACAGGAGCTCACGCGCATAAATATAGCCCATGCGGCCACCACTATCGTGCCCACTATAACTTGAGGCACCGAACTCTCACGTTCGATAAAGGCGACAAAGTCATGCGACGTGAACACCCGCTTTCATCCGCAAGCAAGGGTGTTACCGCCAAACTCTGTCCCAAGTACTCCGGACCGTGGACCATTTACAAGCGCGTATCCTACCAGACCTATAATCTCCGCAATAGAAATGGCAAAAACTTAACCAACATACATGTTAAAGACTTGAAACCTGCATTTTCAGACACAACCCCTGATGGAGTTACTTTCGCCCATAAAACCGAGCTAGAGCTCCTGAATGCCTGCCTGGTGTGGAAGTGCCCGCTGGACGATCCCAAAACACCACCGAGACCCTGGGGGCCTCCATGGTCACCGCCAAGGATGCCTCGACAAATGGCGCAGATGCGCAGGGTCGCCCAGCATCCAGTGCCAAACAAGAAGGCTGTGCTGCTCTGCCATTGGATTCCAACGCCGGCACCAATCTCGCCACTACCAGCCACCCCGCCTCACCACAGACCACCGCTGGTGGCTGTAATGCCACCAAACCCGGAGGAATATTTGCGGCTGGACGCATCCCCCATCGCGTCCCCCCTAGCCTCACTACGTGGCATGACCCCGCTTCCGACCCGCGCACCCCCTTCAGAGGCCCAGCCTCCGATTCTGCTGCCAACCGAACCTCCAGCCACGAACCCGCAGTCTGCGACCCGCCGGAGACGTGTACTGATGCCAGCCCCAAGAGGTGGTCTGAAGTACGTCACGGTCATGGACCCGACCGCACCCCGAACCGCAAGGAGACGCAGGAGGAAGAAGAAGGCGTCCCCGTCATGCTCCGCCCCCTAGTATAGTTTATAATTTAAGGTTTTGATATATATATTTTTTGTTACGGTTTTTTTTGAATTTTTATTTTTTTTTGTTATGGTTTTTGTGATTTTTTTCATTATAAATAAGTATGTGTTGGGGGTTACACAGCCGCTTTCTTTAGTTAAGTTAGGGAGGGATGTGACGAAGTTATGGTCATTTATACAGCGAGCACCATGGCTACGGGGCTAAGGTGCTTGACTACCGTTCTATCAGTCGAAGTCTTAACTTCACACCGAGCAGTTGTTTTACCAAGCGGAGTGTGCAGTTATAAACCAAGTATAAAATTGTTTTAAACAAGTTCTTTATTGTTCCATATTGTTTTAAACAATAATTTCTTTCTTATTTCCAAAATCCCAAGTGAATTTTACACAAAACTGGCCTCTACGCCAACGCGCAATAACACCTTATTTGCAAACAACCCTAGGAGGGAAATAGTTGACTCCCCATTCCCATCAACATCAGTAGATAGAAAACGCCGTTTCTAGCACAGTTCAAGGTCTCGCTTCTGATTGGTCGTGCCGTTGTGACGTCATAGGGAGTGTTGGGCTGACGTGGGTGTATAGCGGGTTGTGTGATATTTGGGGTAATTAAGAAGATATCGCTAATGCATTAATGTAAAGTGGGTTGTATGATAATTCGTGTACTTTTTTTTTTGTGAATGTAAAGCGGGTTGTATGATGTTTGGGGTATATTAAATTAGACCAGTAGAGTATACCAACTTAACGTGAATGTAAACCAGGACCAGTAGAGTATCCTAGGTTGCAGTACTAAAATAATAAGAGAGTAACTCAAGTTGCATATTGGTGTTGTGTACCAACTTAACGTGAATGTAAAGCAGATTGTATGTTGTTTTAGAATTCATTATATTCATAATAATTTTTGTTTTAAGAAATATATTCAACAATTTGTACATCTTATTTGGGGGGTATAGTAAAGTACACCAAAAAGTAAAAAAAATTTTTGTTTTATTTAGAGTACTTATACGTAATTAATTTTAAAATATATTTAATGCTTACAACTAATTAATAAATATATATAACATTAATATGGTGGATTATGAGCACCGTTAGAGCACCCATTTCTCCACCATAAATTAATTTTGTATTATTTGGGGGAACACCCCAAATTATAGTTTCTATTTTCTAAAAAAAAATATGTATTTAAATTTAAAAGAAATATAAACATAAAATATTACTTACAACATTTAAATCTAATTTCTTATTTAAAAAATATTTAATAATTCTATCAGAATCTGAAACAAACACATTTTTTAATATAATTTTATATAAATCACTGTACTTATAAAAAACTTACATTTCTCTACCATGTTTGCTTTGTTAATGCATGAATTTTTTTTTTAATAATGATACCACATCAATGATACCACATCCTTTTTTTTTATCACATTTTGCATAATTTAATACAACAGACTATATAGATTGGATGATTAATAGGGATAGGTTTTATAAGTTATTAAATATAAACAAAAATATATTTTTAACATTTTAAAAGTTTATTTAATATTGTAGTAATAGAACAAGTACAAGTGAAAACATTGATTAATTTTTGTAGAAAAAAAAATGTTATTACAATTTGATTTACGTTATTAAACAATATGTTAGAAAAATTATATCGGTTTAACTGATGATGATGTGTTATAATAATTAAAAGAAATCAATCTATATTACATGTACAAGTGGTTGATGAAAACCATTCGAATATTTGATTCAAACATATAAAACAATAATTATATTCTTGATTACATAAGAAAGAGTACATTGATGCATTGTCTAGAATAAAATGTGTGGTTTTTTGATTAAAAAAATACCACATATCAGCTATCATATTTTCGTTAGGATTAAATATATTGCAAACTGAATTATTAATTTTTGAAGTTGAACATTCTACGCAAAATCGACGAATATTCCAGCAACTACTATCTGTATAACTAGGAATAAGCCATTTATGATAAGTTATTACAATGTGATTTGAGTTATTAAAGCAATATGGTAATATTGAACTAAAAGATTCATTTGAAATTTCATTTGCATCTAAATCATTATAATCAATAAATAAATCGCTATTGGTGGACCTACCGTCATCAGTTATATCATCATTGTCGGATGAATCGATATCATTTTCTAGATTTACAACTAATGGAAACTCGGTTGACACATTCCAATTTTCTGGTATCTCTTTAAATATATATGTAAATTGTGGCGCCATTTTTTCTCAATAGAATTAGTTTGTCTCGTAAAATTCTATTTTTTGAATGTGATCTTCTTTTTTAAATACTTTGAAAAATGAACCATTTATTTTGAAATTTCATTCTCTGTTAGTACATTAAAGCGTTTCGGTAGATACACAATGAAGTCTTCAATTTCTAAGCAAATAGATTTTCCATATATTGTTGTTACCAGCTTTGCCCCATTAATTGCATATTTTTTTGATTCATCTAAATCAAATAACTTTATAATTGTATTTGATTTGACCAAACCAAGTAGGTTAAGTTTTTAGAAATCCATGTCTAATAAATTATTTGTTTTAGATTTAATATGTAAAATTTAAATATTATAAACTTACCAATATTTAATGGAACAGATATTTAGCGACGAGTAATTTTTGTGATATACTGTAATGTTAATAATTTTGTCACCTTATTTATACAATTTAATAACAATAGTTGTGGTAATAAATAAGATAAGATAGCTTGCAACAAAAACGGTTACATGTTTTAAGAAACAGAACGAAACAGGAAAATTTTATTTTTTATGTGAGAGATTACAACAAAGACAGTTGTTTTTTTATTAAATAGATCGTATCAGGATTTTGGTTAACTTATTATCTTTTAAGCCAACCAAAACAGGATATTGGTGTTTTGAATAATGTGTTAACAAACAGTTTATTTTTTATCACATTTCTATATAATGTACAAACCGAAAATAGTTTTTGTCATTACTTTATTGTTATTTTTCGAAAATGCCTGGGCAATCTCATCGAAATTTATTCACCAGGGAAGACCTACAAAATAGAGATACATGTTTAATATACAAGGGTTTTGAAAGATCCATAACAAATGGTGGTATACATTATTTGTGTTATCTGTGTGGTCTGAGGGTAATTCTTAATGAATCTGTTGATTTAAAACTAGTTGTGATGGAAAAACACAACATAAATTTCTATACGACTGAAATTAATATTGAGCATAAATGTTTTAAATATAAGCAATTGATAAATCGTGTAGTGGATCCATTCGATTGCACAACATGTATAGATACAGAACAGTTCGGACAACATATGATTTAAAATTTATATGAATACCTTAATACTTTTATTTATATTTTATTTCATTAGTCTTAAATAATATTAATATGTCTTCTAATGGGGTTAAGTGGATAGATATTAAGAGTGCTTTTAAAAATCGGCTGTGTTGTGGTCGAATTGTAAACAGTGATCATATTCTTGAACCAATTGACTTTTTAGAACAATGTAAATTAATATTAATTGTAAAAATTGGACAATTTATGTTTGAACATCGCTCACCAGTTAAAATTGTTTGTGATTTGTGTTGTGATTATATTGTAAAGAAAGGTGAACAGGAACTTATAACTGAAATCTTTCACACATCTAAGATGGCTCCCATCACTATTAGTGATGACTTTTCAACATGGTTTACAAATAATGCGGTCGGTCCGATTCGTAAAAAAATGGATGAATTTCAAGAACGTGATTCGGGAAAAGCTTTGTTATTTATCAAGCACTTGCAAGTATGTAAATAAAATAAATGTCTTTTGAAAATTATAATTTAGAAATATGATAAATTTAGGTGAACATCAATAAATTCAATCCAGTAAATGGTGGTTCTTCATACAACGAACTCCCAAATTCAATTAAAAGCCGGAAGGCGGTGGTGAATGTGCATAATAATGATGAGAATTGTTTTATATGGTCGCTTCTCTCTGCTATGTTTCCTGTTAGTTCAAATCCTCAAAGACCATCCACATACCTCCAAGACCCTTATGAAATTTTCAATTTAACCAATATTCACTTTCCTACACCATTGACAGATATTCCCAAATTCGAAAAACAGAATGACGTGTCTATTAATGTTTATGGTCTTGAATTTGTTGGAAAGAGTAATAATTATAATGTAGTAGGACCATTACATTATACAAAAAATAAAAAAGACCAACACATCAATCTACTTTATTGGAAACAGGCAAATCAATCATACTTTGCATGGATCAAATCACTATCTCGTCTTCTCGACTCGCAAATTTCAAAATGGAGTCATAAACATTGGATTTGTGATCGATGTTTACAATATTTTGGACGAGCAGACTTGTTAAAACGTCATGAAGAAGATTGTATCCTTGCGGAAGCTATTAGAATTATAATGCCAAGCGAAGATGAGAAGTGGCTTAAATTTAATAATTATATGCGTAAAGAACGCTATCCATTTATAATTTATGCAGATTTTGAATCTCTGACGGTACCAATTAGTAATTGTCAACCAGATCCAACAACCTCATACACCAATTAATATCAAAAACATATAGCATGTGCAGTTGCTTATCAAATGTTATGTTCATATGATAATACATTATCAATATTTGAATTATATCGTGGAGCAGAACCAGCGAAATGGTTCATGACAAAATTATATGAGATTGTGAAGAAAGTGCATGCATTGTATAAAAACATTGCATCAATAAAAATGTTTGAAGGGGACTATGTTGATTTCACCACCGCTGAAAAATGCCATATTTGTGATAAATTGTTTGGAGCGGATGAAGAGACGAAGAAGGTTCGTGACCACTGTCATTTAACAGGTAAATTAAATTTAAAAAAATATTATATTACACATTACTTATATTATTTTATGTTCAGGAAAATTTCGTGGTGCCGCTCACAACTCATGTAATTTAAATTATCAATATCCTAACTACATTCCCATATTTTTCCACAATTTAAGTGGTTATGGCAGTCACTTTCTCGTGAAGGAACTCGGGGCTACTGAAGAGGAAATAAAATTAATACCTGCCAACGAGGAACGTTAAATATCCTTCTCTAAAATGGTCTGGGGTATGGATCTTAGGTTTCTTGATTCTCTAAGGTATGTTAATTATAGAAAAGAAAAAAAAAGTAAAATATATGTAAAAAACTATTGTAATATTTCTAGATTTATGAACAGTTCACTGGACAAACTTGTCAGCTATATGGACGCAAATGCATTTAATATCATGCGAAAATACTATTCAAACAATGATGAATTTCAACTACTAATTCGAAAGGGTGTGTTTCCCTATGACTATGTGAACTCATGGGATCGGTTTAAAGAAGAAAAGTTACCACCAAAAGAGGCATTTTATTCCAAACTGAGACATGTTGGCATAAGTGACACGGATTACTCCCACGCTCAACTTGTATGGAGCACATTCAATCATAAAACAATTGGAGATTACATAGATTTATATCTCAAGACTAATGTGTTACTACTAGCAGATATCTTTGAAAACTTTAGAGATGTCTGCTTGAAATCATATGCCCTAAATCCTGCTCACTACTATACAACACCTGGTAAAAAAATTAATTAATCTGCTATTAACAATTTGAAATGATTTGAATATTTTTATAGGTCTGGCTTGGAATGTTATGTTAAATATGACTGGTGTGCATTTGGAGCTATTGACTGACATCGATATGCTCTTATTCTTTGAACGAGGTATACGTGGAGGTGTCAGTCAATGTTGTAATCGATATGCCAAAGCCAACAACCATTACATGACATCATATGTATCAACTAACCCCGAGAAGTATATAATGTATTTTGATGCATGTAATTTATATGGTTGGGCAATGATACAATGTTTACCACATGGAAATTTTGAATGGTTGACTAACGATAAAATTCTTGCATTTGAAGTTAATTCAGTATCTGAGAATGGTTCAAATTGGTACATACTTGAAGTTGTTTAAGATTATCCTCAACACCTACACAACATACATAAAAACTTACCACTATGCCCAGTTCAACAAACATCCCCCGGTTCGAAATTTAAGAAATTATTAACTACCTTACATAATAAGGTAAAATATATAATCCATTATAGGAATTTAAAACAAGCCATAGCATTGGGTATGAAATTAATAAAAATTCATAGAATTATAAAATTTCAACAATCATTTTGGCTCAAAAAGTATATTGATATGAATACAGACTTTCGGAAAATAGCACGAAACGATTTTTTTAAATTAATGAATAATGCAGTATTTGGAAAAAGCATGGAAAATATAAGAAAATATAGAGATATAAAACTAGTTTCTAAATGGAATGGAAGAGGTGGTGCGCGAAAATTAATTGCATAACCAAATTTCAAGAAATCGACTATATTAACTTCGAATTTAATTACAATTGAATTAAATAAAGTTAAAATTAAATTCAACAAACCTGTTTACGTGGGCATGGCTATTTTGGATATTAGCAAATATTTAATGTATGATTTTCATTATACTTACACACTTCAAACATTTACACAACCTAAACTTCTATACATGGATACCGATTCACTCATTTATGAATTTAATGAAGATCCATATATACAAATTAAAATGGATATTAATAGATTCGACACTTCAGATTACTCCACAAACAATAGATATGGGATACCTCAAGCTAACAAAAAAGTTGTGGGATTGTTTAAAGATGAAAACGCAGGCATGTTAATGACTGAATTTGCTGGGTTACGTTCTAAAATGTACTCATTTAAATTGGTTAATGATAAATCTTATTCTAAGGCAAAGGGTGTATCGGGTGTTGTGACAAAGACCCTTACTTTGGATGATTACAAGAGAACACATTTTGACAAAACAAAATCACATAAAATGCAAAATAATATTATATCTAAAAAACATGACATATATACAGTTGAACAAAACAAACTTGTACTCAGTGCAGATGATGATAAAAGATATATACTACCAAACTCTACAGACACACTACCGTGGGGGCACTACAGTATATCTAATGAAAATTGAAGTATCGTAATTATGAATATTTTTTTAAATTTTATCACTGTATTTTGTTTTTGTTACATTTTAAAAACAATTTTTGTATTTTTTTTAGATTATTAATTTAATATATATATATATATATGATATTATAAAACATCTTTCTTTTTTATCCATGAATTATAACTAGAGTCAAATCCTAACCATTTCACGTGAACCTTGGATCCCTTTGTTTTTAAAACCTTTTCCACTAGATAAATATTGGGATGTTTTGTTTTCTGCAATTCTAGTTCATAAAATCCCCCTTCGATTGGTCGTCCATGCAAATTTTGGAGTTTATACGTAACAGGGTTTGTTATTTGAATATTTACTATTTTAAATATTTCAGTGGACCAATTAGGAGTATAACATTTATTGAATACCCCTTTCACTTTGCTTATTCGTACATGATCACCGATTTTTAATTTCGAATGCCCTACAATCTTAATATTACTGTAAACAGTATCCAATAATTTTTTTTCATTATCATGCGTCAAATCTTTGGGGCACATTTTTATAGTGCGATGTTTTCTTCCATTATAATTTTCTAATAATTTTGGTAATATATTGTGCCACTTGTATGACCCGTTTAAACTGAATTCACGCCACATACTAGCTGTAAGTGTACGATTAAATCTTTCTACTACACTCGCTTTGAGATTGCTGTATGTTGAATAATGGTTGATTTTATGTTGTTTCATTAGTTTTTGAAATTCAGAGTTGTAGAATTCTTTACCATTATCTGACTGAATATTATATGGTATACGATGTTGACTTATTATTTTATTCATAGCTCGTGTAACGTCATTAGCAGATTTTGACTTCACAGGCACTGCCCACGCATACTTTGAAAAAACATCTATTACAGTTTACAAATATTTATACCCCCTATTCTCTCTTGCATACGGAATCATTTCAACAAGGTCACATTGCCACAAATCGTCAATTCCTTTTGTTATTACTTTACGTCTTAAATATGTTCGACGAGCAGGTTTATGCAATTCATTCACTATGTCCAACTTGCTCATCTTCGTTTGTTGGCACTACTAACTTATTTACATTTAAAATTGGTTTTAAATATGACTCTATGTATTTATAAACAAATGGAAGTAAATCGCTTTTAAGTTTATCCAACTCTTTAGTGCATATAGCATGATTAATTGTATTAAATTTAGATTCAATCATTACAGGTGTATAATCAATAACATTTTGAATTTTTGCAGTTAGACCTTTAATCTTTAAATAATTTTGATTATAAAACTCCTTATGAATTTCATCTGATTTAATTAAATCATCTATCTTTAATTTATTTATATTAATAAGTTCACTTAACCTATTTTTATATTTACTTATAGCATTATCAACATATTTTTTGTTTGCAGCATTATAATTACTAGTGGGGGGAGCTACATGTGTAATTCTTCTCATTTTAGCATGGTACACATCAAGTTCATCTTCATTCAATACATCTAATGATTTGTTAATCAATTCATTAATGTATAAATCAATATAACCTTTATTTGCAACATCGTTTTCATCTTTTGGTTCGACTATATTTACTATCCGCCGATCTGATGCATTAAACTCACCAACACTATTTGTAGTTAAACTGATTTTATGTTTTAAGCCGTGCGGCTTTAATTGTCTACCAAACTTGTCTACAGACATGTTGGATATGATCATATTATATAATATCATTCTATTATATTTGCCTCTTTAAGCTCTTCAATAATTGACATAATTTCATTATCATGTCCGGTGTGACCTGCAGTTCGCGAAGCCATTAGCAACTTTAATCTTTCAACTAGTTCATGAGGATCATTCCAATAAATGTAATCTCTTTTATAATTAGTTAAAGTCATATTTGATGGGAATAAACCATATCCAGATGTTGATTGTGATCTACCAACTGTTATTGCTGGTCTTATTATATTTAAATACTTCCAGTTGCGTGATCCATTAAGTTGACCAGTGGAACTAAAGTTTCTCCTATGAGCGTTTGTTTGCAATATTATATTTAAATATAATTTTCTATGGTCATTGGTAAATGATGTGATAGCGGGTATTTTTTTAAATAATAATTCATAGAGGCCTGTTGTTCCTTCATACCATTGATCTCCAATCTTTAGATCATTATGTTCGATCTCAACTGGCATGTTACCTATTTTAAAAATACCATCACTATCTTTTCTAATTCCATATACTTTATCAGTGTCACTCTCTTGTAATGCGAAAAAAAGCATGTAAGGGGCTGCAATATCTCCTGCAGATTGCTTTAATTGTTCAAATTCTTCTAGACCTTCTGGGGTATCTAACTGGGTTTTAAATTGTGTTCTTGGTGAAAAAAAATGTTGGTAATAATTTTTGAGGTTTCTTAATTGCTCCTCTACTAGGTGTATCAACCGGGTTGCGATAATATGCAACAGGTGATTCATTATGTCTTTTCTTTTTTATTTTTATTTCCATAGTATCTGGGGTGTCTTCTTTAATTTTCTTTAATTGTGTTGTATTTGCAACGATTTCTTTTAGAGGTAATGTTAAAGGTTTAAAAGTTTTCTGCAATAATTCCTCTGCATCTGCATGCCCACGTTTAAGTGATTTATACTTCTTACGTATAACATCACTAACTTGCACTATTTCTTTCAATGTTTCTTTCTCCATCTTATTCATTTTAATTCTCTTTAATAACTCTGATGCTGAAGTTGAAGTTTGTAACAGGTTTCAACACGTTTGTTATAGCTAACATAAACATTTATAACAGAATTGAATAGATTTGTTTCCAGTCTGTTGATTAAATGAGGATAAATCTTCAAATGTCTAGTATATATTGATATATTAGTATTAGTATTATTATTAAAATCATCATGATTGCAATACAATCGCATATAACATCTAAGATGTCCATGTTAAATAATTATCAAAACCTTTTCGATAACGATCTGTATCAGAGTCTTTATTTATCACTACAAATCCATATTTACCCTTCCAACAATTCGCGGAAAACGCTTTAAACTTGTTAAATGACATATCAGTGTTTACATGATCATTGTACACATGTTTAAGGTTCATATCATCTTGTTTAAATAACACTATTAAATTTGCATTATCTCTTATGAGATGTTTAGGTATACGAGCGTAAGTTTGACATAAATAAATTGAATCAACTTGTGAGTGTCTCCCCATACTGAAATAACTACGGATACAATCCTGTTTATCACAGGCTACATCATCGAATACAAATATTGAATTGGATCTTGCATCTTGTGGTTTAACAATCTCAGTATTTTCATTGTAAGGTAAATAACCCATTCCTTTTACTCTTGATAGACATTTTTCTAGAAACTGATATTTTGGTTGATGAAGAGATTTAGAATATACATACACATTTGCAAATTTTAATCCATTTCGATGTGTTAACAAACCAAGCATAACATTTGTTTTCCCACAATTTGAAGGTCCACAAATAACACATCTTATACTGTTGGGGAATAAGTCACCATGTCTTTTCAATTTAATATCAGTTGTTATATCAAAGTTTTTAACTTGTAGCTTTTGTTGTTGCTTTATAAATTTCATTATGTTACTATACCTATTTAATGTTTGTACCACTATTTATAGTTATCAGTTTACTAATGTTAGTTCATAGAGATGGTCTTATTGACAGTGCTATAAATTCATTACCTGTTGAATTACATATACCTGGATATCAGTATTGTGGTCCTGGAACTCATTTAAAAGCACGATTAAACCGAGGTGATCCTGGTATAAATCAATTAGACGTTGTATGCAAACAACACGATATTGAATATTTAAAATCGAGTGATTTATCAAAAAGGCACGAGGCAGACAAAGTATTACAAGAAAAAGCGTGGAATCGGGTTAAGTCTAAAGACGCATCTTTTGGAGAAAAAGCAACAGCTTGGACAGTTACAAACATTATGAAAGCAAAACGAAAATTTGGAATGGGTCATAAAAAATCTCGCAAACAAAAACGCAAACCTAAACCCCGGGTAATTCCAACACCTAAGGTTGGAGGATTTTTACCAGCACTTATACCATTGCTATTACCGCTTATAGGTAAAGCATTAATTACAGGGGCTGTAAGTGGTGCCGCAGCTTATGGCACCAAGAAAGCATTAGCTGGAGGGTTACATTTAAAACCATATCAAAATGGACGCGGTTTATCCTTAAAAAACTGCCGAAAGGGGCGTTAAGCGATGTTGAGTTGAAACAAATCGCATGCAGACTACCATATTTTCGCGGTGTGTTTATGCGTAACGCCCTACCATCTAAACCTAAAATCAATGAGTGTGCTATAATAAATCTTGATGACAAACATGGATTGGGAAGTCATTGGGTAGCTTATAAGAAACGTTATAATAAAGTTTCATATTTTGATACTTTTGGAAATTTACAACCTCCTTTGGAGCTTATAAATTATTTTGGTAAAAATATTAAAATAAATTACAATCATAAACAATTACAAAAATTTAATTCTTATAATTGTGGTCATTTATGTTTGAAATTTCTTATAAATAAACAGAACGAATCTAACTAATACCAGTTTTTATCATGTCTTTGACGTTAACACTAACTGGTAACACATCTGAATTATGTACTGATTTTGTTCCACCGATTGATTTAATTGGTGAGCATGTAATTGGTTTAATTGATTTTCACACATACAATTCTATTCCAAACATAGATGCATCTAATAATAAATTTTACTATGGGGATAAGGAATTAACTATTCCAGTAGGTTCATATGAAATTGATGATATCGATCAATATTTAAAACAGATATTAGGAGATCCTAATGCAGAAGATTTTTCTTTTATGTATAATAATAGAATTGAGAAAGAGAGTAATGTACGAAATTATATAACTGTACGTCCAAACAACAATACATTAAAATGTGAGATAAAAAGCACCCTACAAATTGACTTTACTAAGCCTAATAATATTGGTTCATTATTAAGATTTAAAGAACGTGTACTAGAACCACATATATTACATGAATCTGATTTACCAGTAAATATTTTAAAAGTAAATACTCTTCTCATAGAATGTAACATAGTAACAGGAGCATATAAAAACGATAAGCATGTACATACAATACATGAGTTTTATCCAATGGTTCCTCCTGGATATAAAATCGTTGAAGTGCCATCTAATTAATTTATTTACCTGTCAACACTCATACGATAAGTAACATTACACTAACGATTGTTGATCAAGTCGGATGTTTAGTGAATTTTAGAGGTGAAACGATTACTATCAGACTTCACTTGAAAGAACATGAGAATTTGTTATAAAAACATAACAGCTAAGAAAAGCATTACCACTTCTGTATCAACAGTGAAAGAATTAACACAAGAAAATTTAACATTTTTAATATCACAAGGGTTTATAATAAAGAAAAAAAGATGAGTGATGTATTAAACATTTATTCCAATATTGTATTTGATAATACAATAGCACGTATTGAGGTACATAGTCATCAGTCATATATGGCATCAACATTCAACAATAGTGATGAAATTCGGATACCAATACAACAACAGGATATATATATATATACATTACCTAGTGAAAGTTTTTTGTATATTGAAGGAAAATTAACAAAAAATGATGGTAGTGCTGCTCCAGATGATACCAAAATTACAAATAATGGCATTTCTTATCTTTTTGATGAGATTAGATATGCATTGAATGGTGTAGAAGTTGAGAAAAATAAATCAGTGGGGATTTGTAGTACAATGAAATCATATATTTCTCTAAGCGATTCTGAAAGTTGTGCTTTAGAAAATGCAGGATGGGGTTTAAATGTAAATATTGTGAATAGTGAAGGTTATTTTAACGTTTGCATACCATTGAAATCATTATTAGGATTTGCTGAAGATTACAAAAGAATAATTGTAAATGTTAAGCAAGAATTAGTTTTAATTCGAGTCGAATTGAAAGTAATAAGACGTTATCTATGGCTTTTAGAAGCTGGGATCTCTACGAATATCCATTATTACCTACAACAATGAAGCAAACATGGCCTGTTAAAACTTCTACTCAATTGGAAAAACCGCGTTATGTTATTCTAGGTTTTCAATCTGATAGAAAAAATAAAATAAATAAAAATGCTAGTGTTTTCGATCATTGTAAATTAACAAATGTAAAAGTATATTTGAATTCTGTGTGCTATCCATATGATAATTTAAATTTAAATTTTGAAAATAACCAATATGCATTATTGTATGAAATGTACACAAAATTTCAAAATTCTTATTATGGTCGTGATACAGGCTCATTACTTAAAAAAAATGATTTCAAAGATTATGCACCGCTGGCTGTAATTGATCGCTCACATCAAAATGAATCGTTAAAATCAGCATCTGTAGATATTAGGCTTGAATTTGAATCAAGTGAAAATTTTCCAACCAATACGACTGCATACTGTTTAATCCGATGTCAGGCGATGTTAAAACGTTAGTCTAACCATGGAACTTATCGCTGATAAGCATTAGTTTAACCATGGAGCTCATCGTAGATATACAAGGATTTACTGCCTACTGCTATGATTTGGTACCGAAAGAAGTAGTGATTCTATCTCGAGATGGGAGTAAATTACAACACTTTCTGTTCAAGCCACCATTTCCTTGGAGTGAATTAGAGCGAAAGTATAAGAAACAAGCTATTTGGTTACATAAGAATCATCATGGTCTCAAATGGAGTGATGGGTACATTCCATATGAAGAGATGTATAATATAATTAAGAAGATTCTCCAACCAGCAGTGAAAATTTATGTGAAAGGATTAAAAAAGAAAGAGTTCCTGAACTGGTATGATTTACCCGCCCAAATATGTGATTTAGAAAAATATGAGTCAATTAAAAAATGTTTCACATATCAAACTTGTTTTGCACATTCTGCACCATATATATGTGCACTTAGTAATGTAAATAAAATAAAAAAAGTGGTTAGATAATGATAATAATCATATATTAAAATATTGTAATTAAATTAAAAAAATATGAAAAAATAAAACACATTTTAAAAAAAATTTTCTGTATACTTATTTAATATTCCATAAATTATATTATACACAAAAATAAATAACAATTTTACATCTACAACATTTTAAATCTTATTAATAAAAGAACATTTTTCTGACCAACGTTTATGTTCGGTTATAGCATCATCACCTTCTATGAAATTATATAATTCAATATTGCAAAAAGCACAACGAACAACATCTTTGTAAATAATATAATAAAATCCAGCTTTTGCTAAATCTTCTGCTTTAATGAATACATTATTCCATTTCTCAAATGTTAATAATCTATTAGATTCTTCTTTAAAATAATCAAAAATACACAATGGACAATTTTTAACTAGTTAACATTCTGTTATGTGATCATACCGGACTACTCTGTTATCTGGATGTTTAGTGCATCGTTCATACTTCTTGAATTCAGAATCCGTTTGCCATTTTTTTGGTAATTTGTCCCAAGCAAAACAAATTTGACCACATGTTCTTAACACAAATTCTTTTGGGAGTACTTCAATTTCTTCACTAATCAAATCAGAGAGTGGGATAAAGGCTCCTTTATTTTTTAGTGTATAATACTTTTTCACAACATTTAAGACTGAAGCATCCAGATTCAATAAATAAACTATATCATTTGACATTTTCACAATAACAAAATTTGTTGTAAATTAAATATTTATATATGACAAATACCACAAATACTATATCCGGTGTAAAAGATTACACATTGTTTATTATAAATTACATATCTAATATTTACGTAAACCAAATACCACAAATATTATATCCGGTATATAAGATTACACATTGTTACATTTTTAATACTAATAAATTGTTTATTATAAATTTCATATCCTTGTATAACTTTATATCATACCTCAACTTTTCCAATTTGTATAAATATACCTCTCTTCTTAACCTAAAAATTATTAATAATATAATAATGTATTTTCTAGAATTATATCTGGATACATGTTTAAGAGCTCTTGCATTGCCAAATAACATAAATGGTTTTCAACATTTAATAAATACTTTATATTATCAATAATATTATCACCAAACATAATCGATTTTGATATGATATCATTGTGAAACTGTGTAAAATTTAAAGAAATTAACATTTTTAAATAATAGTCTATAATAAATTCTAATTCAAATAATTTTGTAAGTGATTGTCTAACTAAACATATTTCTCTCTTCTTCCATTCAATCGATATAACTTTTACTTCATTTATCACATGATAATATAATTTATGATCTCGTAAATTTTGATATTCTACATTACTTTTTCCATCCAAAAAATTCATGATTATATCACGTCATTGTAAAAATTCATACCAATCAGATAGCTTAAATTGTATACCATCTAACGATCTTAAATTAGATATTATTACAACAACTTCAAAATTTTGCTTAGGGTCAATACCAATTGATATCCATCTACTTAGACTTTGGTTTAATGGATACCTGTATTCCAACAATAGTCTTTTTCCATCTTCATGATAATGTTGATAATTATCTAGGTCAACGATGGATGGTGGTGGTGGTGGATTGAATACATTTGCAACTATAACATCTAGATCGGTTGGGTTGATTATTGTAGTTGCGTTTGGTTTTGAAAGAATGGCTTCTGGTAGAAAGTTTTCTTTATTTTCCAAATAAATTTTTTTTTTTGCAATACCATCTTTATCTAACATTTTACGTTTCCTAGCTTTAATCATTATTCTAAACATAAATACATAATTAAGTTATAAATGAATAATGGATTATATAAGTTTTAACTTACCTCCTATCTATAAGACTCACTAGTAAATAATTATGTATTTAACTTTATCTCCACTTATAAACGAACCCTCCCCACCAAAAATAAAAAATAAATTTTTTTAGCAATTAACATTTTCTTTCTTTCTTTCTTTAGTATTGATCACTACTTTATCATGTGGGTAGCGAATGCATTTGAAGCTATACCCAAAAGTGTAGATTTAAAAAGTGCTGTTAATAATATTTTTCATAAATTTGATATATTAATGCGAGATGTTGAACATGTTATAATATATGATAATAAGCTATTAGAAGATGTTCTAAATGATATGTCTAAACGTTATTCTAAAGGAATGGAAATTTGTAGAAATTATAATGATAACAAAATAACAATTGAAGTTCTTCAACATGAATTAGAGAATATTGATTTATATGATTTCCTACAAGATATAAATAAATTTCTTACAATGCAGTAAACTACAATATATTGGTGAGTTATTATTTTTTCGGTTTAGTTTACATGTAGAATTGTAATTAATCAGTCATGATTGTATTCCTGCTCTTATTTTAGTTTTGCAAATGCATTCAATTTTAAAGATACTCTGGCTTACCTAGATACATATGGGTATATAAAAACTGAAGAAAATGAATGAATTAGCATAAATGAGAGTGATGTGAAATATTTAAATGCGCTAAAATTATTTCAAGATTATTATAATTTACCATATGATAATTTAACACAAACAACACAATTAATGAAAAGTCGAAGATGTGGTGTAGCTGATGTTTTAAATTATAACCTCTTACCACATTCTTGGAATTTAACAACTATAACTTGGGATTTCATTAGTGGAAATAATCATCTATTCAATATTGCAAAACAAGCTTTTGCAATTTGGGCTAAACATGTACAACTTAATTTTGTACATCAATCATATATTAATAATAAAAAGGGGGTCTCCACACCGAATATAATCATATCCTTTAGAATTCAAAGACATCATAATTATAAGGAGCAATCCAATTGTCATATACCATTCGATGGAGCAGGTGGTGTTTTAGGACATGCGTTTTATCCCACAAGTAGTACAACAAAGTCTGTTGACCTACATTTGGACTATCAGGAAAATTGGAATCAAGATCTCAGTCAAACAAAGGATGATGATAGAATAAATTTATTTGAAGTTCTTGTACATGAAATTGGTCATACGCTTGGTATTGCACATTCTACTTATGAAAACTCTGTAATGTATCCACTTCTTAGTAAACAAATATTTAGCAACATATCTGAATTTAAATTAAGTAATGATGATATTAATGCTATTAAAATAATTGTATAAATCTAAAATTACAAATGTATCACCACCTAAAGTTCCAACAGTGAAAATATCAAAACACCCTGAGTTGTGTGATTTGGATAATGTGAATACATTCTTAATTGTTGATGATAATATTCTCATATTTTATGAACAATGGGCATGGTTTAAAAAACTTGATGAGTATCAACACAAAGCAGTACCATTTTACATACCAACGTGGTTACCTTTTCTACCAGCAAATTTTGAAAAAGTGTGATACATAAACATTTTCCAGGTATACCTGCAGATAGAGATGGAGTATTTAGATATACAAATGGTCGAATATATTTCTTTAAGAACAAAAATTATTATGAGTATAATGAATTCTTAAATGTCATGACTAATGCAGAAGCATTTCACCTTTATTTATTAAATATAAATTGCCCAAACATAGGTGTTCTCGAACAACTTAAGAATCTTGTGTTGAAATTAATTAGTTATAGACAATATTAACAATCTTGTAATCATCATTAAAAAAAAATTTTTTACTACAATCTGGTATACTTTACTAGTCTAATTTAATATATCTTAAAGTACCCCAAATATCATACAACCCGATTTACATTCACGTTAACCCCGGTAAACAATGTACACCAATAATCATACAACCCCGCTTTACATTAATGTATTTGCAATATCTTAAGGCCTGTGCATAAAGTACCCAAATATCATACAACCCACTTTACATAAATGCATTAGTGATATCTTCTTAAGTACCCCAAATATCACGCAACCCGCTATACACCCACGTCAACCCAACACTCCCTAATATCATACAACCCACTTTACATTAATGCATTAGCGATATCTTCTTCAGTACCCCAAATATCACACAACCCGCTATACACCCACGTCAGCCCAACACTCCCTATGACGTCACAACGGCACGACCAATCAGAAGCGAGACCTTGAACTGTGCTAGAAACGGCGTTTTCTATCTACTAACATCCCTGGGGAGTCTTCCGGGGACATTCGACTTTTCAAACCAGGAACCGTTCCCACATTTAGAACTCGACTCAAGTGGGGAAACATCGTACCCCCAACTAGCGGACAAAATAAAAATAAAATTCGGGTAAGCGCATTATTTGCCCCTAAAGCGTCTGTTCGCCCCAGAGAAGACACACTCCCTGAAGAAAGAAATTTCAAAATTCCCAGGAGAACCGTCAGACCCCCAATCAAACCCAAATTCTACACCAAAACACAAAACAAATTCCACTCCCTAACAGACAACGAGACTAACGAGGACACGGACTCAGACGAAGAACCCGAACCAAAAACCACGAAACCCCGCCCGCCCCCTCCCATAATCTTCCCTTCAATACCTAACAACGCAACAAAATTGACAAACTACAAACAGACCTACGCAACAAAAGGGTACCATATTAAATACACTAACAACAACACAAACATATATATACACAACTAACAAGAACGACAAAACATCATTACGGACCTGAACTCGAACATAGAAACCACTACTATACTTACTCAAACAGAGAGACAAAAACGCACGCGTTTGTGCTCAGGGGCATCGACAGTGCGCCGGAGCCGGAAGAACGGCGCGTGGAGCTGACCACCCAAGGCATTGACACCCAAAAGGTCTTCAGAATGCGCAATACAAGGCGACCACTCTACCTTATCACGACGACAAACAACCACACGGTTAAACCTCTTAACTCCAACTACAGATTCATTTTTCACGTCAAGGTTGAGTGGGAACGTCCCTCAACAAGAAGCAGATGATCCAGTGCCATCGCTGCCAGCAGTGGGGTCACGCCACAGCAAACTGCAGGCTCCGCCCACGTTGCCTGAAATGCGCACAGGGCCACCTAACACAAACTTGCGTCAAGACCCCAGACACACCTGCCACATGCGCAAACTGCGCTGGCTCACATCCGGCCAATTATATTGAATGTCCGGTGTACATAAGTAAAATTAAAAACATAGAAACAAACAAAACTCGGACTTCAAGGACTACTAACACATACGTTGACGCACCCATCCCTTCCAAAAACCTCTGGAAACAATCCAACATTCACACACTACAACCAAAGCAAAACTTCCTTCCCAATAAACAAGATGTCCCAGCGCTCCCAACCCCGAAACAAACTACGCACCATCCCTCAAACAACACACAACAACAACAACAACAACAACAACAACAACAACAACAACAACAACAACAACAACAACAACAACAACAACAACAACAACAACAACAACAACCAACAACCAACAACCAACAACCAACAACCAACAACCAACAACCAACAACCAACAACCAACAACCAACAACCAACAACCAACAACCAACAACCAACAACCAACAACCAACAACCAACAACCAACAACCAACAACCAACAACCAACAACCAACAACCAACAACCAACAACCAACAACCAACAACCAACAACCAACAACCAACAACCAACAACCAACAACCAACAACCAACAACCAACAACCAACAACCAACAACCAACAACCAACAACCAACAACCAACAACCAACAACCAACAACCAACAACCAACAACCAACAACCAACAACCAACAACCAACAACCAACAACCAACAACCAACAACCAACAACCAACAACCAACAACCAACAACCAACAACCAACAACCAACAACCAACAACCAACAACCAACAACCAACAACCAACAACCAACAACCAACAACCAACAACCAACAACCAACAACCAACAACCAACAACCAACAACCAACAACCAACAACCAACAACCAACAACCAACAACCAACAACCAACAACCAACAACCAACAACCAACAACCAACAACCAACAACCAACAACCAACAACCAACAACCAACAACCAACAACCAACAACCAACAACCAACAACCAACAACCAACAACCAACAACCAACAACCAACAACCAACAACCAACAACCAACAACCAACAACCAACAACCAACAACCAACAACCAACAACCAACAACCAACAACCAACAACCAACAACCAACAACCAACAACCAACAACCAACAACCAACAACCAACAACCAACAACCAACAACCAACAACCAACAACCAACAACCAACAACCAACAACCAACAACCAACAACCAACAACCAACAACCAACAACCAACAACCAACAACCAACAACCAACAACCAACAACCAACAACCAACAACCAACAACCAACAACCAACAACCAACAACCAACAACCAACAACCAACAACCAACAACCAACAACCAACAACCAACAACCAACAACCAACAACCAACAACCAACAACCAACAACCAACAACCAACAACCAACAACCAACAACCAACAACCAACAACCAACAACCAACAACCAACAACCAACAACCAACAACCAACAACCAACAACCAACAACCAACAACCAACAACCAACAACCAACAACCAACAACCAACAACCAACAACCAACAACCAACAACCAACAACCAACAACCAACAACCAACAACCAACAACCAACAACCAACAACCAACAACCAACAACCAACAACCAACAACCAACAACCAACAACCAACAACCAACAACCAACAACCAACAACCAACAACCAACAACCAACAACCAACAACCAACAACCAACAACCAACAACCAACAACCAACAACCAACAACCAACAACCAACAACCAACAACCAACAACCAACAACCAACAACCAACAACCAACAACCAACAACCAACAACCAACAACCAACAACCAACAACCAACAACCAACAACCAACAACCAACAACCAACAACCAACAACCAACAACCAACAACCAACAACCAACAACCAACAACCAACAACCAACAACCAACAACCAACAACCAACAACCAACAACCAACAACCAACAACCAACAACCAACAACCAACAACCAACAACCAACAACCAACAACCAACAACCAACAACCAACAACCAACAACCAACAACCAACAACCAACAACCAACAACCAACAACCAACAACCAACAACCAACAACCAACAACCAACAACCAACAACCAACAACCAACAACCAACAACCAACAACCAACAACCAACAACCAACAACCAACAACCAACAACCAACAACCAACAACCAACAACCAACAACCAACAACCAACAACCAACAACCAACAACCAACAACCAACAACCAACAACCAACAACCAACAACCAACAACCAACAACCAACAACCAACAAACAACAACCAACAACCAACAACCAACAACCAACAACCAACAACCAACAACCAACAACCAACAACCAACAACCAACAACCAACAACCAACAACCAACAACCAACAACCAACAACCAACAACCAACAACCAACAACCAACAACCAACAACCAACAACCAACAACCAACAACCAACAACCAACAACCAACAACCAACAACCAACAACCAACAACCAACAACCAACAACCAACAACCAACAACCAACAACCAACAACCAACAACCAACAACCAACAACCAACAACCAACAACCAACAACCAACAACCAACAACCAACAACCAACAACCAACAACCAACAACCAACAACCAACAACCAACAACCAACAACCAACAACCAACAACCAACAACCAACAACCAACAACCAACAACCAACAACCAACAACCAACAACCAACAACCAACAACCAACAACCAACAACCAACAACCAACAACCAACAACCAACAACCAACAACCAACAACAACAACAACAACAACAACAACAACAACAACAGCAACAACACCACCATCAACAGCAAACACAACCACAACCCATGGACGACATAACAGAGTTATTCGCAGAGATGGCTAAACTAAACGCGACAATTAACATTTCAAACATGCTAACAGCCATAAAAGCCCTCAACAAAGCATTAGCAAAAGCAAAATCCACTAACGAACACTTCACAATATTCTTATCATTCGCGCAAAATGTTCACACGTACAACATTTAAATACAAAACAACACTAAACATCTATTGATGGAACGCCAACGGAGTTATGGGTAAGATAAGTGAACTTACACACTTTCTACAAACTCACAACATATATATTTGCTTACTCAATGAAACTAAACTCAACAACACACACAAATTTAAGATACACAATTACACAATCTACAGAGCTGATCGACCACACTAGGGTACGACCGCCGCGGGAGGCGATGCAATTCTAGTCAAACACAATACACCACACACACTAGCACCCAACCATCAAACCTCACTGGAAACTCTCAACATAACACTCGAAGACAACATAATAATCTACGCTGCCTACAACAAGCCACTAAACATGACACGCGCAGACCTCTCAACACTATTACATAAAAATAAAACACAAGTGATCGGTGACTTTAACGCGAGACACTCGGACTGGGGTGGTCACAGAAACAACACTAATGGCCTAACACTCAGAACATACATAAACACTCACGTCGCTATCATACTCAGCCTTAACACACCTACACACTACCCTGCAAATGGAAGTACACCTTCCATAATCGACATCATCATTAACAAAAACGTCGAAAACATCACTCACCCCATTTCACTTCCCGAGCTTAACTCAGATCATAATCCCATCATATTTCACTTAAATAACCACAACAATGAATACACTTCCAAAACCATCACATCATACAAACACACAAACTGGGCGCTCTTCAGAAAAACACTAGACACGATCATCCCCATAAACAACCAAATACACACAACACAAGATATAGACACACAAATAGAGCGATTCACAAACGCTATAAATACAGCAAAACAAAAACACACGCAACAAATCAAATTAAATCCTCACAAAATTACACTCTCACCACACATAACACAATTAATTAAACAACGCAATCACACAAGAAGACTATGGCAGAAGACACACATATAACACACACTTAACTTCATTAAGGGGTGATGCCTACCTGCAATGGTTCAAAAAATCGATTTTTTTGTATATTGTGGAATTCGAAAGTGTACACATAGAAGAATATTTTCCCAAAGTTTGATGTCGATTGGAAACAAATTGTCGAAGTTATGGTAGTCGACACCTCTGCCGGAGCAAGTAGCGAGCGCCAGCTGTGCGCGGAACAAAGCGTGCGTACTGCTGCCCAAATAGAAAAGAGGCGATATCTAGAAACCACTTTTTCAAAGTCGGTGACCGCAATAACTCAACGTGTATTCATTTAATTTGAACGAATCTTTGCGTCCCCTATCAGAAACCTTTTTTTCTAGTCTTAGATCGTTCGGATTTTGCCTATTATTTATTTTCGAATTTTTGCAGCCGATCAAAGACACTTTTTTTGCCTCGAAAAAATGACTTTTTCATTCAGGAGGCCGTCATTTTCTCAAAAAATTTTTTTTTTCAAAACCCAACGATCAAAGACCGATTTTACTCATTCCTAATGCAGCGCCATTGAAAATTTTGATTTCAGATGATTTTTACACATGCAAGCGCGGTCACCGCCAAACGCCTTTTGAAAAAGGTCTTCTGCAGGGAGCTGCGCCACGGGCCCCCAGGTGGTTTAAAGAGTTGGAAAAAATTCGTAATTAAATACCAATGTACATCCAATAAACTTGTATAATTGCAGTTTCCTATCTTGTTTCGGTTTCGAGAAAAAAAATCCCGAAATTCCGCATTTTTTCAGCCTCGCAGGTAGGCATCACCCCTTAAACACACAAATCAAGCAACAAATAAAAACACATAAAAACACTACCTGGTCCCTTAAACTTGCCGCCCTCAAGCCCAACGATAACTCCCTCTGGAAGCTGACAAAAACACTTAAAAAAGCGTATAACACTATACCAACACTAACACATAACAATAACACCGCAATCACAGACGAACAAAAATCAGAAATGATTGCAAACACCTTTGAGCAAATACACGTAACACACACCCCAAATACACCCACACAAGATAAAGACACAAGACACACTACAATACTTAAATACCCCGCATCACACTGACGCAAAAACGCTTACCAGACTCCTTACTTCCCCATCCGAAACCAAAATAATCAGAATCCTACCTAACCGAAAAACCCCCGACCCAGACCTAATAGAAAACCTTATCCTTAAAAACCTGTCTAAGAAATCCATTATCCAACTCCACTACATAGTTAACGCCATCATCAAACTGCATCGCTTCCCAGCTGCCTGGAAAACTGCAACAGTCCACCCAATCCTGAAACCGAGCAAAGATTCCCATCTACCAACGAGCTGCCGCCCCATCAGCCTTTTAAATACCTTATCCAAGATTACCGAAAAATTATCCTTTCCCGAGTCGACGGTATCGACACAGGACTACATCTCACACCTGATCACCAGTTTGGCTTTCGAGCCAGACATTGCACGGTGCACCAGGTGTGCAGAATAGCAACCGATATCGCGACTCAATTCAACAAACATAAAGTCACGGTCATGTCTCTATTGGACACAGAAAAAGCCTTCGATACGGTCTGGACAGAAGGGCTCATGGCCAAACTCATATCTTTCCAATTCCCTCCCACATTAACCAAACTCATATTCTCATACCTCTCAAACCGATCCTTCTCAACCTAAATTAACTCCACACATTCAACCCCTAAACCCATAGTAGCAGGAATCCTACAAGGCAGCGTCCTTGGCCCCAAAATTTTCAACCTATACATCAGAAAGAAGAAAGGAAAGAACATCATTATACGAAATGAAATTATTTTTATATTCTTTCATTTATTTTTAATATATATATATATATATATATATATATATATATATATATATATATATATATATATATATATATATATATATATATATATATATATATATATATATATATATATATATATATATATATATATATATATATATATATATATATTCGGGTTCGAGCCCGGCCGATGCATTTTTGTTTTTTTGAATTGTTAAAGTCAGGTCATCGACCAAAAATACTAGTCTCTGCCGATATTTTCTGTCCGTTATCTAGTCAAAACCAAAAATCGGTTTGGATAGTATTTTTATCTTTGTTCTACTCATGTATTTACCTATACCCCGATTGATATAAAAAGGGCCTACATCTCTTATCAAAACACAGTCGATCACCGATAGCTCTGGCTAAAGGACCGCACCATATTATCAACACCGTATCTCCGTTCAGATCTCGATACCGATGCCGAAACACACCTGGTGAGACAAACTAACTACCGTTCTTATTTGCATTGCTGGGTTTAACTGTTCTTAAGGTATCTCGCCGGCGTGTCCACCAAGAGATTACCTAGTAGTTTCTTACTGTAGTACCTGCAGGTGTGTCCACCGAGGGTAAAACTCTGTCTATCTGTTCTCCAGGTATCTCGCCGGCGTGTCCGCCAAGAGATTACCTAGTAGTTTCTATTATAGTACCTGCAGGTGTGTCCACCGAGGGTAAAACTCTGTCTATCTGTTCTCCAGGTATCCTGCCGGCGTGTCCGCCAAGGGATCCCCTAGTAGTTTCTTACTGTAGTACCTGCAGGTGTGTCCACCGAGGGTAAAACTCTGTCTATCTGTTCTCCAGGTATCTCGCCGGCGTGTCCGCCAAGAGATTACCTAGTAGTTTCTATTATAGTACCTGCAGGTGTGTCCACCGAGGGTAAAACTCTGTCTATCTGTTCTCCAGGTATCCTGCCGGCGTGTCCGCCAAGGGATCACCTAGTAGTTTCTTATTATAGTACCTGCAGGTGTGTCCACCGAGGGTAACCACTGTGTAACTGTCTCCAGGTATCTCGCCGGCGTGTCCGCCAAGAGACCACCTAGTAGTTTCTTATTATAGTACCTGCAGGTGTGTCCACCGAGGGTAACCACTGTGTAACTGTTCTCCAGGTGTCCTGCCGGCGTGTCCGCCAAGGGATTACCTAGTAGTTTCTTATTATAGTACCTGCAGGTGTGTCCACCGAGGGTAAACACTATTTAACTGTTCTCCAGGTGTCTTGCCGGCGTTTCCTCCAAAGGATTACCGCGTAGTTTCTTGTTATAATACCACAGGTGTTGCCACCGAAGGTAGAACTTATGTTACCTCCCTTTAGGTGTCTCACCAACGTTTTAGCATCCGCAACACCGTCTCCGATAGGGTATATTAAGTTGTACCTTGTGTTTTTACCGAAAATAAATACCGTTTAAAAACTGAAGTTATTCGCTGATTACACGAAACCTGGACATAACCTCCACCGAGCTATCCCGGACCCGCACGCACCGTCTCCGCCCCTTCCCTTACTCCTCCCCCAAATACCGTATCAAAGTTTCCCCCCTCCTTCTGATTGGCGCCCGAGCAAAAATTACCGCAGCGTGCGGAAAGCCAGTAACGCGTAAGAAACGACGTTACAAATTGGCGCCCGAACAGGGACTAATATTTTCAAGCAAGCAACATGTCTGACTCCGAAGTATCTGACACCGAACCCGAGATCGATCCACCAAAGGATACTGCTACCTCCTGGATCTACAATCTACGTAAAACCGCGCTCATCCAAGAACTTGCGAACCGTGGCTTGAACACCACGGGCCGAGCGAACGAGCTTCGGCAACGGATGGCACAGCACCTACGTGCCAAACCACTACTATTGGCAACCAGCACCGAGAACCGGGCTGGTCCATCGAATATAGACCCAGCCACCAGTTATGCACCTGGAGCATACGGAATGGCACCTCCAACTGAGGCAGCTCTTGGCCGACCTCGCAACATCTGCGAGATGGTCCGCAAATGGAACACGTTCTTCGACGGCAAAACCGATGGCGTCACCTACCGGGACCTCTGGACCAATTGGGGAGACTTCCTAATTGACTTCCGGGCCTACTATTTACCCGCGGACTATATACTACGTCTCGAGGAAACAATAGGCAACCGAAAACAGAAAACCCACGAAACCGGGCGCGAATACCTGATCGACATACAGACGCAGATTCGCCGACATGGGGGCATGTCTGAAGAACAGACGCTATTTCGCGTATACAACAACTTACTATCCGAATACCGGCAATATATCAAACGGCGCGATTTCAACACAATGCGCGAGTTGATTTTGGAAATCGACAACTTCGAGCGTCTCCAGCGAGACATGAAGAGCAACCGAGCTCCACGAATTGCCACGGTGGAACCCGTTGCCCCAGTCACACCCGCCGTACGTGCCACCGAGGGAAGCCCACCAACTTGTTGGAGATGTGGAGAGACAGGACACTTCCGGACCGGATGCCGAAATCCACAGAGGAAGTTTTGCTCAAAATGTGGTCGCCGCGACGTGCTAACCCGGGACTGCTGCGGGATTACCACGGTGGGAAACGCCAACCGGACTGTCCCCCATCAGGGAAGGGTCAGTTCGGCAGAGTAATCCCTGATGTCGTTAACACGCATCCTTTACCCTCCGTCAAATGTCAAGAGACAGGAGACAACCGCCTGTACATCGAAGTCCGTATCAAAGACCAGCCCATAGTAGCGCTGTTAGACACCGGGGCCACCTACTCCTACATTAATTCAGAAATCGCGGACCAATACCGCGAGATAGCCAACCCGCTGGAAAAAACTCCACTAGCTCAGGCACAAATGGCTGATGGTAGCATTGTACCGATCACCGGAGCGATCACAATAGGATGCGTTATCGCCGGCATATGGAGACGAGTCAGGCTTCTGAGCCTACCATCACTGACCACGAACATGATCCTGGGGATGGACATCATGAAGTCTTTCAAAATGACAATCCACCCGTGGAAACAGCAAATCCCGTTCGACCGGCCGGCTGCATCCATCGCGGCGTTACATTCCCCCGCCTCCCAGAAATTGAGCACACCGGTAAAAACTCGCCCAGAGCCCGTACTCGCCAAAATCACAACCGAGGCAGAACGCCCTGACGAAGATAAATTGGCCGACCTCCTCAAACAGGAACTTCCAAAGTTTGAGGAACTGAAAGGGGTTACCCCTTTGCTAGAACACCAGATCCGCCTGAAACACAAGCAACCTATCAAACAGCGATACATGCCACGCAATCCGAAAATGCAGCATGTTATCAACGAAGAAGTGGATAAAATGTTGTCCGAGGGCATAATCGAACCCTCCCGAAGTCCATGGAGTTCACCGACCGTAATCGTGCGAAAGAAAGACGGAAAACCACGATTCTGTATCGACTTCCGTAAGGTAAACGAGGTCACCGAGAAGGACGCGTATCCACTGCCATACATCAACGCAATACTCGACAAACTACGCGCCGCCAAATACTTCTCAACAATCGACCTGAAAAACGGATACTGGCAGGTAGCGCTCACACCCGACAGCCGGCCCCTCACGGCCTTCACAGTGGCGGGCCGCGGCCTCTTCCAATTCCGGGTCATGCCGTTTGGGCTACACGCTGCCCCCGCAACCTTCCAGCGGCTGCTAGACCGGATCATCGGACCCGAGATGGAACCGCATGCGTTCGCTTACCTGGACGACATCGTCGTCGTCAGTAACACCATGCAAGACCATTTGAAGCACCTCCAGGAGGTTTTCCGACGACTGAAAAGCGCGAACCTACGAATAAATCCCCAGAAATGCCAATTTGGCCTTAGATCCATCAAATACCTCGGGCACGTCATCACTAAAGATGGTATACAAACCGACCCGGAGAAAGTCGAGGCCATCACGCAGATTACACCGCCAAGTAATGTCCGCCAGCTACGACAATTTCTCGGCGCTGCTTCATGGTATCGACGGTTTATCATCGACTTCTCGCGACAAGCGGCCCCACTTACCCAGCTGTTGCAAAAACAGAGACCCTGGAACTGGGGCGCCGAACAGCAACGGGCATTCGACCAGTTAAAAAGCTGTCTTACCACAGCACCAGTACTCGCCTGTCCCGATTTCAACCAGCGATTCTATTTACAAACCGACGCATCTGATTACGGAGTAGGAGCTGCTTTGATTCAGGGTACAAATGAGAGCCAGCACGTGATCGCCTACGCTAGCCGATCCCTCTCCTCCGCTGAGAAAAATTACTCCGTCATCGAAAAGGAATGTCTAGCCATTGTATGGGGCATACAAAAGATGCGGATGTATCTGGAGGGGTATCAATTTACGGTGGTCACCGACCACCAAGCGTTACGTTGGCTGAACGCCCTACGAAATCCAACCGGCCGCCTCGCCCGCTGGGTAGTATTGATGCAACAGTACGATTTCGAAGTGGAGTATCGGAAAGGGGCATTGAACCATCTGGCCGACACCCTCAGCAGAATGCCACTCCCTACTACCGAACCACTGGCCAGCCTTGCCACCATCACCACCGGCTGCTCTTGGTACGACCATAAGATAGCCAACGTAAAGGAAAAACCCCAAGATCATCCCGAATACCAAGTCATCCAGGACCAGCTGCATCGGAAATTCTGGGACCCGACCGACCTGTCCGACACCGAACCCGAACGGGCCTGGAAACGATGCGTCCCGACTGGAGACCGGCCCCAGGTCCTAACTGAATGTCATGACCGACCAGAGGCCGGGCACATGGGCATCGCCAAAACACTGGCGAGATTGGCCCTACGATACTACTGGCCGGGCATGTTCCGCGACGGCACAAAATATGTACGGCGGTGCCAAAGTTGCCAGACCTACAAGGCTACACAGAACGCCATGGGTGGAACCATGGGGCCGCCGCGCATCACCAAACCCTGGGAGGTGGTGAGTACCGATATTGTGGGGCCACTACCCCGTACCGCAAGTGGCCACGAATATATCATCGCCTTCCAAGACCGCATGACCAAATGGGTCGAGTGCAGGGCACTCCGCAAAGCTACCGCGACTACGATAACCAAAGCCCTACGGGAGCTAGTTATCTGCCGGTACGGATGTCCGAAAATCCTCATCTCGGATAATGGGACGGAATTCAACAACAACTTGGTCAGGCAGACACTAGACAGTTACCGAATCCGCCACCAGTTAACTCCGCCCTACACGCCTCAGGCCAACCCCGTCGAGCGGGTCAACCGTGTACTGAAACCGATGCTCGCGCAATATTGCGGAGACAACCATAAGACATGGGACGCTCACCTGCCAGAATTCACTCTAGCCATTAATTCCTGCCGCCACACCAGCACTGGCTATTCGCCTGCTTACTTGAATTTTGGGAGTGAACTCCTACTGCCAAACACCTACGGGCAAGTCGCCTCCGAAGATGTACAAGAAGAAGGTGTGCCAAAGCACCACCTAGAGAAGATGAGAGCTCTGAAATCAGCCCAGGAACTGGCGCGCATCAACATCGCCCGAGCGGCCACCGGGCATAAGTCACGCAGTCACAGCGTTTAACGGCTGTGTCCTGCTTTTGTATATTAACGTGGCGATTCCTGCCTATTGGCGTATTCGCCACGGCCCCCATGGGCGTGGGATTGGGTTAAGGCCAATCATGACTCGGCTACGAAGAGCCTCCCAGTATGCTTCCGGTCTGCAAGACCTTCCACCTCACTGGTAAGAGCGAGATCTATCTAAATCTCTACTGGCTCTGCAGGTCAGTACCCGAGCTAGAAACCGTAGCTCACCCGGCGAGATAGAAACACGCTGGTCTGCATCGTGACCTAACCACTGCCACCACGAAACCTATCCTCAATTGGTCAGGCACGGGGCCATAACTGACCCCGTGGGCTACCTGACCCCCGTGGTACCGAACAATCTTCGGTAAGATTTCGAGACAGAGATGCACGAAGGCCATCTGTCGCTCCCAGATTAGGCTACTTGCAGTCCAGGCTCTGGTCAGCCAGCTAAGGGTGCGGCAGGGGCGCTACTCCCCGTAGTCAACCCTGGGTCAGACCCGGGTTGAGCCCGGGCATGACAGCAGGCAATGACTCCCTGCGTGTCCATCGGCGAAGAACCGTCGGGGCATCGGCTAGTGTTGGGTTCCGACCGGAGGCCATTCTTCCATCTCCTTTCGCCGCGCAAACATGCTTCTCACACACTCATTCACGCTGAAGAAGCTTTCATACGTTGTAACCAGGGAGTCAAGTCTCCACTGGTTACCTCCATTCACTCGATCCACATTCCATACCTCCCAAGCCCGCAAGTCGTCATATAGGGGACATTGAAGCAGCACGTGGTTTCTGTCTTCTATCTCGTGCCCGCAGTAACAAACATCGGTTGCGGCCAGCCCCCTTTTATACAAAAACTCATTCATGCTGCCGTGACCCGTAAGGATGAAGGAAAGCTCCATCCCCGGGTCGAACCATTCATTCTCTGCCGCAAACGTTACACTGTCAATGCACGCATACAGAGCTCGCCCGTTCATGCATTCATTCCACCGGGCCTGGTGGATCTCAATCATACGAAGTTTCACATATTCAATTTTCCTTGCATACGACATTCCCACCAGGTCGCCGTCTCGCACGGCGACGTCGTCGATGGGGATGGACCGCCGGATAAGGTATCCTAAACCCCTCCTTCTGACCTCCAAATCCAGCGGTAGCACCCCCATCAGGACTTGCATCGCCTGCGTGGAGACGGTCCTGCAAACTCTCACATGCATACAACGCAACTCGCTGGCACCTAGCGAGAGCGTTTCTCACGTACTCGAAGTTCGTTCGTTCATACCATACCCCAGCTGCATACGTCATGGCCGCAAGAATCATACCCTTGTAGACGACGCGAACAGCGCGCCGCCCCAAGCCCCAATCTCTCCTGAGGACTCGACGAAGTCCTCCAATCGCGCTCGTCACTTTCATCCTTAACATTCGCAGATGCGGTTTGAAGTCCATTCTTTCACTCATACTGACGCCTAGGTAAGTAACCTCGCGCGCGTACGTCACTTGCATTCCATCCAGTCTCACGTTTGGTGCCCTACGCACGGACAACCTCCCCTTCATCAGCATACACACTGTCTTCTCACGAGACACATCTACACCAACCCGACCACCCCATTCACTCGCACAGTTCATACCGATAGAGCCACGCTCCTCCAGCTCCCTTCTGCTGTTCCCCTCGACCAACAACAGAAGATCGTCGGCGTAGGCAATGGTCTCTATCCCCCTCGCCGTCAAATCATGCAACAACTCATCCATCATCATGTTCCAAACCATGGGGCCACACACTGAGCCTTGCGGACACCCGCGCTCGACATTCTTCCATACAGTATCATGCATACCTGAGATACAGACCCGTCTGTTCTCGAAATAACTCACCCAGAGATCCTGCTCGGCACAGTCCATTTGCGCTAGCTTTCGCAGGGTGCAACCCCAATTGAGGTGATCGAAGGCACCCCGGAAATCTACAAATATACCCAACACATACTGGCTTTGTGAGCCACTCACGAAGGTCTTCGCCCTATACAACGCATCGACAGTTGACTTTCCACAGCGAAAGCCATACTGCCTATCACTCATACTTGCAGCTAACTTATCTTCCATCCGATTCACCATCATGCGTTCCAACACTTTGCTCAGTACTGGAAGGAGACAGATCGGCCTGTACGATCTAGGGTTCGATCTAGGCTTCTCTGCCGACTTCAACAGTACGCAGACTTTCGCCTGCTTCCACACGGTAGGGAAGTACCCTGCATTCAGACAACTATCAAACATAACTTTCACGAGGTCAGGGATTGCCCACCATAGTCGGCGAACAATCTCCGGCCTAAACCCATCTAAACCTGCTGCACGCTTACACTTCATTCTCATGACTGCACCGTTTATCTCACCGGGTGTAAATTCTTCCCTGTTAACATTCGTTCTTACATGTGCGACCTCAGGCTCATTTACACTTCTGGCGGGAAAGAATTCACCCAACAGGATCTCTACACTCTCTCTCCACGTTCGTGCTTTAACCCCATTCTTTTCCATCATGCAAATCACATCACCCCACTTGCGCTTCCCTCTGCATACTTTATACACTTCACCCCATGGTTCAGCATTCCCTCTAACTCTTACATACTCGCGCCAGCTGCTTTCCTTTGTCGCGTGAAGGGTTTGTTTGTACAGCTGTTCGTGGCGCTTCCATTCACGCTTGTAGTAAACTACATCCACATTCACTCTCTTCCTCATTCGCTGGTACTCACGTCTCGCCTTCCTGGCGGCCCTCCTCATTCGCTGAAGCTCATCCGTCCACCAAGAGTAGGGCTTACGCCCTCGGCCTACCCTTTTCCGAAGCATTCTGTTACATACAAGCGTTAAGCGCTCATTCATTTGTCGCACTTGATCATCCACATTCAGTCGCTGGAATTCCCCAATGCTGTCACCGGGGAATTCAAACGCAATCATTCGCATAAATTCATCCCAATCGACGTTGCTTGTACTCCACCCAGGTGCAGCGGCCACTGGCCTGCGTGCCCTGCGGTGGCCAAGCTCTATTAGAATCGCGTTGTGGTCACTCATACTCCATTCAGGCTTCAAAATCCAGCTTTCACCGAGGCCACCCCCAAGAGACCCCCTCATGAGGGTGACGTCGATGTCGCTTTCTCCTTGTGCCTAGCTGAATGTGAAGCATTCACTTGGTTCGTTCATGACCCGGGCTTGGTGCTGAAGGATGAAATCCTCCAGCAACAAACCTCTTTCCTCACTCTCACGATATCTGTGGCCAATCTTACTATACCACAACGGCGACACGGCGTTAGCATCCATACCGACAAAAACACATATATCGTTCGCAACATCAAACACTCTCTCCAGGTACTCTAAATGGACCGCCAGGGCCTGCCCGAACTGGCAGTAGACGGACGTGATATACACCTCGCCGAAAACACCCCCAATCCATACACATACCCCATGCTCAGTAATCAAATCATTCACGGCCACAACGTCAAACACACCGTTGACGACTATGGCCGCCTTCGCACCGCCTCTTTCATTCGCAATCACTTTCATGCTAGGTGGAAGTCCACTCACTTTCCCATGCGCAACGTACGGCTCTTGAAGAACGGCCACATGTACGTTTTCATTCATCAAAGTCATACCAACATCCAACATAACCTCATACGACCGCTGACAATTCAACTGGAGTATTCTCAAAACACTCATCACTCATTCGATTCTCTTTCCTTCATCCGGACGAGCTCTCTCTTGTACATCGGGCAATCCTGGCTTACAACGGAGTGCGCGCTCGGAAGCTTGCGCATGCCACAGTTCCTACATTTCGGGGAAACATGCTTACAATCACTCATCACGTGTCCAGCCACACCACACTTCTTGCAGAGACGCTGCTTTTCTTTACACTCATTCATCCTGTGCCCATACCCATAACATCTGTAACATTGCTGTACACGGTCGAATGCCCTCACCTTATACCCCTTCCATCCCACATACACTCGTTCGTTATTAATCATCCATTCCCTTGCTTTAGTCGGCAACTCTAAAACAAGGTTTCCACATTCATCCCCCTTTTTCCCATTCCGTGATACAATTCTCACTCGCTCTTTCCACTCATTCTCCGTCAACACGTTTTTCATATTACGTTCGTACAGTTCACCCATGAACTCATCCATAGTCTCCTGGTTGCTGACATCGTAGACTATTACCTTCGGACCCGCCCTCCGTGGCTCGGAGACGGTTAACCCCAGGTCCTTGAACTTGTCACAGTCCTTGAGGGCCTGGAGGTCCTTCTCCGAGGCCACTTCTATAGCGAGTCCTCCGGCCCGCGTCTTCCGAGTGCCAACAACCTTGACCCAGTCGCTCACGGCTGGTCGCACACTCTTTTGCACCATCTGCTCGATGTTTGCACTGGTCACGGCCTTATCTTTTGTGTTTACAACACATGCAAATGTTCGTCTGCGTGGTGCTGGTGTGGGCAGCGCTGGTTTTGCATAGCTCTCTTTAGCCACTTTCGGCGAGGCTGCTTCAATGCCCCCGTCTAACTGTTTGGCCTCCTTCATCCGCCATAAACTTGAAGTCATCTCCTCAATTTTGCCCCCCATGCGTTCGTTGCAGAGCAACACGTTTGTTAAGAGTTCTTCGTACTCTGCGACTCTATCTAGCAAGAACCTTGCCGACGACTTGCTGACCCGGTTGCATTCCTCCGACACATACGCTCGCATTCTTTCACCAATCTCGCGCATTCGACTCAAATTTGAGTCCTTGTACACTACATTCATACTGGAAGAACGTTCATCCCGCTCTTCCGGTCGGACCCTTTTCCGCGCACCAGATGCCTCCGTGTTCTTGACAGCTGGCGGGATACCCTCGTCCATGCACTCGACGTCATCGCGGACCCCAGCTGCTGGCTCCGTCATCGTGACGGCCTGTGGTGGCCCTATCGCCAACCAATAAGGGCAGCAGCGGGAACACACAGAAAGAACGGCACAAACTACCACAAGACACGTACACTACAGTTGGCAAGATAAAATATCGTGTTACAAACACGATTTGTAACACGAGTTTTAACTTGCCACACTCACGTAACAACGATAAAAACGAAATTAAAGGTTACGTATAGAAACAAAACGATACAGGAAATAAACAATTATTTGAGAAACACGTAAGAAATGTTTTAATGCTAACGACAGCTATCAAAACACGTCTGTCTCCAACCGAGTTAGAACACAGACTCCGGCCACCGGGCAAGCGCATCACTACAATCTGCGCAGACGAGCTGGGCAGTTCCAACCTGGGGAACTCGTCCTCCGAAGGGAACATCCGCTCTCCATCGCCACCCGCGGCATTGCCGCCAAACTAGCACCAAGATACTCCGGTCCCTGGACCGTGAAGAACCGAGTTTCCCCTCAGGTCTACGACCTAGAGAACGGAGCAGGGAAAACACTACGTCGCATACATATTAAAGATCTGAAAAAGTACCACGACTAATCTTTGTTTTTCGCAGTACTCCGGATGGGATGTCAACCCCCACCAGGGGCACCCGGGAGCTGTCCCCCATCACTTCCCCCGAGATGAGGGAAGTCAACCGGTGGCTGCCCCAGCCCCTGCCCAAGCCGGCACCCCGGGGACCACCGCGTATGCTGGCCACCTTCAGGGCTCCCCCGTGGCAGTGTTCAAGCTGGACCACCGACCACCCGGCGTCCGGGCCTGGAAGCCTGACCTGCCGAGGCCGTTGCCACGCCCAGCAGCGCCATCAGCGGCGCCAAAGAAGCGCCCCCCGACGAGACCAGCCCCAACCAAGGCTGTCGCGCCCAAACCCCGGCCAAGCCCAAAGCGGCCCCACCCCGCCCCGACAACCCCTCCGCAACTGCGGGAGAGACCTGCGTGGGTCCAGGACGTGCTCGACCTGACCACGTCCCCAATTGAGTCCCCGAAGGACCAGGCCCCCACCCCCCTAGCCCCCCTGCCCAACCGGCCTCAGAAGGCCCCCACCCCGGCAGCCCCGAAGGCCTACAACGCCCTGATCCCGGCGAACAAACGGCACCGCCGAAGAGTGCGGATCCTGGTGCCCCGCGAAGACGGGGGTGTAAAGTATGTGACAGTAGTCACTGGGGGGGCCAAGTGACTGAAAGACTTTTTTCTGTTTACTTTCTTACTTTGACTTTTTTTATGTTTTTTGTTAAATTAATTTTTTTTTGGTTTTTTTTTATATTATATTATTTTAAGGGGATACATGTACTGCTTTTTTTTGTTTTGCCAAAGTAAGAGGAGGGTGTAACGAAGTATGTTTTTCCGATGTTAAAAACCCTCGTTATTTATATGTTAAGATGTATGTTATATTATAAGTAAGTCGTAGCGGCGCGGCAGCGTAGTCGACTACGGCTCTGTGGGTCGGTGGTTCGAGCCCGGCCGATGCATTTTTGTTTTTTTGAATTGTTAAAGTCAGGTCATCGACCAAAAATACTAGTCTCTGCCGATATTTTCTGTCCGTTATCTAGTCAAAACCAAAAATCGGTTTGGATAGTATTTTTATCTTTGTTCTACTCATGTATTTACCTATACCCCGATGGATATAAAAAGGGCCTACATCTCTTATCAAAACACAGTCGATCACCGATAGCTCTGGCTGAAGGACCGCACCATATTATCAACACCGTATCTCCGTTCAGATCTCGATACCGATGCCGAAACACACCTGGTGAGACAAACTAACTACCGCTCTTATTTGCATTGCTGGGTTTAACTGTTCTTAAGGTATCTCGCCGGCGTGTCCACCAAGAGATTACCTAGTAGTTTCTTACTGTAGTACCTGCAGGTGTGTCCACCGAGGGTAAAACTCTGTCTATCTGTTCTCCAGGTATCTCGCCGGCGTGTCCGCCAAGAGATTACCTAGTAGTTTCTATTATAGTACCTGCAGGTGTGTCCACCGAGGGTAAAACTCTGTCTATCTGTTCTCCAGGTATCCTGCCGGCGTGTCCGCCAAGGGATCCCCTAGTAGTTTCTTACTGTAGTACCTGCAGGTGTGTCCACCGAGGGTAAAACTCTGTCTATCTGTTCTCCAGGTATCTCGCCGGCGTGTCCGCCAAGAGATTACCTAGTAGTTTCTATTATAGTACCTGCAGGTGTGTCCACCGAGGGTAAAACTCTGTCTATCTGTTCTCCAGGTATCCTGCCGGCGTGTCCGCCAAGGGATCACCTAGTAGTTTCTTATTATAGTACCTGCAGGTGTGTCCACCGAGGGTAACCACTGTGTAACTGTTCTCCAGGTGTCCTGCCGGCGTGTCCGCCAATGCATTACCTAGTAGTTTCTTATTATAGTACCTGCAGGTGTGTCCACCGAGGGTTAACACTATTTAACTGTTCTCCAGGTGTCTTGCCGGCGTTTCCTCCAAAGGATTACCGCGTAGTTTCTTGTTATAATACCACAGGTGTTGCCACCGAAGGTAGAACTTATGTTACCTCCCTTTAGGTGTCTCACCAACGTTTTAGCATCCGCAACACCGTCTCCGATAGGGTATATTAAGTTGTACCTTGTGTTTTTACCGAAAATAAATACCGTTTAAAAACTGAAGTTATTCGCTGATTACACGAAACCTGGACATAACCTCCACCGAGCTATCCCGGACCCGCACGCACCGTCTCCGCCCCTTCCCTTACTCCTCCCCCAAATACCGTATCAAAGTTTCCCCCCTCCTTCTGATTGGCGCCCGAGCAAAAATTACCGCAGCGTGCGGAAAGCCAGTAACGCGTAAGAAACGACGTTACAATATATATATATAGTTCACGATTTCAAAGTGCAGCGATGACCCAGCTATTGTTTTATACATATTTCACATTCAGCAAACAAATTCGTTGACTCGACTGCTTTCTAATTTAAACTTTCAATTTCCCGAACACACGCATAGCACAATACGCAGACGACACCGTAATCTACACACACTCTTTCAACGCTCAAATAGCTACAAAACAAACACAAATACACATTAACATTCTAGAACAATACTGGCAAAAGTGGAAAATTATCATAATTACAAACAAAACCGAAACCATAGTCTTCACACGTAAATTCACAAACAACACAATATCCACCCCACTAAAAATACACTCACAAAAAATGACACGTACAAACACAGTCAAATATTTAGGAATACATCTTCACAGAACACTAAAACACGGCCAACACATTAAACACGCATTAACGAAAGCCCACACCGTCCAGTCCAATCTGTATCCCTTACTTATTAAAATCAGCTCACTTTCCATAAAAAACAAACTTCTCATTTACACCGCAATCATTCGCCCAATCATCACTTACGCTGCCCCAGTCTGGTGTAACGCACCGATCACCACCACACTACCCTTGCAACGCCTCCAAAATAAGTGCCTTCGGCTGGCCACCAGCTCTGATAGATACACTCGAATAACACAACTACACGAAGATACTAATATACCATACATCACAGATTACATACAGGAAACATCACAAAAATTTTACAAAAACACACAATATAATTCAAACACACTTATAAAAAGCATAACACTTACCCGCGACAACAACACTACATGTAAACTGAAACACAAGCTACCCTATCAAAACTTACCAATATTTCTAGAGGGGTTTCAAGAGCAGAACACATAACACTAACACGCACAACAACACTGTACACTACTAACACACACGCACTCTACACAACACAAAACAAAGCATACTCTCATACACAAAACTGTTCATCCATCACCAACAAACATATATATATTTTAAATTAGTTAGTTTGTAAGTTTTAACAAAAATATTGTTTTCAACATATTAAATGGGTTTTCTGGCACCTCCTTTCCCACAAAACACAATCCCAACACACAATGTACAACAAAAATTTATAACAAATACAATCACACAATGTTCAAGCGCACAACGAAATAACACTCATACACAGATATACACTCCCCTTGTGAGTTGTCCACACATTAGTATATAAGTATTATTGTAACAAAAATAAAAACAAATAAAGAACATGGAAAATGAAAAAAAAAATGACAGTTCTAGAGGTCCGTGGTTCGATTCTTGGCTGCGAACGATCCAACTTTTATTTTTTTTTTTGGATCGAGGCAGGTTTTTTGCAAGCCTCGAAACGTTTAATTAGCAGCCTAGTATATATACAGGCCCTAGTTGAAGCGTAAAATCACTCTACACCGAGTATCTGAACCGTGGCTTTCCTGGTCGATACCTAGTGATCCGAGATTTTACCGAGATTGTCTTGACCGTGGTTTTCCTGGTCGACACCGAGGTTTCCAAACCGCGTGGTGAGTACGAGACGTTTGCGTACGTCATCCACACCGTTTCTTTCCGTTCTTTTCACGCCTACCGGCAGCCGTGGTTCTCCTGGCAGTAGCTAGGTGTAGTTTCCGACCGTTTTTATTAACCGTTCTTTTTACCGGTTCGCGATATTTTCGTTCTCGTAGGTTCGCGTTACTTTTACCGTGCCTAGCAGCAGCCGTGGTTCTCCTGGCAGCAGCTTGGTATAGTTTCCAACCGTTTCTGTTAGCCGTTCTTTTACCGGTTCGCGATATTCTCGTTCGCGTAACTCCGCGTTACTTTTACCGTGCCTAGCAGCAGCCGTGGTTCTCCTGGCAGCAGCTTGGTATAGTTTCTGACCGTTTCTGTTAGGCGTTCTTTAACCGGTTCGCGATATTATCGCTCCCGTAGCTTCGCGTTACTTTTCCCGTGTCTAGTGGCAGCTGTGGCTCTCCTAGCGGTAACAAGACAAGATTACCGGCCGTTTCACCAACCGGTTATTTTACCGGTTCGCGATTTTTGTTCTATTTAGTCTCTTGGGCAAATACTACACCGTTCCCAACTAGCGGACATGTTACCGGCCCGTGCCATGTCGGGATTTTAGCCATAACTTCGACTATACCCCGTCACCGGCACCGACAGAGTCCTCTGTATTTTCTTTAGGGTGAAACCAAGGGTTAAATAAAAGCCACGACATAAATAAATCGCAAGTTTTCTTTCAACAACCCTGAACTTTCCCACTGCAGCTATCCCCGGCAACCCCTCTAGTAAGTGCGACCGTAAAGCCGTATCCGCTGAAGGCGCCCGAGCACCAGGCAACCAGCACACACGAAAGGGGGACATTGTTACGTGGGCCACACCAGGCCAGCTAGGGTCACAAATTGGCGCCCGAGCAGGGACTTGATAGGAAAAGGGAGAAAACACTTGCAAAATGACCGACCGTTCAGAACCCTCCCCACCAACAACGTCTTCCATGGCGTGGATCTACGCATTAAAAAAGGAAGATCTGCAGACCCGGTTGCGGGAACTAGGACAAGACGCGACGGGAACTGTAGACGACTTACGGAAGAGAATGGTAGCACTCATACGACAACTGGCCGAGCCGCAAACAACTTAAGAGCCCACCAAAGCCGACAAAGTAGAAGCGGGTGACCAGGAAACGGCACCGCGACAGCATCCGTTGGCATGGACTGAAAACCGGTACACGTTTGCGAAAGGGTGCGCAAATGGAACGTACAGTTCGATGGAAAAGCAGACCCCGTCTCCTTCTTGGAGCGAGTGGAAGAGTTAAGGGCGAGCTACAGCGTTAGTGACAACCTACTCCTAACCGCCCTGCCTGAACTGTTCCAAGGTACGCCACTCCTCAAAAAAGTAGAGAATTTTCTTAACTGTTCTGTTACTGGTCGATTTACCTTCTTATATTTTATTATATTACTTATATAATATTACTTTTAATAGCGTCATTACCGCTTATACGATTTTCAAAAAGAATATTTCATGTAAGAAAATTCGAGTTAAAAACAGAACAAATTAAGCATTATTATATTATTTATTTATTAGTTATTAATATATTATTTATTTATTAATTATTATTATAGTTATAATTTCTCTACAAACCCCCTTTCTTTCATACCTAAATTTTGCGAGAATTTGCCAATATTATATTGCCAGTTTATGTGGCCTTGCTATGTTACGCAACTATTATAGCGCTGGGTAGTGACGACGGGCAATAGCTGAACTATTTCCGCTATTTTGCTACCCAAAATCTATTAATTTTATTTCTAAAATAAATTCCGAACCAGAGCCTAATTATGGAGTTATAACATACAAATGATAACTGTAGACAATAATCTATGGCAATGGGTACTTTATATTAATATTTATTAGAAAAATGTATACTTCTTCAAAATATTTCTCAAAGTATATTATTTATAATATTTTAAACTATCTATTTGAATAGATTTTAATATATTCTTTACATATATGCAATAAAAACTTTTGTAAACCCTTACGTTTTTAATTGGTATGAGAATAAAAATTTTATTTTTTTACTAGCCGCCATCTTGGCTTCTAACGCAGCCTTACGTAAAACAAAAAGTATATGTACTTTAAGCAAAATTAATAATTTGCTTGAGTGGAAAAATGAAATAAAAACTGATTTACATGGCAAGGAGCGCGATCAATTAGTTATCGTATTACAAAAGTTTAAAGACTCTTTTATTAAAGATAATCCTACAACTCGCGTTACTACTGGTAATTTAGAAATCAGACTGAAATATACAAACAAAACTGTACAAAGACGTCTATACCGTATGAGTGATTCTGAGAAAGAAATAGTTCGTGTAAAAAATCAAAAATTAATAGATGCTAATATTATCGGGCCTAGTAGTTCGCCATTTTCAAGTCCTATAATTTTAGTTCAAAAGAAAGATGGAAGTGGTCGAATGTGTGTTGACTATCGTGAGTTAAATTCTAATACAATTTCTGATAGATATCCCCTACCAATTATTTCTGAACTGATAGCTCGTTTGCGAGATGTAAAAGATTTTACAAATTTGGATATATAAGGTGTTTTTCTTCAAATTCCTGTTCAAAAAATTTTATTGAGAAAACTACTTTTATTACACCGGAAGGTCAATATGAGTATTTGTCTATGCCTTTTGGTTTGAGAAATGCGATAGTAAAAGCATTAGGAAATTTAGTAAACACACATGCGATAGTGTATATGGATGACATGATGGTTTATTCTAAAAACATTTCTGAATGTTTTCAAAAGTTGAACGATGTATTACAAGCATTAGTTCAGTCCGAATTTTCTCTGAATATTAAAATATGTTCTTTTCTAAAAACCTAAATCGAATATTTGTGTTATGAAATATGTGCAAGAGAAATTAGGCCAAATCCTAAAAATTAAGAAGCATTAACTGCTCTACTTCCACCCGGAACCGTAACTCAAGTACGGCAATTTATGGGAATGAGTTCATATTTTAGACAGTTTATTCCGAATTTTTCTATTATAGCAGGACCATTGTATAAATTAACAACAATGAAAGGTAAAACCACGTGGACTTCAGATCTCGAGAAAATTAGACAAAAATTGATTTCTTAATTAACCAATGAACCTGCTATAAATATTTTTAATCCTGAACACCCTATAAACGTGCATACTGATGGAAGATGCAATCTCATAGAAACACAACTTAAAAATAATAAAGTCATTCAAAAAGAAATGCATCTTGTAGAAATTACTGAAGATTGGCTTATTGCGGAACAATCACGAGATAACGAAATTTCTGAAATTATTTCTAAGTTACGTTTTCAATTTGGTGTCTGGCTACAATTGCTCAGTAATCAAAGTTACATGGGTGTATGGCCATTGAAAATCGAGATACGCACAAAACCAAAAATGCAAAATCTCGCAACAAACGTGCAATTCCTGGTTTTGCCTCTATAAATGGGAGATGAAACCGTTTTTTGTGAAAGACGGACGTTCTCTGAGACCGCGAATTTCGTAGTGGACCTAGTTAGTGTTAATAGTGTCTCTTAGTGGAAATTGTGTAGATCCAGCGAACTGTATGTTCGGATTTTGTGATACTCGCGATCGTGGAATTTATTGCGGAACAGTCACGAGATAACGAAATTTCTGAAATTATTTCTAAGTTTCGTTTTCAATTTGGTGTCTGGCTAAAATTGCTCAATAATCAAAGTTACATGGGTGTATGGCCATTGAAAATCGAGATACGCACGAAATCAAAGCTGCAAAATCTCGCAACAAACGTGCAATTCCTGGTTTTGACTCTAAAAATGGGAGATGAAACCGTTTTTTGTGAAAGACAGACGTTCTCTGAGACCGCGAATTTCGTAGTGGATCTAGTTAGTGTTAATAGTGTCTCTTAGTGGAAATTGTGTAAATCCAGCGAACTGTACGTTCGGATTTGGTGATACTCGCGATCGTGGAATTTATACTCCGCGGGCTCAGCCTGGATTAACTGGAGATCGTCTCGTCAAACCTCGAAAAGCCACCCAACATCGAAGGTTATCAAATTTAGTCACTATCACACCCTAGTCAGGGTTCTCAAATTCGTGTTAAGCGTGCCATTTAAGTCGCCATTTCGTGACACGCCGCCATCACGTTTGCCTTGGGTTCAAGGCCGGTTATAAGAGCAGCCATTCTATATTCAGGCTTTCACTTCGCCGTATAACTCTTATATTAGTTTGGGAACTTATACGTCAGTTCTACTCTAACGCTTGGGATCTAGGACACAGTCCGCACGTGGAATCCACGTTGACTGGTGTTCGGCTTGAGTTTCACCGGCTCGCCACATGGCGAATTGTTTTCCATACGTACTCCGCGGAACACCGTTCTGAGGTGAGCTCCGTCCCCACTCTATCACCCGACGGCTCCGAGTCGAGACGAAGAACGAAGTCTTGCGCCGAATCAAACCGAACAGCGCAGCAGACGAGAAGCGCCAGCTGTGGGTCCGCGTATCGCTCTCCCACCACTGCCAGATAAGCCAACTCCAATATTTTGTTTAATATTATTGCTATTTTTATTTTGTTTCTTCTTATGGTTTTTGATAATGGCATAACTGTCATTATTATTGCAATATTAGGGTTGTTACTCGGTCCATCGACCGTGTATTGGTTAATATTATCATTATTGCGTTATTATAATTCACTTTACAATCTGATCTAGCTACACGCCGATTTAGTCACTATACGGGTACAGCTCAACGCCGAGCGGATGCAGGACATCCTGCTCCGGACTTTATATAGCTTTCGTATCTTACGCGCGCGCACTACGACTCTACTGGTCGACAAATCGGGTACGTCGTGTCGCTCTATAGCGCTTCGCTTAGCGGGTATTATTTTTAAGACGGTCCGACGACGGCCGTGTCACCTGTCGGCGGATACTGCCCACTATGCGGGTAACTTTTTCAGGTTCTCGTTTTCTTGGCTTCACCCTATTGTAATTAAATTGTACCTGCTTCATTTAAATTATATCATTCATACTGGTATAGGACTACTGCCCAATGAACTAGGGAACCCATGCTATTGGTCCTTAATCCCGAATTAAGGTTGTCGACCAACCACCTTATGTATTGTATCGCTTTAGCAATAGGTTGGCTGGCGCTCATAACAATAGTTAATCCGAGACCCCCCCCCCCCCATTTCAACTGTAGATTGCCACGGTTCAACCGGTCTTATCCGGAATCGTTCCAAGCGAGGAACGTAGCAAGGTGGTGCAGTTTGATTATGGAATTTATTATGTAGTGGAGTTGAATGAAGGATTTTCTTGAAATGTTTTTCAGGATACGGTTTTTTATTTGGTCGGGGCCAGGAGCTTTGCGGTTGGGTAGGGTGTTAATTATTTTGGTTAACTCGGATGGGGTAGTAAGGAGTCTGGCCAGCGTTTTGGTGTCAGTGTGATGTAGTGTATTTACATATGTAGTGTCTTGTGTGATTTTATCTTGTGTGGGTGTGTTTAGCGTGTGTATTACGTGTATTTGTTCAAAAGTGTCTGCTATCAACTCTGACTGGTCTCCATCGGTGATAGCTGTTATGTTGTTGTGTATGAGAGTAGGTATTCTGGTGTAAGGTTTTTTGAGTGTTTTGTCAGCCGCCAGAGGGAGTTGTAATTGGGGTTGAGAGCGGAATGTTTAAGGGACCATGTGTTATTTTTGTTTGTTTTTATTTGGGTTTTAATTTGTGAGTTTTGTGTGTTGAGGTTTATTCCGTATAGGGGTGTGCGTGTCCTCTGCCATAGTCTTCTGGTGTGATTTCGTTATTTAATTAATTGTGTTATGTGTGGTGGTAGGTTAAGATTGTGTGGATTTACTTTAATGTTGGTTGTGTGTTTCCGTTTAGCTATGTGTTTAGCGTTTGTGAAGTGTTCTATTTGTGTATCGATGTCGTGTGTTGTGTTTATTTGATTGTTGATGGGGATGAACGTGTCAAGTGTTTTGCGGAAGTGCGCCCAATTTGCGTGTTTGTATGATGTGATTGTTTTAGTTATGTTGTCTATGTGATGGTTGGTTAGTTGGAATATGATTGGATTATGATCTGAGTTAAGCTCGGGTAATGATATGGGGCGAGTGATTTTATGAACATTTTTGTTTATGATTAGGTCGATAGTGAAGGGAGTACTTCCGTTTTAGGAATAGTGTTTAGGTGTAGTATGATAGCGACGTGTGAGTTTATGTATGATTTGAGTGTGTTGCCGTTTGTGTTGTTTGTAATGCAGTCCCAGTCCGCATGTTTGGCGTTGAGATCGCCGATTACCAATGTTTTGTTATTATGTTATAATGTTGTGAGATCTGTGCGTGTAAGTTTATTTATTGTGTCTGTTGTCAGCAGCGTGGATTACTGTGTTGTCTGTAAGTGTTATATTTGGTGTTTCTAGTGTAGTATGTGGATTTGAAGTGAGTATGTATGGTATGTTGTTATTGACTAACAACGCAACGCCTCCAGCGGGTACCTGACCTTGCTGAGGTCGGTCAGTTCTCTAGATTGGTTATTTGTGTATTTTAAATTTGTGTGAGTCTTTGAGTTTTGTTTCGTTGAGTATGCAAATGTGTATGTTGTGTGTTTGTAGGAAGTGTGAAAGTTCACCTACTTTACCCATAACTCCATTGGCGTTCCATGAACAGATGTTTAGTGTTGTTTTGTGTTTAAATAATATTTGTGTGTACATTTTGCGCGAATTATAAGAATATTGTAAAATGTTCGTTAATTAATTTTGCTTTTGCTAGTGCTATGTTGAGATCTTTTATGGCTGTCAGCATGTTTCAAATATTGATCGTCGCGTTAAGCCATCTCTGCGAACAAGTCTATTATGTCGTCCATGGCTTGTTGTTATGTTTGTTGTTGTTGATTTTGTTGCTGTTGTTGTTTTCGTTGTTGTGGTTGTTACTGTTGTTTGTTTATTATTTGAGGGACGGTGCCTAATTTGTTTTGGGGTTGAGTAGTGTATAATTATGCGTTCTAACTCAAAAAAACCTGAACGTACTTCGTACTTTGCTAGAAAAACGGTGAAAAATGCCCATAAAAGAGTACTTTTGCCCTATTTTTACGGTTTTTTGCTAGAAAAACCGTGAAAATGCCCATAAAAGAGTACTTTTGCCCTATTTTTAGTAAAACGTACAAAAAGTGTAAATTGACAAACCTGAACGTATAGACAAATTTTTTCTCTAATAAATGGAGAATAAAAACGAATTAGCGAGTATGCTAAATAGTAGTAATTCACAATTTAGAAAATTGTCAGAGTTGGAGAATAAAACGTATAAAATCGAATATTTTGAGGTAAGTGAAGGAAAGTATGGTGAGCAAATAATAGTTGGTATAGAGAATTTTAAAGTATCATTACCTGAACGGTATAATAGATTTATACCAAGTATTGAAGAGTTCAACCGTAATCCTCCTAGTTTAAAGTATAACGGTAAGAAGAAAATAGGTACTAGAGAGATGCATGATATAGAATTTGTTTAAACGAATACTAAAAAATATAAAAAAAAATAAATATTGAATTTGATTAAACAAAATAAATATATAAATTAGGTAAATATAATTAAAGATAACAAACAAATGATGATAATAATTTAATTTTGAAGGATGGTGAGCAATCGTCATAGTTTAAAATATATCGTAAAAATGATATAGAATTTATTTAAAGAAAATAAATATGACCACAAAAAAGTGTTATTATAAATGCACATAATAGTTGAATATTCACATTGCATCATAACCGTTCAACTTTTTTTCTTTTAAATATTTCTCAACGCAAAAGTAATTCATGTTTTTGATAAACTCGCGTTCCTTAATAAATATTTGAGCCTCTAATATTTTACCAGATTTAAATGGTAATAGTAAATTATTATAAAAATCATAGCATTTCTTAAATTCAATCATTTTTTCTTTTATATTTAAGAGATCAGAGTCACACATAAGTAAAGGTGACCCGACAGCGATAACTGATAATAAGGGCATTGCTATCGCTGATAAACTACTGCCTGTAAATAAAACTTCACCCAAATGCATACATTCTCAAACTTTAAATGGGTGAGATCTCCGGCTTGCTTAACGCATGAAGCCGGAGATCTGATCAATGAATGCCAAGTGGGCCACTTTTGGTAAGCAGAACTGGCGCTGTGGGATGAACCAAACGTAGAGTTAAAGCGCCAAAATTGACACTTATGGGATACCATGAAAGGCGTTGGTAACTTAAGACAGCTTTATTTAATATAAGTGTGCCTACTCTGTGGTATTACACTTGTCCTACTCGCTAAAATACATTTCCGTCTGTTACAATTGAAGAATATAGTTCTTACTTATTTTATAATATAGTATAGTAATGAGGTTTGGATTTGGGAATGGGTTATGGGTACATGTTTTATTTCTATTTATTTACAGTTACATAATATTTGTGTTTCCTACATGGTTTGCAGTTTCGTGTTGGTATTGGAATTATTTTCTTTCTTTATTTACGTTAACTTAAGTATAATAATAGTAATAGTGGTGATTTACATTTATACAGTTTAACATTCACAGGTTGGTACATAGTTTATCAATCAAGTGTTTGTTGGCAACAATTATTCATTACAATGGTATCAATTTACCTTTACATATACAGTATTACTGACAATGGTTTATTTGCTTTATAGTTCAGAAGTCATGCTTTAATAGGTTCTAAAATCTACAATTGGTGTTTGAACTTATTGGTTTCTCGGGCAAAGCGCACAAATACACTCCACCACTCTTTCTCGTCACATAGTTCACTCACTTGTGCCAGCGTGGTTGGCCATCGCAGCCCGGACCGTGCCAACCGAGTGTCGGCTCGTCCGCGCTCGTCAGCGTATAGGCTGCAGCTGAAGATCGTGTGTTCCGCGTCGTCGTCTCCCGCACCGCAGTCGCATGCTGCGTCGTCGATTTTACCTATTTTCTTTAGATATGCGTTGAACGATCCGTGTCCCGTCACTAGCTGTACTGCCTCGTAGCATAATCGCGGTGTTTGGTTCTGGGCTTTCGGAATAAAAGCTGCCGTGAGTCTACCCGTTGTTGCGGCGTCCCAACGTCTCTGCCAAGCGGTGTTGGTGTTTCTTCGCAGGTAATATTTTACGGCAGACAGAGGGAGCTTGGAATATGACACCTGTATATTTTGATCTGTCGCCGCTGATTTGGCAAGTTCGTCTGCTCGTTCATTCCCCTGTATGCCGACGTGGGCTTTAACCCAGTGCCATGTGATGGTGGTCGACCTTGCTATATCTGCGGCTAATATCTTGATTTCGTGCTGGAGTTCCGTTAGTTTTCTTGCTCTGTGTAAGGCCTCCAGTGCTGAACGGCTGTCGCTGAGTATGGAGCAGTTCGTAAATGCGTCTCTGTTGTCCTGTATGTATTGTAAGGCAGCGCGGATCGCCACCAGCTCGCTCTGGAATACGCTGCAGTGTGTATCAAGCCTGATTTTATTCTGTTCCACCTCGTTGTCTCCTACGTAGACGACAAACGCTGCCCCTGTCATCCCATCTATTTTGGAACCATCTGTGAATATAGAGTTTCTGCTGCGCTCATCGTGGTCCATCCGATAGCCAGTCACGATGTCATCTGCAGGGTGAAATTCATCTGTAAATATTCTTTCTTCCAACCTGCTGTCTTGGTTTCCTGTTAGTGCTTCCAGTTTTCCTGCGTCATTTGCTTTGGTGATGAGCCACCTGTCTGCGAGTTCACTTATAACCAGGTCCACCGGCGTCAGTCCGGAGAGCACGAGAACAGCCTCCGTTGAAACCGTTCGGTATGCTGCGGCCGCCCCGATGGCCGACTGTCGTTGAACCGATAATAGTTTGGTGGCTCCTTTACCCTTGCAGCCGGTGGCTAACACCGGGGCTGCATATGTGATCGCGGGCTGGATAGCGCCCTCGTAGATCTTCCCCATTGCGTGTCGGCCAAGGCCCCACGTGAGTCTGCAGCTGGTCCTTAATTGGTGTGTCATATTTTTTGCCTTCCCGCAAACTGCCGTTATGTGGGATGTCCATGTCAGTTTCTCGCTAATTATGACTCAGAGATACTTTAATTCTTCCTCGCATCGGATTCGCTCGTTGCCCATCATAAACGTAGGGCGTTGTTGGCCCGGCCTTGTTCCAAAAAACAGAGCTTTGGTTTTTGCAGCGTTAAAGGTGAGCTTTGTGTTTACGGCCCAGTTCTTTAGTTTAGTCAGTGCTAGAGATGTTCTAGATTTTAAAGTTTTGTATTGTGCCGCTCGCACCAGCAAAATGGTGTCATCCGCATACATAATAAGTTTGCACTCGATTGGTAGGTCGACATCAGTGATGGTCTCGTGCAATATCTTCCAGAACCCCGGGCCGGATCTGGACCCTTGCGGACAGCCCATGGTGACGACTCTTTCTGTGTAGCCCGTTGAGTTTTCGATGGCGGCCGTACGGTTGGAGAGATAGCTTTTGGTAAGGGCGAGCAGGTTTTTAGGGCATTTCCTCCTTTCTAACTCTTTGATGATTAGCGGCCACCATGCACTATCGAAGGCTCCGGAAACATCCAGTGAAATTATCGCGGCGTACGCTCCGTCTTCTTTTGCCTTGTGTACATTTCCGAGAACAGCTTCAATTGCGTCTATTGTTGATCGACCACGCGTGAAGCCGTATTGACTACCACTATAGCCGCCGCCATTTATTCTGATCCAATGCTCGATTCTTTCGATCAAAATGCTGTCTAGGAGTTTTCCAACTATAGGGAGCAGGCATATGGGCCTGTAGCTTTTCGCGTCCGTTTTGTCTTCTTTCCCCGCCTTGGGAATTAGTTTTACGGTTGCCTTTTTCCAAATGTTTGGAAATATTCCCGAAGATAGGCACGAATTGAAAATTTTAACGAAAATTGTTGGGTCAGTTTCAAATGCTTTTCGGACTGCGTCTGCAGTAATGTTGTCTCCACCTGGTGCTTTTTTGGGGTTTGTACGGAATACGACCTTTTCGATTTCCCTTGCCGAGATAGGCTTATCTTCAGGTCGTCCCATCGCGTTTTCGGCTTCCTCGCGGATTAAGGCGTGATGGTGGGTGTCCGTTGCGGGGTCGTCGAGCGGAAAAAAATGCTCCAGTAAATAGACGTGAGTCTCCAGCGTGGTTCTCGTATATGTGCCATCCAGTTTTCTTATGCCCGTGGGGCATGAAGTAGCTTTTTTGCGTCTTATTGCTTTGAACGCGGCTCCCCAGGGATCCGAGATTGTACTCTCCGAGCAGAACTCCTTCCATTTGTCCAGCCTTGTTTGCAGGAGGCTAGTTTTGTAACGATTGAGACTTTCGGTGTATTCCCGCCGTCGTTCTAGCCTTGCTTCTTCTTGTCGCGTTCTCTGGTATATTCGGCGTCGTCTTCTGACTTGGCGTCGTAGTTGCGTTAGTTCGGGTGTCCACCATGGAACCGACCTGGCAAAGCTTTTCCTGGCTGGCATTGACCCTTCGCACGCCTTGTATATTGCGTCGTTGAGCATTTGTGCGAGTTGTTGGGCGTTCGGCTGAGGCGTGTATGTTGCGATTGAAGTGTGTATTTCTTCTGAGGTTGCCTCGAAGATTCGTTTGAATTCCTCCCAGTTTGCCCGTTTGTTGCAAAAGCCTTCTGCTTTAGGTAGCACATTCCCGGATGCTATTTCAAACTCGATTAATCGGTGGTCCGACATGCTTGGGATATCGGGTATGCTCCAGGATGTTACGGATGCAAATATATTCCTTGTAGTAGCTGTCACGTCTATAAATGATGTGCCCCGAGTACCGTCGAATGTAGGAATATCGCCGATATTTAGAACCGTGAAGTCTAAGTCCTCTAGTGCTTCGGCGAATAATTGTCCTCGTGGATCTTCTACTGGGCTGCCCCATATTGGAGATTTAGAGTTCGAATCAACGCATAAAACAACTTCGCCGAGAAGTTTGACTTGCCGGATGGCCTCAACCAAGGTGGCGACCACGTTATTAAAGTTAATTGGGCTTTCTATAGGCGGTACATAAGCCGAAATTCCGAAGAACTTAAAACCATTATTGCTAATCTCTACGAACGTTAGAAGGTCGTTAGACAGTTCTTCTAAGAAAAGCCCGCCAAAGGTCGGATTAACTATGCTAATTGCCGTTCGGGGTCGGTCGCCCGCTTTGTACATGAGTCGGGCGGTATTTCCAAAGCGGATTATATGGCCAGCGCGAACATATGGCTCTTGGTAGAAACAGATGTCTAATCCCCTAGATGCTTGGAATTCGAGCGCGTTATTTGTTGCATGTTTTGCCTTTTGTAGGTTTAGTTGCCCGCACTTAATCTTTAAATCGCGAATGTTATTTTGGTTTTTATAAGCCATGGTAGTCTATTGAGTTTACAATAGCGTTTTTGATGCGTATAATTGACGGGCACTCCGATGCCCTTGAATCGTGGTTTGTTTTGAGCGATTCTTTGTTGATTTGGTTAGCGTTTTTACATAAAATGCAGCACTTAATTTTATTGTTACATGTTTTATATTCGTGTCCGGTCTCGCTACATGCGCCGCATCGTTGCTCATTTTTACAGTCTGCGGCCTTGTGCCCTATTTCGTAGCACTTATAGCATTGCATCACCGATACGTGGTCGCGCACTTTGACACACTCATGGCCTATTTTAATCCGGGTTTTTAACACGATCTCGCGAAGTTTAGGGGCAATTTCTAAGATAATGTTCTTTGCGTCACTATCCCACTTGTTTTTTAGGTGTGCCCGTATTTTAACATCCTCCGAAAGTACTTTACAGTCCTCGTATTTCGCACGCACTGCCTCGTTTTGTTCAAACAAGAGTTTGACCAGCTCAGGCTCGTCTACAGACTTGTCAATACCAGTTAATAGCACTCGCGGTCGTTTTTTCGTCATTTCCTTACCTTTTAAGTCCACTTTTGTCTGAAGCGTTAGTTGTATTTTCTTGATGTCGTCTCTGTTCGCGCACTTAACATTAACTCCGCCGTTTTTTGTTTTCCTTATGCTTTCAATATCTGTGTTTACCGGGTTTATCGCACTTTTCACTAGTTTTTTGGTTTCGTCGCTAGTTGAATCACGGTTTTTCGGTTCAATAAGTATAGAAAACGTAGGTTTTTGCGCCGCGGCCGCGTAAGTAATGTTCTTTACCGCACTTTGTTTCGCTCCGCCGCTCCTCGTTCTACTTACACTTTCCGAGATTTGTGACATAGGAATCGTTTCCGCACTTAGTAGAGTTACCTGTTCTTTAAGTTTGTCATTGTCCAGTTCTTTAGCACGCAGCTCACCCCGTAGTGATTTAATGATTCCAAACAGTATGTTCGTTAGAATCGTTGCTTCGTCTAGGCACTTGTGAACTTTTTTCCGCACTTCCACTTTAAGAGTGTCCGATGTTACTGGCACGAATAATTTAATTGCTTCGCACTCACCTCTAATTTTTCGAACCGTCGATTCCTCTGGATTCAAGATATTAAAGTCGTTGTCCACTATATCACCTTTACTGATCCTTCGACCCGAGGCCTGACTGGAGCTAGCCGCCATTTTGGCTGTGCCAATTGCCGCTCTCCTTCATCCGTTAAATTTTTTCGCGATTCTGGCAGCAGATTTGGATTTTCCCGCACGATATATAGTCTCTACAGTGCACGGTTTGGTTTGACCCTGAATTTTTTGTGCCTAGTCCGAGCGGTATCTCGGGAACGGAAGCCGTTTCACCCGATCTGACACCAGATTTGGCTTTTCGGTGGGCAGAAGAAATTTAGGGAGAGCCCTTTTTTTTTTCCGCACTGTCAATCACTTTATCGCGCGTTGGTGCACTGTTTCACTAAGGTAAAAACTAAAACTTGACTTACCCCGCTCGATTGTAGTCTCTACGGTTCCCGGCTTTGTTTGACCTTGAACTTTTGTACCTAGTCCGAGCGGTATCTCGCGAACGGAGGTCGTTTCACCCGATCTGATGCCAGATTTGGCTTTTCGGTGAGCCGGAGAAATTTGGGGGATTTTTCGCACTGTCACTCACTATCCCCACTCGATGTTCCACCTACACTCTATCCCTAGCCGACGATGTTCCACCACTACGTCACTTCGCTATCGCGCTGTCAATCACTATCCCCACAGGGCGATGTTCCCACCCCGCGCTCTTCCCACTACGCACCCTTCCCGCTCCGCGCTCTTCCCACTCCGCACTCTTCCCACCACGCACTCTTCCCACTCCGCACTCTTCCCACTCCGCGCTCTTCACTGTCTACAGTATTTACACCCGCTGCTTGCCTCGAACGGGCTCTACCCCATCAGCGCTGCGCCCCAATTGCGATAAATGCTGACTAACCAACTAACCTCAAACTTGAGCACTGTGCGGTAACTTAAGACAGCAGGACGGTGGCCATGGAAGTCGGGTAACTTAAGACAGGTTTTATTTCGTCAGTGTTTCACTCAGTGGTACTACACTATACGTCCACTTCGCTCTCATACATTTAGTCTTATCCTAATTGTTTACATTCATTTTTCATTTTCCCCAATTACATTTGTTCCTATTTCTAATTCCTAAATTAACATTTTTCCTTACTTTAATTCTTGGCATTTCATTTTTAATTATTGTTTTTGTGGACATGTGTTTTGTGAATGTGTTGCGTTTGGTGTATGTTTGTGTTTCTGTTGCATGTGTCTAATTGGCCGTTTGTAGAGTGTCAGTGTGATTGGGTTGTTGTGGCGTGGGGGAATTGTTCTTTTTCCTTTTAGTGTTTTGCTGCTATTAGTTCATACCATCGCAACACTTTTGTCCATATCTCTCCGTCGCTCGTTGCACTTACTCACTTATTGTTTTATTCACCCATTGCTCTACTTCACTCATTGCACTTTCACTTGTTGTACATTTAGTCTTATCCTTATTGTTTGCATTCATATTTCATTTTCCCTAATTACATTTGTTCCTATTTCTAATTCCTAAATTAACATTTTTCCCTTATTTAATTTTTTAACATTTCATTATAATTTATTGTGTTCATGGACATGTGTTTTGTGAACGTGTTGCGTTTTATGTATGTATGTGTTTGTGTTGTATGTGTCTTATTGGCCGTTTGTAGATTGTCAGTGTGATTGGGTTGTTGTGGCGGGGGGGATTGTTCTTTTTTCCTTTTGGGGTTTAACTGTTATTTAGTTCATTCCATTGCAACACTTTTGTCCTTATCTCCCCGTCACTCGTTGCACTTACTCACTCGTTGCTTTATTCACCCATTGCTCTACTTCACTCATTGTACTTTCACTTGTTGATGTCACTTGTTTTGGTCCCTTAACCTTCCCTTCACTCACCTTCCGCACTTGCCGCTGTTCTTAGCACTTCCCTGTCAATCGTCAGTTTCTCTATTTCCGTCGCCATCCCTTTGATCGCTTCCCACCACTCCTTATTGTTGGCAAGTTGTTTCACCTCCATTACGTTCCTGGGCCATCCTATTCCTGCCTTTGCTAGCTTCGCTGCTGCGTTCCTTCTTGGTTCTTCTTCTATTGGGCACTTCAGTAGCGTATGCTCCGCATCGTCCTCCCCTTCTCCGCATTCACATGTTGGGTCCTCCTTTTTCCCGATTTTGACCAAATATTTATTAAAGTTCCCGTGCCCCGTAATTAGTTGTACCAACTTGTAATCCATCCTTGTCCCTATTTTTGATCTTGCTTCCACCGTTGGGATAAAGTTGACCGTGTATCTCCCTGTCTTGGATTCTTTCCACCTCTTTTCCCATTCTCTTTTTAGCAGCGGTTTCGTAATCTTTTTCGCCATGTTTCTGGCCGCTTTGTTGAATATTCCCTCTTGCGGATTTTCCTCTGTTGCCGCTTCTTTTGCTAATGCGTCAACCCTCTTGGTCTGTTCCGACGAGTGCGCCCTTTGCCAATGCCATTTTATATTTGTTTTCTTCCCCGTCTCAACCAGTTCTTCCCATATTTCCATTCCTAGCTCCGTGGCCTTTCTCATTTTGGCTAGGCTTCCCAGCACCGCTTTACAATCAGTAATGATAGAGCATTCTTTGATGGTCATTGAATTTTCCTTAATATATTTTATGGCCTCCCTTATCGCGACCAACTCGCACTGGAATGCCGTACTGGCTCCTCCTAATTTTACTTTCCTGTGGTCAATTTCCTCTTCTCCGTTATATATTGCTATGGCTGCTCCTGCTCCACTTTCCTTTCTTGATCCGTCCGTATAAATACTGATTCTTTTTGAGTTTTCTATTCCGCATTCATATTTAAAATTGGCCAGGTCCGCTGGGTGAATTTTCCCTTGGGTGTTTTGTCTCTTTTCCCATGAGATACCCTTTATCCCTAGCAATTCTTCTATTTGGCTGTCATCCTTCTCTATTTCCCGCCTCCTATAGATTTCTCTAACCACCAGATCTATTGGTGGCACGTTTGCTAACACTGTTGCTGCGTCCGTTGAAATGGTGCGATACGCAGTCGCCGCCCCTATCATCGCTATCCTTTGCACTGATAGCAGTTTTGTCATTTGCTTCTGGGGTCTCTCCTCTCCCCATATTTCCGCAGCATAGGTTATTGCCGGTTGTATAGCTCCCTCATATATTTGCTTCATTGCATCCCTTCCAAGCCCCCACGTCAGCCTGCACGCCGCCTTCATTCTGTACGTAACACTTCTAGCTTTCGCCGCCGTTTTGTCCACGTGGTCCTTCCAATTTAGCTTCTCGTCCACCATGACTCCTAGATATTTGATGCTGCCAGTGCACCTCACGGTCTCCCCATTTAACTTGAACGTCGGTCTATCCTGACCTGGCTTTTTCCCGAAGAAGAGCGCTTCTGTTTTTGATGCGTTGAACTTTAGCTTCTTCTTCCCGGCCCATTTGTGCAAGATTTCCAGCGCTTCGTTGGTCTTTTCCTTCAGCCCTTTGTACTGTCCTGATTTTATTATTATTAGGGTATCGTCTGCGAACGCCATGACTTCGCATCCCACCGGAAGTTCTTCTCTAAAAATTGTCTCGTACATGATCCGCCAGAAGCCTGGGCCGGATCTCGATCCCTGTGGGCATCCCCGATTTACCTCCATCTGCAATTCCTCCCTCTGATTTTCCATGACGACCTCCCTCCCATTGAAGTAATCCTTCACGAGCTCCAACACATTTCCCGGACATTTTCTTCCCTCCAGCTCATTGATAATTGCCGGCCACCAGGCGTGATCAAAGGCTCCTGCTACGTCCAGGGATACCACAGCGCAATATTGTTCTTCCCTCTTTGCTTTCCTTATTTCTTCCACCAGCTTGCCTATCGCGTCTGTTGTCGCTATCCCTTTCGTGAACCCGAATTGATTTTTGTTAAATCCTCCCCTTCTCTCTAACCAGTGCTCCACTCTCCCTATCATAATGTTGTCCAGGATTTTCCCCAGTACTGGAAGTAGGCTTATTGGCCGGTAGTTCTTAGCGATTGTGTAATCATTCTTCCCCTGTTTTGGTATCGGAACTATTTTTGCCACTTTCCAACAAGTTGGGAACACCCCTTTCTCCAGGCACTTATTGTATATCCCTTCGAATATCTCCGGTATGTTCTCGAAAGCCTTAAGAGCCACATCCGCTGTGATTCCGTCACGCCCTGGTGCCTTCCTGGGATGCATTGTTCTTATTCCTCTCTCTATTTCTGCTTTTCTAATTTCCCTATCCGTGCCTTCCCCTTTTGCCCTCCTGGATCTCTCCCTTTCCCTTGTTTGTTCTTCACTGTCTTCCTCTTCAGTGTCTTCCGGGAAGAAATTCCCCAGTAGCTCCTCCATGGTCTCGCTTAGGCTGCTCGTGTGGGTTCCATCGCTTTTCTTAATTGCCGCTAATCTGGCCCTTGGTTTCTTATTTCTTATCACCTTATACGCGGCTCCCCATGGGTCATCCTTGGTGCTCTCACTGCAGAACTCCTTCCACTTTTCCAACCTGGTCACTTTCAATTGGGTCTTGTATTCATTGAATTTTTCAATATATTCTATCCTTAGCTCCTCCCTGTATTTTCCCATTGCCTTTTGATATTTCTTCCTCCTGTTCCTCACCTCTTCTCTCATTTCCGTCAGTTGGGGCGTCCACCAAGGTACAGTTCCCTTAAATCCTTTCCTTTTTGGCATTGATTCATTGCATGCTCTTACGACCGCGTTGTTAAGTTCTAGAGCCAACTCGTTCGTTTGTTGTCTAGTTTCTGCTTCTTTCATCATTATTCTTAGTTTATCTTCGCTTCTCTGCAAGCTCCTGCCGAATTCTTCCCAGTTGGCCTTTTTGCTACAGAAACCTCCTACTTTCTCCTCTCCTTCTCCTCTTCTGCTTTCTATCGTAAATTGTATCAATCTGTGGTCTGATGTTGTTCGTTCATCTGCTATTCGCCAGTCATTAATCTTCCCGTACATCCTGTATGTGACCGCCGTCACGTCTATGAAACTTCTTCCAGCTGGGCCGTCGAATGTCGGCGTATCTCCCTCGTTGAGTATTGTCATCCCTAATCTCTCCAGCATGTCCGTGTAAGTTCTTCCTCTTCCATCCTCTTCCTCGCTGCCCCAGTTTGCTGATTTGCTGTTTGTATCAGCGCATAGAATCACCTGCCCTTTATCTATAACTTGCCAAATTATCCTCTCCAATTCATCGATGACTTCCTGGAAGTTTTTCTTTTTGTTCTTTTCGCACGGCACATATGCTGATATTGCGTAGAATCTGCTTGTTTCCGTGCTTATTTCTACGGTTGTCACGTGTTCCCCTGACAGATGTTCTAAGTAGCACGCATCTATACTTAGGCTGTTCACATATATTGCCGTCTTTGGTTGGGCTCTCTGACTATATAACACCTTACTCTTATCTCCTAGTCCAATTATCTTTTTCCCTTTGACATTAGGTTCCTGTAGAAAAGCCAAATCGATCCCGTTCTCTTCCATCAGTTTGCATATGCTGTTGGTAGCACTCTTTGACAGATTTAGATTCGTCTGGTAGCATTTTACTGCCTTTCCCTCCCTTTTACTGTCTCCAACTTTCTCCTCGCTGCCTTCGCTCCTTTGTGCCTTCCTCTCTTCCCGGTTGTCTTCCGCATTATCTTGTCTTATCTCTCTACTCCCCATAATAATCGATACTTTTTATAACAGCCATCCTCACCCTCTCCGACGTGGGGCATTTCGTCCATTTTGCATCATGGTGTGTATCAACCTTGAGATTTGATTGCCGAGTTCTCGCATTTGCTCTTTTGCAAACTGCACAGCATGGTTTGTTGTTTTTACATTTTTTATACTCGTGGGCTTCTGCGCAGAACCCACATAATTGTTCGCTGTCACACTTACTTGAAGTGTGCCCGTAATCATAACATTTATAGCACTGGACTACCGATATGTAGTCCTTTGCCTGAACTCTCTGCCACTTGATGTTGATTAGTCCGTCGAGTATCAATTTCCTCGCTTTCGGGCTTACCTCGAGCACTACGTTCTTGTATTCTTTGTCCCATCTGGATTTCAAATGTAATTTTACCACTACTTCTTTTTGAAGGTCCTCCTCTCTCGGATATTCGCTCTTGATCTTCTCATTCTGCTTCCATATGCTTCTTATCAGGTCCTCTTCCTCCGTGTCTACTTCTATCCTTGGTATCATCACCCTTGGTCTATGTTTCTCCACTTCTTTCACTTCCAATTTACTATTCTCCACTATTGCCATTGCCTTTCTTATCTTCTCCGTGTCCTCTTTCTTACTGCATTTTATAATGACTCCCCCTTTTTGAGTTCCTCTCATTTCCATTACTGAGAGTTGCCCCTCCACCGGGTCTATGAATCCCTTAATTATTTTCCTCGTCTCCTCGCTTTTTTGTTTCTCGTCTTCTGGCTGTACCAAGATTGCGTATGTCTTCGCTGTGGCTGTCGCATAACTCTTCTTGTTCTTGTTTCCGCTTGTTGAATTTTGGATTGTGATTTCCTTTGGGCTCTCCTCTACCCTGTCTCTCAGTTTAATACTCATCTGTATTATTCTCTTGTCTCTCTCCCGCAGCTCGCTCCTCAGTACTTTTAGAGCGCCACTGAGCTCCGCTACACCTTTAATTAACTCATCCGTATATTCGTGGACCTTCCTTCGATCCTTTACCACCACCCCCTGTGCTCCACTCAGTGGTATTGCCAATTTTATATCTTCACAGTATTTATAAACCTTTTCTACTGTTACGCTTTCTAGCGCAAGATTTCCCTCGATTTCCGTCGTTTCTCCCTCGATACCCGCCATTATTCGAATATAATTTTGCCGCTTTTCAAATTTTTGAATTTTACCGCCCTTTTTTCAAACTTGAATTTGCCGCTCCCCTTCAACCGTTAAATTTTCGCGGTCGGGCGCGTTTTATCGATTCTGGCAGCAGATTTGGATTTTCCCGCACGATGTATAGTCTCTACAGTTCACGGCTTGGTTTGACCTTGAATTTTTTGTGCCTAGTCCGAGCGGTATCTCGCGAACGGAAGCCGTTTCACCCGATCTGACACCAGATTTGGCTTTTCGGTGGGCAGAAGAAATTTCGGAGAGCCTTTTTATTTTTATTTTTTTTTTTTTTTTTTTTTTGTAACTTAAGACAGGTTTATTTGATAAAGTGTACAACTCGGTGGTATTACACTGTTTTACATTTATGGTTTCTATCTTCTATGTTCCTAATCTAAATATTACATTGTTCCTTAAACGTTTATATGCTTATTTTCTTACATACTTAGCTATTGTTAAGGTGGATTTATAAGTAGCACAGAGCACAGAAAATAGCATAGCATAGCATAGCACAGAACATAAAACATTTGGGGGGTTTTATAAGACGCACAGCACAGCACAGCAGCAATGTGAAGAAAAAGAAGAATATATCTTTTTCTCCATAAACTAACCAACAAAATTTTTTTTGACAGATTTGATTTCACGTTCATGGTTATTTAATTTAATTTCAATCTATTATTATGCGACATTATGAAGTGCTGCTTTGTATGCATTATCCTCTGAAATAATGCAACTTCGATGACATTTATGGGCAGAAAAAGTGGCTTGTCACGGCGGGCGGGAAATACGATTGCGTGGATCTGAAATTTTTTCTGTGAAAAGTCCCGTGTTATTCTTATGGAGAATTCACTTTTTTTTAAATGCAAAATATACCCACTAACAACTTTTTAGTAGCCTAATCATTAGTCTGAGCATAAAGATAGATAGTTGAAGTGGCAGTTACTATTAAAAATTAACGGGGCCCATCGATAATTACAGATTTAATGCTATTTGAAATAATTAGAAATACAAATTTAGCGCTTTTTTATACTTCCGGAACTGATAGTTTCGATGTATGCGTTTAGAAACACATGTTTGGATGTAAATTAATATTTAATTTATTATTCAAATTGCCGAAATTAATATAAAATCAAAAAAAATTAAATAATATCACTCTGACATTAACATTCCCAGAAATTTTGAAGTTGTTTGCTTCTATTTGTTCGTTTCGTGTATTAAATAAAAATTATTTTGCTTATTAAAATGTATTCATATTGTAAAAAAGGGTATTTCGCCATAAGAATAACATGGGACTTTCACAGAAAAAAAAATTCAGATCCACGCAATCGTATTTCCCGCCCGCCGTGACAAGCCACTGTTTCTGCCTATTAGAAGTATTCCTTCGTACTATCCCGAAATCCTACGAAAATACACGAAGCACAGCGCATAACGCACAGAATATGAACATTGGTCAATTCCTGTGCTATGCTAAATTTCTCTATGCGTGCTATGCGTCTTATAAATGAGTATACTGTTTCCCGTATGATGAAAGTGTGTGCTATGCTATGCTATGCTATGTTCTGTGCTCTGTGCTACTTATAAATCCACCTTTAATGTTCGATAATATTATCTTAAACTTTTCCAACATTGTTCTCTGCTTATTGATTAGTTTTACTGCGCGAATTTTACATCTATTTATTCTTACTTCTGTGTTCATTACTTAATATTGGGTTTCGCTTAACTATGTTTATACTTATATATTTTATTAATTACACTATCTCAGTCCAAAACTTATTCTAAATTGTTCCTTGATATATTATTACACGTCTTTCTTCTTGTATTATTAGTTCGTGTGTTATTGTAATTTGTACATTTGTGTGTAGGTGCTGTTATGTGTTCTTTGTTATGGGCGGGGTATGTTCTGTTGTATGTCAGTATATTTGGGATTTGTAGCGTTTCACTTCCCACTCACTTCACTATGTTTATACTTATCAGTCCAAAACTTATTCTACAACGTTCTTTGGTATATTATTACACCTCCTTCTTCTTGTGTTATTAGTTCGTGTGTTCTTGTAATTTGTACATTTGTGTGTAGGTATTGTTATGTGTTCTTTGTTATGGGCGGGGTATGTTCTGTTGCATGTCAGTGTATTGGGGATTTGTAGAGTTTCACTTCCCACTCACTTGACTTATACTCTCTTCTCCTCTCACTCTCTTCTTATCTTCAGCTTTTCCAGTGCCCTTGCCATATTGTTCAGGGCCCCCCACCAGTGCTTGTTGCCTGCCAATGCACTTACTCCTTCCAAGTCCTGTGGCCAAGCCACTCCTACCGTCCTCAATGTTGCGATGGCTCTAGTCCGATGCTCGTTCTCAATTGGACATCTAAATAGTGTGTGTTCGACACCGTCTTCTTCCTCCCCACAGTCACACGTTGGGTCCTCCCTTTTCCCGATTCTGACCAGGTAGTTGTTGATGTTACCATGACCTGTTAGTATTTGTGTCAGCTGGTACCCTATTTTCACTGGCACTTTATTCCTTGCTGCGACCGTCGGTATAAACATGGATGTTACTCGCCCTGTCCTACCAGTTGCCCATTTACTTTCCCAACGTCTCATTAGCTGCGGTCTTGTGATGTTCTTGATAGCGCTGCGCGAAACCTTGTTGTATACAATCTCCCCCCCATCTTTGTCTTCAGCAGCCTCCTTTGCCAGTAGATCCGCCCTAGTGTTCCCAACGTTTGTCGCATGTGACTTCACCCAATGCCACCTTAGTTCCACCCTTCGTGCTACTTCCATTTTTTCCCTCCATATCGCGACCCCTATTTCTGTTGGTTTCCTCATGTTGCGTAAGCTTTCTAGTACCGCCTTGCTGTCTGAGATAATGGAGCATTCCGTTAGGGCGTGCGTGTTTTCCGCGACGTATCTGAGTGCTTCCCTCACAGCAACCATCTCGCACTGGAAGGCCGTGCTAGCTCCCCCCATCTTGAATTTTTTTCTATCTATCTCCTTCTCTCCGTTATAAATTACTATAGCTGCTCCCGCTCCCGTTTTCGTTTTCGATCCGTCAGTGTATATCGCTATTCTGTGTTTCTTCTCCTCCCCGCACTCGTATAAAAATTCTGCTATTTCCGCAGGATGGATTATTCCCTGTGTGTTAATAACTTTTTCCAATGCTGCTCCTTCTGCTCCCATCAATTCTCCTATCCCATGGGTTGCGGCCCCCATTTTCCTTCTATCGCTGATTTCCTTGATTTTCAGGTCAACTGGTGGTACTTCAGCTATTAAACATGCCGCTTCCGTTGAAACGGTGTTGTATGCAGCCGCCGCTCCGATCATAGCTGTTCTCTGTATAGCTGATAGTTTAGCCGCTGTTTTCGACTTGTTGCCCTCTTCCCAGATTGGCGCTGCGTACGTCATTGCTGGTTCTATCGCCCCAACATATATGCTTTTCATGGCCTCCCTCTTAAGACCCCAAGTGAGTCTGCATGCTGCTCGTAGACGATGTATGATGTTCCTGGCTTTGGATGCCGTTGCCTCTATATGTTTTGTCCATTTTAACTTCTCGTCTATCACTACTCCTAGATATTTGAAATGTTCTGCGCATCTTACTGTTTCATTTCCCATTTTGAAAGTTGGCCTCTCTTGTCCAGGCCTGATCCCGAAGAAAAGGGCCTCGGTTTTCGAAGCATTGAATGATAGTTTCATTTTTTCCGCCCACCTCAGTAAAATTGCCAGTGCCGTGTTTGTCACTTCTTTTAGTCTCTTATACTGCTTTGTTTTCACTATCAGCATTGTATCGTCCGCGAACGCTGTAATTTCACACCCCTCTGGTAACTCTTCCCTAAATATGCTTTCGTATATTATCCGCCAGAAGCCGGGTCCCGACCTCGACCCTTGTGGACATCCTCTATTTACATCCACTTTGATGGATGCGTCTCGGTTTCCTATGCATGCCGTTCTGTCGTTCAGGTAGTCCCTGACCAGGCCCAGTAAGTTGGCTGGGCACCTCCTTCTACCCATTTCCTTAATTATGCTTGGCCACCATGCATGGTCGAAGGCCCCTGCTACGTCCAAGGCTACCGTTGCGCAGTATAACCCTTTCCTTCTTGCATCTTTGACTTCCGCTACCACTTTCTCTATAGCGTCCACGGTTGACCTCCCTCGCGTGAAGCCATATTGGTTTTTGTGGTACCCCCCATTCTGCTCGATCCAGTGTTCTACTCGGTTTATCATCAGGTTGTCCAATACTTTTCCCAGGACTGGTAGCAGACATATTGGCCTGTAGTTCTTTGCTACCGTCATGTCATCTTTCCCCTGTTTAGGTATTGGGACCACCTTAGCGATCTTCCAGCATTTGGCAAACACTCCGTGCTGCAGACACTTATTATAAATTCCTGAGAAGACGTCCGGCATGATGTCGAACGCCCTTTTCGCTATATCGGCCGTTATCCCGTCGTTCCCCGGAGCCTTTTTTGGATTCATAGTTTCCAGTGCCCGCCTTATCTCCGCCGTTGTTATGTCCCTGTCATTAGGTCCTCCTACGGTATGAACCGCAATCTCTCTATCATGCGCATGATCCTCGCTGTCCTCGTTTTGCTCGTCTCTTGGAAAGAATATTCTCAGAAGCTCTTCCCTTGTTTCGGCCAGCCCGCTCGTGTAGCTGCCGTCTCTCTTCTTCACTGCTGCCAGTCTCGTCTTTGGTTTTTTGTTCCTTATCACTCGATACGCTGCGCCCCAAGGATCATGGGCCGTGCTCTCTGCACAGAATTCCTTCCATTTACTCTCCCTTGTCCTTTGTAGAATTGTCTTGTAGTTATTGAAGACCTCTATATATTCCATTCTTCTCTCTTCCCTTGTTAGGCCCCATGTTCGCTGGTATATCCTTCTTTTGCGTCTTACTTCGGTCCTAATTTCCGTCAATTCATTCGTCCACCATGGCACCGCCCCTTTAAACCTTTTCCTTTTTGGCATGGCGGTATTACACGCATTTACTACCGCATCGTTAACTTGTTGTGCTAGTTCGCTCACCCCCTCTCTGTGACTGACTACGCCCAACTTATTTCTTAAGCCCTCTGCTTCCTTGGTCAGACTTCTTTCAAACTCTTCCCAGTCCGCCCTTTTACTGCAGAAGCCGCTTTCCTGCTCGTCATTAATTTCGCTGCCCGTCCGTATCGAGAATTTGATTATTCTATGGTCCGAAGAGCTGACTTCCTCGGGTATATACCAATCATTTATGTTCGTGTAAGCAAGGTTTGTTCCTGCCGTTACATCAATATAGCTCTTCCCGGATGGTCCATCATATGTTGGTGTATTCCCCTCGTTTAGCACTATTAGGCCCAGCCTATCCAACATATCCGCAAACATACGTCCCCTTGCATCCTCCACCGGGCTGTTCCATATGCTGGATTTACTGTTAGAATCAGCACATAAAATGACTTCTCCTTTCTCTACGGTCTGCCATAATACTTTTTCTAGGTCCTCGATTGTTTCTTTGAAGTTAGCATGTTTGTTTCTTGCGCATGGTATGTATGCCGATATTGCGTAGTATTTAGCTTGTTTGTTGCTTATTTCCGCCGTTGTTATTAAATTATTTGACATGTGCTCCATGAAGCATACATCTAATTCCGGGTTGCTGATTACTATGGCGGTTTTCGGTGGCGCTTTCTGGCTGTATAATACTTTTTGTCTATCTCCGAGACCTATGACCCTGTTCCCTCTTATGTTTGGTTCTTGTATGAAAGTTACGTCAATTTTCCCTTCTTCGATTACTTTTGCTAGGTTGTTTGTAGCGCTCTTTCCCAGATTCAGATTAATTTGGCAACAGCGAATTCTGTCACCAGCTACTTTGTCTGGTCGGTTCCTGTCTTTGTTCGTCTCGTTGCTGGCGCGCAGCGCTACCCTTGTTGCTTGTTCTTGTATTTCCCTGCCATATGTTGCTGCATTCGCCGTTTGGTCACCCGTACCGTTATAGTCTTGAGTTCCCTCCTCTGCCGATGTGTCCTTTTCCGGTGAACTAGCTCTAGCTTCGCCCGTCCTTATCGCGCACTTTTTCACTCCACCTTCACTGTTCCTTATGTCTTTCCGTTTGTTCCCCCTCTGTTCGCTCTCTTCATAGTTTCTACCCGCACATTTAACATTAATAAGAGCTTTTTTATCCATGATAGTCTATGCTTTTAACAACCGCTAACCTAACCCTCTCCGACGTGGGGCAACCGGACCATTTGGCGTCGTGATCCGTTTCTACTCTCATGTTGGCTGAGCGCGTTTTCGCGTTCGCGCGTTTACACACTACACAGCATGGTTTGCTACTTTTGCACTTCTTATATTCGTGTTCTTCCGCACAATACCCGCATTTTTGTGTGCTTTCGCAATTTTCCGACGTATGTCCATAATCGTAGCAACGATAACATTGTACCACCGAGATGTAGTCGCGAACTTGCACACTTTGCCATCTTATCATTGTCCTTTCGCTTAGCATTATCTTCCTCAACTTTGGACTAACCTCAATTATTATGCTTTTATAGTCCCTGTCCCACTTGTTCTTAAGGTGTGTGCGCACTTTAATGTCCTTCTTGAATTCATCGTAGTTCTCGTAGTCTTTCTGGATTCTCTCGTTTTGCCTCCAGGTATTGTCTATTAGATCGCTCTCTTCCGTTTCTGTTTCGATCCTCGGTATGATTAGCCTAGGTCTCTTCTTAGGGATTTCTTTTGCCTCCATGTTGCCATTAGTCATCGCCGCCACAGCTGTCTTTATCTTCTGAATATCTTCTTTTTTGGCGCATTTGATAATTACCGCTCCGTTTTGCGTTTTCTTCATTTCAGTTACCGACAGTTGCCCTTCCACTGGGTCAATTGACTCCCTTATCAGCTTTTTAGTTTCCTCGCTTGTTTGACTTTTGTTTTCCGGCTGTACTATGACCGCGAACGTTTTAGCAGTTGCCTCCGCGTATGTGCTTCTATTTTCCCTCCTACCAAGCTTAATGCCTTCCTCCTGTGCCTCATGGCTAGTCTGTTTGCTTGCTTGCTCCACTTTCAGTTTGATTATTTCTTCAGCGCTGCGCCCCAATTGCGATAAATGCTGACTAACCAACTAACCTCAAACTTGAGCACTGTACACACACGTCTGGTCGGTAACTTGGTTGTAACTTAAGACAGCAGGACGGTGGCCATGGAAGTCGGAATCTGCCAAGGAGTGTGTAACAACTCACCTGCCGAAGTTACTAGCCCTGAAAATGGATGGCGCTAAAGTGTCATGCTTAAACTCTACCGTCGTGGCAATTCGGATGTTTTGTTAACTGCGTACGCGTGGTCGAGCACCGTTATGTCACGATGAGTAGGATGGTCGCGGCGGTGAGCGCAGAAGGATTGGGCGTGAGCCCATCTGGAGCCGCCGTCGGTGCAGATCTTGGTGGTAGTAGCAAATACTCCAGCGAGACCCTGGAGGACTGACGTGGAGAAGGGTTTCGTGTGAACAGCTGTTGCACACGAGTCAGTCGATCCTAAGCCCTAGGAGAAATCCTATGTTGATGTTGGTGTGTTTCAATCAAATCCTATATAGAAAAAACACTATATATACAAATACGAAATTGATGAGTGTAGAGAAAGAGATACATAAAAATACATATATACATTTTTATAATATTTGATATCATTCATTGCATATAGAAAATAACGCACGCGCTGCTCTTACACATCCCTCGCACAACAACAACAACAACAGCAGCAGCAACACAATACACATCCCCATACAAATCATCTAAAGAATGCATTAACCTTGATTGTGATTGCTGTGATGATTATGTTTGTGTGGATGTTTGTGCTGCTATGTATGTATGTAAGTTAGTTTGCTGCGATATGTGTTTGTGTGGTGAGTATCAACGTATTATCACAATACATCACTTTTCTATATATATCTCGTCTATCTGTCGGTACGCACATATCACTCTGTATATAGGTGCTGTTATGGAAAAATTTGAATATATAAAAATATATTTACAAAAAGAGGTATACATTTTTATATACATCATTATGTGACATATATATGAAACACTGTGTGTGTCTCCTCTATATAGATATATCATCATCATCAACAACCTCCTAGATAGTGCTAGTTGTAGTTGTTGTTTGTGCGCATAGTATGTGGTATATAATGTTTGTATATCGTGTATAATATATAAAATATACATATATCTCTCTGTCGTCCTGTCAACACCATAACATAAGTTACATGTGTGTGTATTTGCGGCGAGATGGAAAGTGGATAATGTTTGATGTGTAGTTTATTTTCGTGATGATGTGTTTTCATCTAGTATAAGATTCGAAGTCGGCAAATTGGATCCGTAACTTCGGGATAAGGATTGGCTCTGGGGTGCGGGGCGTGTCGGGTGGGTAAGCGAAGTGGGTTTCGGCTAACGTGCCGGGCCTGGGCGAGATGCAGACTAGTGAAACGATTGTATACGTCATACCTGTCCACGGTCTGTCGACCGCGTACACGCGAGTGTGCCACTGTGCTTTCGTGAATCTTGCGCGAATCCAAACCCGGTCCCGTGCTTTGGCCTCCCACGGAACTTACTTGCTATGAGGCTCTGGGTCGGATGGTTCACGCTATCGCTGGATGTCCTCGTCGGCCGCCATTTAACGTACAGCTCAGAACTGGCACGGACCTGGGGAATCCGACTGTCTAATTAAAACAAATCATTGCGATGGCCCCAGTGGGTGTTGACGCAATGTGATTTCTGCCCAGTGCTCTGAATGTCAAAGTGAAGAAATTCAAGTAAGCGCGGGTAAACGGTGGCAGTAACTATGACTCTCTTAATTCAAATGTGGGAAGTCCTACCAACTAAAGTCGAGTTCGGCCCGGCACCTCAAGGACTGCGGTACTCATGACCGCACCAAGTGCGAGATTTGCAACGAGCCGTTCTCCAGCTTCGCTTCCGTTCGTCAGCACGAACGCCGGGCGCACCCAACTGCATACCGGAAGAAGCTGGAGGAAAAGCTGCCCGCCCCTGAAACCACTCTGCTGGCTTCGATTGCAGCAATCGAGGCTAAGAGCCGAAGGGGGAGGGGGGTATGTATCAAGGATATAGAGCGGGCTACCGGTCTAACGTCTCACCAGATTCGGTACCGCAAGGAAAAAGCGGAATACAAGGACTATTTAGCGCGCGCACGAAGGGACCAGAGTAAAGAAGGGGTACTGAAACCCGCGTCATTATCGCAACCAGGACCCTCCTCTGCTCCCCAAGTGCTGCCAGTCCCACCACCACCCCTTCGTATTCCGCCAATCTTCCCTGTCTTCAACAAGCCCCCTCCGACGCCAGGCCTCATTTCGAGACCTGCCACCCATGCAAATCTTGCACTTCCCCCCTTAATATCAGTGCAGCTTCCGGCAGTTTTTCAGCAACTGAACTCGGCTAGCACCTCGGGGAATAAACGCAGACCGTCTTCTTCCCCGTTGATGCAGCCACCGCCTAAGAGGAAGGACGCAACAACTGTGACCATTCCATCTGGTCCCCCTCTTGGCAATAACACCGCCAAGAGGAAAAGAGTCCCCTCCCTGGGCGAGTTTCCGATTCGCCGGAGGCCCGGACCGGAAGGAGCACTGACCTCCCCCAGACCCTCGCTCAATACCGTGGACTTAACAACACCAAGTCCACCACCCCCGCCATCCCCCCCCCCTCCCCCGCGGCTACCCGCGGAGACGGTCATCGGAACGTCTCCGCCACCACAGCCACCCCACGAGCCTAGCCCAGAGGCGCCGATTGCCCACGAGCACGACCAGGCCTTTAAAACGTTCCTGGAGTCAGCGCTCTCGCGCTCCACCAACCTGACCACCAAGAACCTGATTAGGTTGGGGCTCTCGGCTCCTCTGGCCGCGTTCGATGCCGCCCTGACCAGCTGGATTGCTGAACACTTTCCTGCCGCTAGGCAGCAACATCAACACCCTCAGAACGATGGCCTCAACTTGCCCTAGAACTTGCCGAGCGCACGTCGCATTACTTCGCCTAATTCACGGCAGCGACGGGCAGCTGAGTATAAAAAGTGCCAAGACCTCTTCTCTAAGAAGAGGTCGGCACTAGCACAAAAACTCATTGAAGGTACCCCGTTGTCCAGCGAAGAGACGCGTCCCTCCATTGCCGACATAGATCGCTTCTATCGCGGAATACTGGAAAGTTCGTCTCCAGTTGACGTGGAACGTATCCACACCTTCGGGAAACCCTCTAGACGCACTTTCCGTCCCATAGAGGAGAGCGAGCTCCTTACCGCCATGAGGACCTGGAAGAATTCCTCTCCAGGGCCTGATGGCATCAAGGTAAGCCAGGTTCGAAGATGCCCAACACAACATCTCTTGGTGCTCTTCAACTCCCAGTGCGTGGTGGGAATCCAGGACTATCCTGATTCCCAAAGAGGGGGACCTAACGGACCCGTCAAACTGGAGACCAATCACCATAGGGTCCGCGGTGCAACGGTTGTTGCACCTCATCCTTGCCCATAGGATCGCCTCCGCGGTAGAGGCGTCGTCTATGCAACGCGGTTTTCGTCGTACAGATGGCACCTTGGCCAACACTTTGCTTGTGGACCACTACATCAGATCCCGCAGGTTGCAAGGGAAATCCCTTAACGTGATTTCCCTTGACGTCCGCAAAGCCTTCGATTCTCTTTCGCACCACTCCATCGCTAGAGGCCTTTTACGATCTGGCCTCGACCATGGCATAGTCGCGTACATTCTAGACACCCTCAACGCCCACACTTTCATAAAGTGCGGGCCCTACACCACAGGTAGGATCAACTTCTGCCGAGGCGTTAAACAGGGGGATCCTCTCTCCCCCTGTCTCTTCATCATCGTGGTGGACGAATTGCTCTGCCAGCTCAACACCACACGCCCCGGAGGCTCCCTGGCACCCGGATTCAGGGTCGCCGCTCTTGGTTTCGCTGATGACCTAGTGTTGTTGGAAGACCGGGAGGTCGACATGGTCACCTCACTCGACCACGCTAACGTCTTCCTTCGCGCTAGAGGGATGGACCTTAACCCGAAGAAATCGGTCTCGATTGCGGCCTCCGTAATCGAGGGTAAATCGGTTCCTCGGTCTAAGCCCATCTTTTGGGTCGGTGGCTCGGCGATCCCCACCGTCTCCGACCTCCAGACCTTCCGATACCTAGGTCATAACTTAACATCTGCCAGTTCGGCAAAGCCAACGGTTTTTAACCTAACGAAATGGCTCAAAAACCTGGAGCGCGCGCCCCTGAAACCGGACCAGAAGCTTTTAGTCCTGAAGTCCTACCTGATCCCCCGACTGTACCATGGTCTCCAAAGCCCCGCCTGCACCGCAGGCACACTAGCTGAATGCGATCGTCCTCTGGGAAAGAGAGTCAAGCGGACGTTGCACCTGAGCAGCCACACAGGTGACCAATTCCTGTACGCGAAGATCAGCGACGGCGGCCTAGGGATCCCTCAACTCCGGTTGAAGATCCCCTACCTACTGGGCAAACGCATATCTAAGCTGGCAGCGGAAGACCCTTCAATCAGGGCAATTCTCGAGGCGCCCCCAACATCCTCTTCTCCACACACGGATGACCCACCTTAGCAGGAGGGGAAATCCCGACCCTATGTGGCGTGAGGCCATCCGGATGAGACCCTTCAGCACCGGTCTTCAGGAGGCATCCTACGCCAGCGCTAGTCGCTCGTGGCTAGTCAACACCCCAAGAGGATGGACGGGGCACGATTTCGTCCGTGCCGTCCACCTTCGGACGGCAAACCTGGTGGTCAAAGGTTTGCCGTACAACCCACCAGCCGAGCGGATGTGCCATTCGGGTTGCCCTAAAGTCGAGTCCATTTCTCATGTACTCCAGGGCTGCCCCACGACACATCACGCTCGCATCCGACGGCACGACGAGATCGTGCAGAAGGTAGCCCGCCACACCAGAGCGAGGGGATGGACTACCGAGGTGGAACCCCACACACGGCACCCAGATGGGCAGCTATTCATCCCGGACCTGGTCATCCGCACTTCAGCAGACACTGTCATCGTCTGCAACGTCCAGGTATCTTGGGAGGGTCCGCGTACACTAGCGGAAACCTGGGACAGGAAAAGGCTAGTGTACGACAATCCCAAGTTCCGGGAGGCTGCCCATCGCAAATGGGTAAGTAAACAGATAAATGTTGTTCCTTTGGTTTTAGGTGCCAGAGGGATTTGGCCGAGGGCGAACCACCCGACGGAGGAAGCTCTTTCCATTAACCAAAACCTCATGACGTCCTGCGTGCAAAGCTGCCTAAAGTGGGGCAGCTCCATCCACAGGATGTTCATGTCCAGCAATTGGCGACGGAGACCCCAACTTCCATCCAACCCAGGAGGGACGGCCTCCACAACAACACCCCGACCCGGAGCAGCGCCCACCCCAAAATGATATATATATATTCTTTTTTATGATTTGTTATATTATTATTGTGATGTGTATTACATAAGCCGCATGGCTCGGCA
>OX122900.1:16995861-17018361 GCA_944738965.1 Nebria brevicollis | reverse complement strand
CCTAATTAGGTGGAACACTTTTCTCTGTAAATCTTGACCATGAATCCATGTATTAATAGCAATATGCTAGTTTCTTAGTTACATAGCCAACCTCATCTTCTTTAAAGTATTTAGTCAATGATGTTTTCTGTTCTTTTTTTAAATTCTTTGCAAGATTTTCCAAACCACTCGACATAAATTTAAATGAATCCACAAATCTAATTTGTAGATCATCTGTATGTTTAGTATAACTTATATACCGTTCTTCATTACATGGGATTAAATCTATTTCTTGGTCATCATAAGCAAGTTCTTTGATAAATAAATGCGAATCGTAACCGGACAAGTTATGGAAAAATACAGGCACAAATTTAGGATTTTTGCATTTTAAATTACAATTATTACAAAGAAGTGCTATATATTTTCCAGTCAAATGATCATGATGGCGTACTTTTTTATTTTATTCTGTATACCTACACCCACATAAAGTACAATTATTATTAGTATTATATTGTTCTATTTCTGTATTGGTAAGAGGTAACATTTCCTCAATTTCATCATAATAGTTACCAATTTCTTCTACTTCTTGTCTAATTCTATCCATAAATACTTTTGCGGCATTAGGACCTCTATATACAACAGGCGGCTTATATTCTTTATGTATGTATTTTATATAATAACAAAAACCTGAAGGTTCATGTTTTTCGTATCTATGTGTGTATGATTTGTTATTTGATGGTGCACATGTTTGAATTTTTTTTGTTAGACATTTTAAGTCTGCATATATAACAAATGGAACTTTCATTGGATTTCTATAATTTTTAAACTGGATTTTCTCAGTTTCACTTGGCATAATTACTTTTACTGAATCTTTGGTTTTACAATCAACTTTGTGAATGTTTAACTTATAATCTGAATTAAAAAATAATAAACATCGATCACAGAGATACTTTGAACCATTATGCTTAGAAAATTGAGATCCCACTAATCGTGACATACTTTTTATCCAGAAATAGTGACTATTTTTATCGTCCTTTATATACAACAAATTTATATGTTGATCTTTCTTGTCTTTTGTTACATATACTGGAAATATTATTTCTTGCTCATCAAAAGAATATACATTTACAGAGATATTACTCGGCCTTTCAAATTTCCTAATACCTTTCAGTGCCATAGGAAATCGATTACCATTAAACATTGTTTCAACTTGCTCTATATATTTATTATAGGTTGTTAATCTACAAGTATTTATATCTACTGGATTTTAGAATGATAATAATGACCACATAAAACACTTGTCGTCGTTATTTTCCACATTTACAACTGCTTTCTTGTCTGGTATCCATTTTGGTAGTGCCACATAAGAAGATCCACGTAATGGAACATAGTTATTAATTCGCAGCTCTATAGAATTTACACTATATAAAACCCAACCGGATCCCTTTCTTTCAAATTCCTCCACTTCAGGAAGTAATTTTTCTTCTGCTTCAGCATAGTATTCTTCTAGGTCTGTACTATCAAAAATGGCTACATTGCGTGTTTTAAAATTTTGTTCTTCAATAATTTCAGATTCAATGTCAAGCTGCTTATAATTACAAAATAATTTCAAGTTTACCTTAAGATTATTATCAACCAACTTTTCTTGTATTTTATTTAATAAAGTATATTTAATAGAGGCAAGAAATATTGAAGGGTCTCTTATGTTAGTATTATTATTTATATGATATGTGGCCAACCTATTTTGAAATGCAGTTGCAACCTCTACAATTCTACAATTTTGTTTAAATGAATGTTTATTACTTCTAAAATGTTCTGCTCGTTTTTCTGGATCATAATATGTACTACAACCTTCACATTTTACTTTTGCAATTCTGATAGGCTTAGGTGGCCTAAATAAATCATCTTCAAACGGGAATCTATTTAAATGAAATATTAATTCAGGTTTATTCATTCTATAATAACCTTTAATTCCATTGTGTTTACACATCTGTAGTAATTCTTTAATTGTGTTGATCTCCATTTATTACAAAACAAATTTGTTAATATTATCGTAAGTGTATATTTTTAGACTTGTGACTACGAAGATATGATTTTACAACAAATCTTCCACATTCACATTCCACTATATCTCTAAGTTTATTTTTATTTGTGAAATAATAATTACTCGTACAAGTTTTGCATCTTGCATTATATTCCTCTTTATTTTTATGAAAATAATTAACGTCTTTAGTAATATTGCAAACACTACAAAGTTTTGTCATTTATTTATAAAAAAAATCCGTATTAGATAAAGTCTTTAATTTTACTTTTCTTAGATCTTCTTTAACAATATAATCTTCAATATTTATTGCTTCCCTTATTTCTCTATTAGCGTAAAAATCTAGAAAGCCTTTCCATAAACGGTCATATTCAGGTTTTTTATGTTGTGTGAGCGGTTCGTCCAATAATTTGCAAATTTAATATTTATGACTTATAGATCTATCTGGACCTGACTTATACATATAAGAAAGAAAATATGTATATTTTTCAACTAACATTTATTGATCATTTGCATTAAAACCATATACATTGTGATTTGGATTAACCGTCTCTTTATGTTCACGTAGTAATTTTACGAAATATTTGATTTTATTACATGGCTTTGTAAAATATTTTTTATTTGATTTAGTTAGTATATAGAACCCACAATTGTCACAAGAAGGTATTTTATCATGTCTTCTAAATGCACACTCTAAACATTCTCTACATATAAAATAATCTGGACCATCCATTTATAACAAAATAAAAATGTTAATTTATTACAGCTTCTTTTTCTATCCATGTATTATGAGTGTTATCAAACCCTAAACATTTAACAAACACTTTATTACCTTTACGTCTTATTACTTTCTCTACTAGGAAAACATTCGGGTCCTTTGTTTTACTCATTTCTTGTTCATAGAAACAACCTTCTATTAATTTATTTTTATAGTCCTTAATATGATATGTAATAGGGTCAGAATATATTATTTTACAAACGGTAAATATTTCATTCGACCAATTTGGTGTATAACCTTTCGCAAAAATAGTTTTATACCTTGATATTCTTACTTTGTCATTTATTTTAAACTTGGGAGGGTTAGTAGGTACTGTTTGAGCAAAAATTTTTTTTAAAGATTTCTCATTTTCTTTCATTGAACCTTGTACAGATGTCATTTTAATTGTGCTATGTATAGTATAGTTATATTCTTCTACTAATTGAGGTAGCAAATCGAACCATTTGTAATTACCGTTTACAGTGAATCGCTTCCACATTTTTTCATTAAGTGTCCTGTTAAATCGTTCAGCAACAGATGCTTTTACTTCAGAGTATGTTGAATAATGATTAATTTTATTGTCATGCATTAATTGCTGAAAGATTTTATTAAAAAAATCAAGTCCACGGTCAGTTTGTAGATGTGTTGGACTGCGGTTAGTTATAATCGATTTAAACGCTGTAGATACACTTTCTCCAGTTTTATTTTTAATTGGAATAGCCCATGCAAATTTAGAAAATACATCAATAACTGTCAAAATATGTTTATATCCTTTATCCTGATTTGTAATCGTTTCAACTAAATCAACCTGCCATAAATCAGCAATTGCTATTGTTAAGGCTTTACGTCTCTGAAAAATATGCCTTAATGGTTGATGTATTTCATCCGCGATATCTTCTTTAATACCATCACCTATTTTTTTTTTTATAAATGAACATTTATTTGTATTACAAACTACACATTCCCCTTTTAACATTGGCTGACCTTTTTTATATGTTGTTCTAGTCACATTCTTAGTACCTGTCTTTGTCTTACATTTAAAACAATACTCACTCATTTATTACATAAGAAATCTACTGATGCGTAATAATTAATTCAACACATATATTGGCCCATGAAACATTATCAGTACTTATAAATCGTTTAAATCTAAGTTTTTCACGTTTTTTCAACTCGAAGCCATCCGGTAATGTTTTAAATCCTCTATCATTAACATGTATTCCACTGCATGCTCCTTCTGGGAATATTGTTAGCTTTTCAATTTTTATGTTAAATGGTAGACGATAAATAGAATCATTAGATATACTATATTCACGTATCTAGAAACAGTCTTCATCAAATTTGTTATATCGTAATTGAATTGGTATTGACAGCCGTTTAAATTGATTTTTAATATGATTATCCAATTCTCTAAATATAGTGGTAAGTCTCTGATTTATCAAAGACTTCGTATGTTCATTAATTAATTTACCCATATCATTTGTTTTAATTTTTATGTCAGTTTCAATTTTTATCATACTATCTAATACTAATTGGTCAACATAATATTTTTTACATGCATCATTCACATTTTCAGACATTCCCACAATACATAATTTCTTGTTTTGTATATCATAATGACCATCATCTGTTAACTTAAATCCTATTCCAGGAACACCTTTAACATTATTATTTTCTAGATATTCATCACTATCTCCCAATTTATTTAGTACCATTTAAGAGTAAAAAAATTAAAACCGCTACCATACCTCTCATGTAATTCCTCCTCTATATTTATTATTTCATTTTGAACGTTATCGTTACCAGCTAGTTTTTCCGCTTTTAGATAATCTAAGCGATCTTGTAATTCTGTAGGATCATCCCAATACACATATTCTTTTTCTTTTGTATTATATTTTTTAAATAAACCTTTCCTAGATGACGTTGATAGTATAGGTCTATTTTTATCAAATTCAGCTTGTTGCTTGGTCTTTGGTGACGATGTATATATAGGTGCACCTCTAAAGTTATTATAATCTTGCCACATAGGTGATATTAGTTGTTTATATTTATCTGAACTAGATCTTATCTGACGTGTAGGTTGATCATACATATGCAATGCCCTTGTCAGAAATAAAATTTCTCTATAATTTGTATAGTCAGCTACATGTGCATTTTTAAATTTATTCCAATTTTCGTAAGGTGGTTGTTTCAATGTTAAGAAAGTATATATATTCTCATTTTTTGGATATTTCTTATTTTGTTGTTCAGTGTTATTGTATAATATAATATGATCTTCATCGAAATCTATTTTATAACCATTAAATAACAAATCTCTCGTTTTATTCATCTTTTGCCCCATTCTATAACCATGTTCAGTTTTATGACTAATTCCGTAAGTTGTGTCTCTCTCATCTTGTTGTCGATTTAAATATGCATTTTCTATGGTATTAACAACAGCAATTTCACCTGGTAGAACTACTCTTTGTTTTGGCATTGCTACTATTGTTTCTTCATCGCCTTCATAAGAATCATTTAAAGTTGATGATGCTATAGGATTTCGCCAGTGTATCATTGCATTTCTCGATATACTTGCATCAGTAATAGCATTTGTTGTTTCTTTTATGGCTTTTTCTTGTTTATTCAAAACTTTAATTATAGGTTTATATTGTTTCTCTAAAGCTTCAATTTTATCAAACTCACTCTGATTAAATAATTTTAAAGCATCTATTGTTTTTTTCTTAGAGATATTAAATTGCTTTACTAACTTCTCATAGCTCTTATCAAACATTTATTTAAGAAAAAATTATATTAATTTATGATTCATGTTTTATGTTCATGTTTTATGTACTTTATTTATGTCTAGTTTATGTTTTAGGTACTTTATTTATGTCTAGTTTATGTTTTATGTACTTTATTTATGTCTAGTTTATGTTTTATGTACTTTATTTATGTCTAGTTTATGTTTTATGTACTTTATTTATGCCTAGTTTATGTTTTATGTACTTTATTTATTCAATATTTATTTTTTTATATATTTAACTATTCGTTTAGACAAATTCTGTATCATGCATCTCTCTAGTACCTATTTTCTTCTTACCGTTATACTTTAAACTAGGAGGATTACTGTTCAACTCTACAATACTTGGTATAAATCTATTATACCGTTCCACAGTGGCCCATTTCCCGAAAATCGCGGACAAAAATAAAAAATCATTCTGATTAAAACAAGAGTTGGTACATTAGGGTTTTTACAGTCTCTGATTATGAATATGATATTATTTTTTCAAAAATCCAAAATGGCGGATCCAAAATGGTGGCGAAAGTTTTAAAAATAGTCCGATTACAACAAAAGTTTGTACATAAGGGTTTTTACAGTCTCTGATTATGAATATGATATAATTATTTCAAAAATGCAAAATGGCGGCCAAAGTTTTAAAAATAGTCCGATTACAACATAAGTTGGTATATAAGGGTTTTTACAGCCTCTGATTATGAATACGATATTATTTTTTCGAAAATCCAAAATGGCGGCGAAAGTTTTATAAATAGTCCAATTACAACAAAAGCTGGTACATAAGTCTTTTCAGGGTCTCTAATTTTGAATATGATAATATTTTTTCAAAAAACCAAAACGGCGGATCTAAAATGGCGAGCAAAGTTTTAAGTATAGTCGGATTAAAACAAAAATTGGAGCATAATGGATTTTCCCATATAAGATTATGAATCTGATATTATGTTTTCCATAATCAAAATTACGGTAAAAATTTAATGAATAGCATTATCAAACAAAAATTGGGATATAACGGTTTTCCAGGTTGCAAATAAGGAATCTTATATTTTAATATCTTTTTTAAATGCGCAATATTAATACAATACTCTTAATATAAAATACATGATTCAGTCACTTATATAAGAATTTTTTTTTAATTTTTACCTTCAGTTTGATTGTTCCTTGCTGCCAATTTGCATATCTCGTAAGAAACCGTTCGGTTGTTCGGCTGCTTTCGCTCCATTTGGTTTTCATAACGGTCAAAACATTTTTGATTGTCAATTGGTCGTCTGCATGAAATGTGAATTTTTTTTTTATTTTTGCAGACACGCAATTTTCTAAAATTGCCAGCTTCTCGCGATGTTCAAGGTGGAATTGTTTATTTATGGCATCGAAAAATTCGTGCCTACTGAATTCAATATCAGCAGTATCCACTGGAACAACAAAAATTAATAAATATACAAGTTTTCAGTATTTTTAGTAATTTTTAGTAATTTTACTGAGTTTTCCTTAATAAGTAATTTAACATTGACATTGAATAAAAAATATAAGTGGTTTTCATTAATAAAAAAGAACATTCTGAGTTGCAACGGATTCCAGTCCAGCCCGCGCCTATCGGATACATACAAACATACGCATACAAACAGCCTTAGAAAGTGCAGAGGCACCGCGTGGCACGAGAAGTTATATGGAAGCGATTCAAAATCTTATTAACTTTCTTTTAAAAAAAGGACACCGTCGATCTCGATCGATCTCACTACTATTTTCATAATTTTTCAAAATGTTTCCATTCTACAAAGTCGGTAAATATCAATATTTGACACGAATGTTTAAACCAGTTATAAATATTAATTATGAGTAACAACCTACGAAATATATTCATCTTACCTTCGGCAATGATGTCCTTTTTGCCAAATTTGAAACAATCACTTTAAACAATAAATATACTTGTTTGAACACCGGTAAATTTTTCTGTGAGTTTCACGAGGTGAGAGCGCAGTACAGCTGACTAACTTTGAACCGGGATTACCTGCGATGCATGAGACCCCAACTCATTATGAACCCGCACCAATATGCAGTGGGTCCATCTCTACCAGATTACAGGGTACTAAACATGAAATTATAATTTTCATTTTTTCGATTTTTGTCCTCGGTTTTCGTGAAATGGGCCACTGTGCGTTCAGGTAATGATACTTTAAAATTCTCTATACCAACTATTATTTGCTCACTATACTTTCCTTCACTTACCTCGAAATATTCGATTTTATACGTTTTATTCTCCAACTCTGACAGGTGTGTCCGGGCACTTGACGCAAGTTTGTGTTAGGTGGCCCTGTGCGAACTTCAGGCAACATGGGCGGAGCCTGCAGTTTGCTGTGGCGTGACCCCACTGCTGGCAGCGATGGCACTGGAACAGCTGTTTCTTGTTGATATGGCGTCCTCACTCTACCTTGACTTGAAAAATGAATTTGGTGTTGGTGTTAAGAGATTTAACCGTGTGAGTGTTTGTTGTCGTAATAAGGTAGAGTGGACGCCTCGTGTTGCGCATTTTAAAGACCTTTTGAATGTCGACGCCTTGGGAAGTCAGCTCTACGCGCAGTTCTTCCGTCTCCGGCGCACTGTCGAGGCCCCTGAGCAGAAATGCAAGCGTTTTCGTCTGTCGTTTTATATTTGTGTGGTAGTGGTTGTTTATGTCCGTGTTCTGGTCCGTAATGATGTTTTGTCGTTCTTGTTCATTGTGGATATATATGTTTGTGTTATTGTTGGTATACTTGATATGGTACCCTTTTGTAGCGTAGGTCTGTATGTAATTAGTCAATTTTGTAGCGTTGTTTGGAATTGAAGGGAAGATTATAGGAGGGGGCGGGCGTGGTTTCGTAATTTTTGGTTCGGTTTCTTCGTCTGTGTCCGTATCCTCGTTAGTCTCGTCCGTTAGGGAGTGGAATTTGTTTTGGATTTTGGTGTAGGATTTGAGTTTGACAAGGGGTCTGACGGTTCTTCTGGGAATTTTAAAATGTCTATCTTCTGGAAATGTGTCTTCCCTGGGACGTACACTAGCGTTAGGAGCAAACAATGTGCTTACCCGAATTTTACTTTTGTTTGTGTCGAATGTCCCCAGGAGACTCTCCAGGGATGTTGATGAGGATGGGGAGTCGACTATTTCCCTCCTAGGGTTGTTTGCAAGTAAGGTGTTATTTCGCTCTGGCGTAGAGGCCAGTTTTGTGGAAATTCACTTGAAACTTCGAAATAAAAGAGAAATTATTGTTTAAAACAATTTAGAACAATAAAAAACTTGTTCAGAACAAATTAAAGATTCGAATTATAACTGCACACTCCGCTTGGTAAAAACTACTGCTCGGTATGAAGTTAAGACATCGACTTCGCGACAAGCAAGCTACCAACGAACCAGTCCACCGGCTACTTTAAGGCTGCCATCCAATTGCTCAAAATGATTTTTCATGTTTTATCGAAAAACCACTGAACCGATTTTCAAATTTTTTTTTCATGTAAAATAAAACATAAATTATTGAAAGAAAATTAGATATTCTAGCTTAGTGTGACTATATGATGAACCTTTACTTAAAATTAGATTGAGTGATGGTTTGGTGGGCACTTGATGAAACATGTTTAATATGAATAAATTAGACACTTGATTGGTTTCACCTGTATTTATTATTACGACGTACGTTTCGACCTTACGGTCATCATCAGGTTAACATGTGAAACCAATCAAGTGTCTAATTTATTCATATTTTACTTAAAATACACTAATTATTTCAATTTTCTTGGTTTAATGTTATTCCATTCTCATAATTAAATACAAATTTTCAAAAATAGTAAAATAGGAAGTACATACCACCCATAAGAGCCAATGTTAAATTAGTTCAGCGTTTTGACGCTTGGAGATCGGCAGTTGATATAAAATTTTCTTCCAAGCGCGACCAAAAACGGCGATTTTCATTGTTTTCTGGCATGTGTAATTACTAATTGGGATCACATGGAGACATAATTTTTATTTGTAGTTGAAGTTTAATCTATCTATCAATCCATAGATGATTTTAAATAATTAAAAAAAAACAGTTTGACACTTATTGAATTAATCTCACTCCGCAATTCTAATCTTCATGCATGTAATAGAAATATACGGATCTCATTTCTTATGAAATCGACTCAATAGTACGATACACCAGAAGAAACCTTAGAATATCAAGAAGCTAGTAAGGTAGTTTTCATTTATAATGAATTTATTTTCATTGCAAAAAAAATGTAATACATTTTGCGAACAACTTCTACTAGAATCAATTTTTTTATAAATATTTTTAGAACGAAATCCGGGTTAAAAACAATCTTACTTTCTTGTTCTTGTATTGGAGAATATGTATAATTTTTGTTGTTACATAATTCTTCCGAATTTAAGAGAAAGGTACATTTTTAAACATCTCCTATACCAACACATGTTAATTATAGTTTCAAATGCTACTAAAAGAGCGCAGTGCCTGTCATGAATTGTAACGTGCAATTTTATGTATCTCTACAGTGGGGGGTGCGAAGTCAAGTATCCCCACTTCAAATTGTACAAAGCAGTAGTATCTTGTTTAGAAATTTTCTATCGCCTGTTTTATATTATTATAATAATATGACTCAGATATAAAACTGCATAAAATTGTTTTGTTAATTCAATTAAAACGATTTTAATTTAAGGTACGGTCTGGAATTTGCTATTAATAAAATTTTGAAAATATTTAGTGATGGAAAGTATGATTGCGAGATTGAAAGAAGAGTGTCTGCTGGCTGTAAGATTTTATTAGCTATAGGAATGTTTGCGAAAAATTTTAATATTTTTAAGGATGCAAGATTATGCGTATACAATGGTGTACTTGTCATCCTTGATGTATGGTAGTGAATGTTAGGTTTGGCAAACCAGGCATAAAAAGCGTGTAACTACTGTGAAAATGAAATTTTTAAGAGATATTTGTGGTGTATCTAGGAGAGACAGAAAGCGGAATACGTGGGTGTATGAGCAAATGTACCTAAAATAGTTGGCGTAAAATGAGTTTATATGGCCATATCGAATAAATTCCGAATTAAAAAGTAGCAAAAATGATTTATGTGGTAGAGATGAATGGTGTGAGAATGCGATGCTATCCTCGGAGTAAATGGATAAACATGATTGAGAATGAGCTGTATGATTTATCAATTTTCTGAATAAATATTGATTCGTTCACACCCACAAATATTATTAAATAGCAATGTTTCTTTTTACAATTATGCTACTGCCCTTGTATCTAAAGGAAGAAAAACATTTATGTATGTTACTTTTTTTCCAAATTACTAAATAGTAACATAATTACCTGATGACAGTTGGTTATTGGCATACTGTAAACATATATTTTTATATTTCGCTGCTTCATCCAAATATATGTTTTTATATATTAGTGAGGGTAAGCATTTCACTTCAACAATCGAATTTTCTTCTTCAATATATCCGTCAGGGCTAGCTGCTAGAAAACCAAACTCTTGGTCAATATATAAACCACTAGCTGTAACTTTTTTATTGGTCATTGCGCTGTGCTTCGTGTATTTTCGTAGGGTTTCGGGATAGTACGAAGGAATACTTCTAATAAGCAGAAACAGTGGCTTGTCACGGCGGGCGGGAAATACGATTGCATGGATCTGAATATTTTTCTGTGAAAAGTCCCATGTTATTCTTATGGAGAAATACCCTTTTTTACAAAATGAATACATTTCAATAAGCAAAATAATTTTTATTTAATACACGAAACGAACAAATAGAAGCAAACAACTTCAAAATTTCTGGGCATGTTAATGTCAGAGTGATATTATTTAATATTTTTTGATTTTATATTAATTTTGATTTTTCTATAGCAATTTCGGCGATTTGAATAATAGATTAAATATTAATTTACATCCAAACATGTGTTTCTTAACGCATACATCGAAACTATCAAAAATCGCTAAATTTGTATTTCTAAATATTTCAAATAGCAATAAATCTGTAATTATGGATGGGCCCCGTTAATATTTAATAGTAACTGCCACTTTAACTATCTAGCTTTATGCTAAGACTAATGATTAGGCTACTAAAAAGTAGTTAGTGGGTATATTTGCATTTAAAAAAAAAAGTGAAGTCTCCATAAGAATAACATGGGACTTTTCACAGAAAAAATTTCAGATCCACGCAATCGTATTTCCCGCCCGCCGTGACAAGGCACTTTTTCTGCCCATAAATTTCATCGAAGACGCGTTGTTTCATAGGATAATGCATACAAAGCAGCAGTTCATAATGTCGCATAGTAATAGATTGAAATTAAATTAAATAACCAAACAAAACGTGAAATCAAATCTGTCAAAACAAATTTTGTTGGTTAGTTTATGGAGAAAAAGATATATTCTTCTTTTTCTTCACATTGCTGCTGTGCTGTGCGTCTTATAAAACCCCCCAAATGTTTTAAGGTGGATTTATAAGTAGCACAGAGCACAGAACATAGCATAGCATAGCATAGTATAGCACACACTTTCGTCATACGGGAAACAGTATACTCATTTATAAGACGCATAGCACGCATAGAGAAATTTAGCATAGCACAGGAATTGACCAATGTTCATATTCTGTGCGTTATGCGCTGTGCTTCGTGTATTTTCGTAGGATTTCGGTATAGTACGAAGGAATACTTCTAATAAGCAGAAACAGTGGCTTGTCACGGCGGGCGGGAAATACGATTGCGTGGATCTGAAATATTTCTGTGAAAAGTCCCATGTTATTCTTTTGGAGAAATACCCTTTTTTACAAAATGAATACATTTCAATAAGCAAAATAATTTTTATTTATTACACGAAACGAACAAATAGAAGCAAGCAACTTCAAAATTTCTGGGAATGTTAATGTCAGAATGATATTATTTAATATTTTTTGATTTTATATAAATTTTGATTTTTCTATAGCAATTTCGGCGATTTGAATAATAAATTAAATATTAATTTGCATCGAAACATGTGTTTCTAAACGCATACATCGAAACTATCAGTTCCGGAAGTATAAAAAAGCACTAAATTAGTATTTCTAATTATTTCAAATAGCAATAAATCCGTCATTATCGATTGGCCCCGTTAATTTTTAATAGTAACTGCCACTTTAACTATCTAGCTTTATGCTCAGACTAATTATAAGGCTACTAAAAAATTGTTAGTGGGTATATTTTGCATTTAGAAAAAAAGTGAATTCTCCATAAGAATAACATGGGACTTTTCACAGAAAAAATTTCAGATCCACGCAATCGTATTTCCCGCCCGCCGTGACAAGCCACTTTTTCAGCCCATAAATGTCATCGAAGTTGCGTTATTTCAGAGGATAATGCATACAAAGCAGCAGTTCATAATGTCGCATAATAATAGATTGAAATAAAATTAAATAACCAAACAAAACGTGAAATCAAATATGTCAAAAAAAAATTTGTTGGTTAGTTTATGGAGAAAAAGATATATTCTTCTTTTTCTTCACATTGCTGCTGTGCTTTGCTGTGCGTCTTATAAAACCCCTCAAATGTTTTATGTTCTGTGCTATGCTATGCTATGTTCTGTGCTCTGTGCTACTTATAAATCCACCCAGAGAGTAGGGGGAGATGGATCTTAATGTTATATACGTCCAACAAAGTTTTACTTCATGGTTTAGTTTACGCATAAACCACGGAGGGCCAGTTTTTTTTTTTAGGTAGACAAGGATAGATATACTTTTATTTTCCCTGTTTCCACGAAAAGCAAAAGTATCAAAGATACCTCTAAATAAAAAACATTATTTAAACAATACAAATATTTTTACTAATTCAGTAAATTAAATTTAACATAACATACACATATTTATATACTAATAATATAAGAAATATATTTTTATTATTAAATATTAATAATATTCGGCTTTTATTTGGTCCATCACTCGAATATGAATAGTTTTTATAATGATTAAATTAATATTAATTTGGAAAAACTACCATTCATTATAGTTCTAAGTGAATTGGAAAACAGATATTTGAACTGAATCTTGACATTATAAGAACAATTTGTTACTCCAAGAGCACCATACGACCCATGACTTTTCACTTGTATACAAAATAAAATAGAAATTACTTAAAAATGAATACTCTACATATTTATAATATATCATTCGTATAGAAATCTCCAAGCAATAAAGTGATACATTCCTGATAAATTACATCCACATAAGTGGTTCCATAAACATGTGCAGGTAGGATAGAGCGCATCCGCGGATTGTTGAATTTTTCCAACTATATACGGACAAGTGTTCTGACTTTCGGAAAACTTGCAAGCCGTTCTTCTCTATCAAAGCGAACAGGAACACAACAGTATCCTTTTAGAAGGGCATACTACGAACAAATTATTAAAGACTTCATTTCAAAGTTTTACTATTTATTTGTGATTTAATACTTACATGCCAAAAAAAGAGATTTTTCAAAAGTAACAACCTCACAATGCCATTTCAAAACGATTCAAAACACACACGTTAGATAGGTATATAAGTTAATAAAAAACGAATGACAGTTCATTTATCTATTATGCAATGCAAAATGGATTCCGATATACATACTAAAAAAGAAATAAATATCGGATACCACGACATCTTGTAGTTAGTGCGTCATTTAGAAAATTTAAAGATTACTGCCATAAACTCTCTCCATTGGTTGCTATGTTTCTTCTAACTCCCCCTACTCTCTGAATCCACCTTTGCCCAATGTTCATCTTCTGTGCGTTGTGCTGTGCTAATGGGAAGAAAAAGTGACTTGTCACGGTGGGCGGGAAATACGATTGCTTGGATTTGAATTTTTTTCTGTGAAAAGTCCCATGATATTCTTGTGGAGATATACACTTTTTACTTTCTTATACGAAGTATAAGTAAGTATTGTAATCATGAAAATTTTCGATCTCGAGATTTTAACGGAAATATATCATTTGACCTTCCCTGAATCGAGTCTGACTATTTTCGAGATGACGTCTGTCTGTGTGTGTGTGTGTGTGTGTGAGTCTGTGTGTATGTGTGCGCTCTACAGTCTAAACGGTAAAAGATACAGTGATAAAACTTCAAACTTAAGATTTGTATATGCCTGGCAGGAAAACCTTTTCTTTTTTAAAAGCATATTCCAACAGGAAGTGCATGTTTACATTTTTTGCATTTTCTGCTATAACTCAAAAACGGTAGTTTTTACAGCAAAATTTTATGAATAAAAATAAAAGATAATAATATTTCGCATAACTTTTATTTGAAAATATTTTTCAAAAAAGGTACTGGTTACAAAAAAAATAGTGTTTTTTTTCTATATTCTGCTCTTACTCAAAAACGGTAGTACTTACAGCAAAGTTAGTAACAATGAAAATAAAGATTTAGAATTTTCGCATATCTTTTATTTGAAAAGTATTTTCTGAAAAGGTACCGGTTACAACAAAAATTTAGTCATTTTCAATATTAGATGCAATACTTCTTACGGCTACTAGCGGAGGTTATATCTATATAATTGTCCTCTAGCAGTAGTTGATTTACTAGCCACGGCATGTCTGGCGCTGATCCACAGACAAGTATACACTGAAAAATAACGTAATGCAGCGTTTAATATTGTAGTGCTACCTCCGGACCAAATGTGGCTACTATAAAAATGTCATACGTTATTACACGACTAACAAAAATCATACATGTTCAACAATTCCCGTTTTATCTAGATAAGAAATATGATCTTATATTGAATGGGTCGTGTATTTTTGCTGATTGTTTTCATTTGTATACAATTGCGGATATATTTAGCGGACGATATTTTTGTTATGTTTATCAAAATTTAAATTTCTTAAAAATTAATTTTAGATATCAATGCATGAGTTTTTTTTTTAATTCTAACGAACTAATTAAAATGCGTATAAAAATTGCCAGTGACAGACACGTCAGCTATTTTACAAAATGAATACATACTAACAAATAGAAGCAAACAACTTCAAAATTATCTGGGAATGTTAATGTCAGAGCGATATTATTTAATATTTTTTGATTTTATATTAATTTTGATTTTTTCCATAGCAATTTCGGCGATTTGGATAACAAATCAAATATTAATTTACATCCAAACATGTATTTCTAAACGCAAACATCGAAATCATCAGTTCCGGCAGTATAAAAAAGCGCTAAATTTGTATTTCTAATTATTTCAAATAGCAATAAATCTGTAATTATGGATGCGCCCCGTTAATTTTTAATAGTAACTGACACTTTTTAATACAGTTTACCGAGCGGTATTAACTTATGGATGTGAAACATGGAATATTTCGAAAAGACTGAAAAGTAAAATTCTAGCTTTAGAAATGAAGTACCTGCGAAGAGTACAATGCTACATGCGTTACCATGCTTGATAGAATAAGAAATCAAGATATAAGAGAAGAACTGAGAACAAAGCCTTTACTTGAATTTATTGAGAAGAGACATCTGAGTTGGTGGGGACATCTGGTGAGAATGGATGACAAGAGACCGGTCAAGAAAGTCTGGACAGCCAAAATAAAAGAGAAAAGGGAACGAGGTGGGCCAAGGGAAGAATGGGATGTGATCGTGGAGAAGATAATGGAAAACAAGGGAAAAACAGTGCAAGAAGCAAAAATGTATGCAAGAAACAAAAAAAAAGTGGGCAAAGTTCGTGCATGAATAAAGACCCTACACCTAACGGTAAAAGGGTATCAGACTATATAAATATATATACATATATATATATATATATATATATATATATATATATATATATATATATATATATATATATATATATATATATATATATATATATATATATATATATATATATATATATATATATATATATATATATATATATATATATATATATATATATATATATATATATATATATATATATATATATATATATATATATATATATATATATATATATATATATATATATATATATATATATATATATATATATATATATATATAATATATATATATATATATATATATATATATATATATATATATATATATATATATATATATATATATATATATATATATATATATATATATATATATATATATATATATATATATATATATATATATATATATATATATATATATATATATATATATATATATATATATATATATATATATATATATATATATATATATATATATATATATATATATATATAATATATATATATATATATATATATATATATATATATATATATATATATATATATATATATATATATATTATATATATATATATATATATATATATATATATATAATATATATATATATATATATATATATATATATATATATATATATATATATATATATATATATATATTATATATATATATATATATATATATATATATATATATATATATATATATATATATATATATATATATATATATATATATATATATATATATATATATATATATATATATATATATATATATATATATATATATATATATATATATATATATATATATATATATATATATATATATATATATATATATATATATATATATATATATATATATATATATATATATATATATATATATATATATATATATATATATATATATATATATATATATATATATATATATATATATATATATATATATATATATATATATATATATATATATATATATATATATATATATATATATATATATATATATATATATATATATATATATATATATATATATATATATATATATATATATATATATATATATATATATATATATATATATATATATATGTCTGTACCTACACATGTGTTTCCTAATTTTAATAAACAACTCCCCACTATTTTCTGAGAAATCCCAACTATTGTGGAAATATTATTTCCAGATCATTTACTGGTCCCCTACTATTTTTGCTTATAATTTAACACATTTTTATTTCAACATACATATTTTATTCTCCCAAAATCAGAAAGAATTTTCTATAAACCATGAAATTCTATATAACATGAAATATGGTGGAGATAATGAATTGCAATCAATATCTGTGAAGCAATGATAAAATATCTGCAGTGTCATGCACCGAACGTTCTTATCCGCATTTGGGTTAAACCATATCGTAGTTACATTATTTTTCTAATTTATAATATTTGTTCTAACCTTTAGATCGCTTTTACACGAAATATATTTCTTAGAATAAATATTAAATGTCAAACTTCAAATTATTTATGTCTATTTTGTTAAACAATTGACAGGCGCAGATGAAACGATTTATGTAACAATTTATATAATAAGCAAAAATTTATTTTGAAACCAGTACTTTTTTTGGAAAAAAAATTCAAACAAAAGTTGTGCTAAATATGAATATCATTAATTTTTTTACAAAATTTTTCTGTAACTTTAACTATTTTTGAGAATTTGCAGAAACTCCAAAAAATGACTGGGTAAACATGCACTTCCGGTCGGAATATGGTTTTCAAAAATAAGAGGTTTTCGTGCCAGGCACATACAAATCTTAAGTTTAAAATTTCATAATTTTCCCTTTAGCCGTTTGGGCTGTAGAGCGCTCATACACACACACACACACACACACACACACACACACACACACACACACACACACACACACACACACACACACACACATACACACACACACACACACACACACACACACACACACACACACACACACACACACACACACACACACACACACACACATACACACACACACATACACACACATACACACACATACACACACATACACACACATACATACACACACATACACACACAGACACACACGCGCACACACAGACGGATGTCATTCCAAAAATAGTCGGAATCGATTCAGGGAAGGTCAAAACGTATATTTCCGTTAAAATCTCGAGTTCGAAATTTTTCATGATTACAATACTTACTTATACTGCGTATAAGAAAGTAATAAAAAAGTTACTGCTAGTGGTTTATATATTGAAATATTGAAAAAAAGTAATATACATAAATGTTATTCTTCCTTTAGATACAAGGGCAGTTGCATATTTTTAAGAAGAAACATTGCTTTTTAATAATATTTGTGGGTGTAAACGAACCAATATTTATTCAGAAAATTGATAAAGAATTTTGGGCGACAGAAATGAAATCCAAATAAATAAATTTTTTTCATAACTGTATGTTACCGGAAATAATTTTAAGAAGAATTCCAAAATGATTAAAATGCACAGAAAAATAAAATGTTTTAAAAATAAAATCTGTTTTCTGTTCTATCTCCTCTAAATATATATTCTATATTTACCACTAAACAGTACTGAATTTAAAATGGACAACATAGTCGATGGCAGAAAACCCCTTACATTTTTATCATCTTACAATCTTTCGCCATTCAACTCTATCCTTGCACACTTCTTTCGCTTCATTCAAATTCATTAACTTATTCATGTATGCTCTTATATTCCGCTCGCTCGCAACTTTCATCTCACGCAGCTCATTCTCAATCATGTTTATCCATTTACTCCGAGGATAGCATCGCATTCTCACACCATTCATCTCTACCACATAAATCATTTTTGCTACTTTTTAATTCGGAATTTATTCGATATGTCCATATAAACTCATTTTACGCCAACTATTTTAGGTACATTTGCTCATACACCCACGTATTCCGCTTTCTGTCTCTCCTAGATACACCACAAATATCTCTTAAATATTTCAATTTCACAGCAGTTACACGCTTTTTATGCCTGGTTTGCCAAACCTAACATTCACTACCATACATCAAGGAGGACAACTACACCATTGTTTAGGCATAATATTGCATCCTTAAAAATATTAATATTTTTCGCAAACAATCCTAGAGCTAATAAAATCTTACAGCCAGCAGACATTCTTCTTTCATTCTCGCAATCATACTTTCCATCACAAAATATTTTCAAAATGTTAATAATAGCAAATTCCAGACCGTACCTTAAATTAAAATCGTTTTAATTGAATTAACAAAACAATTTTATGCAGTTTTATATCTGAGTCATATTATTATAATAATATAAAACAGGTGATAGAAAATATCTAAACAAGATACTACTGCTTTGTAAAATTTGAAGTGGGGATACTTGACTTCGCATCCCCCACTGTAGAGATACATGAAAATTGCACGTTATAATTCATGACATGCACTGCGCTCTTTTAGTAGCAGTTGAAACTATAATTAACATGTGTTGGTATGGGAGAAGTTTAAAAATGTACCCTTATCTTAAATTCGGAAGAATTATGTAACAACAAAAATTATACATATTCTCCAATACAGGAACAAGAAAGTAAGATTGTTTTTAAACCGGATTTCGTTCTAAAAATATCAAAAAAAAAATTTATTCTAGTAGAAGTTGTTCGCAAAATGTATTACATTTTTTTGTGCAATTAAAATAAAATCATTATAAATGAAAACTATCTTACTATCTTCTTGATATTCTCAGGTTTCTTTTGGTGTATCGTACTATTTAGACGATTTGATAAGAAATGAGATCATGCATGACGATGAGAATTGCGGAGTGGGATTAACTCAATAAGTGTAAAACTTATTATTTTTAAAATAATTTAAAATCTTTTATGTTTTGACCATAGGTTAATCTTCAATTACAAATAAAAATTATGTCTCCATGTGATCCCAATTAGTAATAACACATGCCAGAAAACCATGGAAATCGTCGTTTTTGGTGTCGCCGGCCCTTAACTGTGCGGTGGCATAGCGCAGTGGATAGCGAGCTGGCGTACAGTCGGGGTCTTAACTTCATGCTGAGTGGACGTATTTACTTACCATACGAAGCGTGCAGCAAAGACAGTCTACTTTCAAATTATGTGATAAACAAGTTCTTTGTTTTTTAAAATTGTTTATAACAATTTGATCATATAGTTGAACGACTCGTCTCGTGAATTGTGCACAAAACTGGCCATAAAGCTAAGACAACACAACGCCAACAGCAAATTCACCAAACCCAGGAGTACAATAATTGACTCTCCAACCGGAAATATCATCCCTCGAGAATCTCCCGGGGACCTTTGATTTTTCCCATCAGGAACCGTTCCCTCACTTGAATCTAGATTCAAGAAAGGAGACACTCGTCCCGATGGAGGACGAACCACCCAACGCGCACCACAGTGCAGACGCGGATCCACTAACCCTTACCGCTAGTAAACCAAAAGTAATGGTAAGCAAACTGTTTGCCCCAGGGCCCAAGTCCGTTCTAGAGAAGAACGCCCCAACCTAGGACAGGAACTTCAAGATTCCTAGAATAACCGCAAAGCATATCGCCACAAACAGGACCACCACACAAACGAAAACAAATACCAGCCACTCACCGACAACTACAACACAAATAACGAAGATAAAGATGACGAACGCGACCCAACATCACATCAAACCCATAAAACGTGACTCCCTCCTACCATAATCATCCTTGGCGCACCCACAATCACCGACAGCTTAAAAACATACCCTCAAGTCGTCGCCCAGAAGAGCTATCACATAAAATACACAAACAATAATGTAATGAACCAGGGTTCACCTGAGCGAGAGTATAATTGGCTCGGGCTCTTATCTTTACAAAAACAATTGTTACGCGAAGGTTTAGCGAAGAGGCGCTCGAAAACCAATGGTCAGACGGGTGGCACTCGATTAGCAGTCAAGTTCAATTTTTGGTCTAACGTATAATTTTATTGTTGTTTAATAAAAGTAGTTTTTATTTGGTTGGTTAAAAGAGCCAGAAAGGTTTTGTGTAAAATTTTGTTAATTTAAATTCATTTCATATTTTTTTGGAAATTTAATAATTTAATTAAAATAAAAGTCGCGGTGTGAAAAGCCCGTTCGCTTCAAGTGCTGTGTTTTTATTTTTGTGTGAAAGAAGGTAAGCAATTATACTTTTATTACATTTTTGTATCATTTAAATTTAATTAATATAAATAATAGTTTTCTATCAATATAATTCGGTTCTATCTGTATTAAAATTATTGGTTATCCCACAAAGAACCCAACAACATCGGCATTTATTTATATTTATTTATCAAAAAAATAAGGAATCGGGAATAGTTTGGTAGCTACCTTTAAAACCGAACTCCGTTCTATTACAATAACACCAACATCTACATACACAACGAAACAGAAAGACAAAACTTCTTCACCGACATAAACACAAACAAGGACTTCCACTACTACACATATACAAACAGACAGACAAAAACAAACACATTCGCACTAAAGGGACTGGATAACTACCCTGCACCAGCAGAACTCTACGCCGAGCTCCAAAAGAGGTGGAAAAGTTTTCCGAATGCGGAACACTCGGCGTCCCCTATTTCTCATCACAACATCAAACAAGCACACAAGAAACCAGCTAAAGGGACACACAAACACCAAATACATCTTTCAGGCAAAGGTCAGGTGGGAGAGCCACCAGAATAAAAAGGTCATAATCCAGTGCCACCGCCTACGACCGCGTTGCCTTAAGTGCGCACAGAGTAACCTGACTCAAACATGCACAAAGACGTCAGACACACTAGCTACGTGCACTGACGGTACAGGGCCGCATCCAGCAAACTACGTAGAGTGCCCAACGTACTTACAGAAGCTACGACAAATCCCTCAAAACATGAATACCCTCCAATCCTTACCCAAATACACAAATGCCCTCCTCCCTTCCACGAACCACTGGCCATCCCACCCTTCCACCCACAAACCACCTCAGCCACAACAACAACCCACGCAACTATCTAGACACAAAGTTCTCCCCATTCCTAATACACAAAAGCTTTTCTCCAAACACACAACATACACATTTGTTTACTTAACGAAACTAAACTTAACCAAACACACAAGTTTAACACACACAGATACACAACCTACAAAGCTGATCG
>OX122900.1:16906504-16995661 GCA_944738965.1 Nebria brevicollis | reverse complement strand
ATATATATATATATATATATATATAGTTGTCAAATGAACCCAATGGCACCATAAAATTTGCTTTGATGAGTCTGTATGAATTGTTTGGTTAGCCATTTTGAAAGTAAATAATTTGTTGAATTTATTTTTCAAATAATTGGCCACATTATTTTCCTGGTTTATGAATTTTAGGAAGACATTATATTTTCTGCATTATTGGGTTAGAAACAGCTAAGTGATATTTAAGCTGGTGGTGATTAATTTAGGGCATTCTTTAATGAAATTTTTGTATGACGTGATCATTTTGTTTAATGTTGTCTTGTTAATTTATAATAGACAGTTCTGTTAAAATGACAATTTTGTTACCTTTATCTGTTATTGTGTAAAAAACATCTGGTTTCCTTAGATTATTTATAAATTTATGTTTATCGTTGTTGAGAAATTTTATTTATTTTGTTTGATGTTACATGAAATTTGTGTTTTATACGCGTCTCTAATATATTCCTTGGTCGAAAGATCAAACTCCTTAATATTAGATTCTATAGACGCAATTAGTTCTTCTAACGGTGATATCTCATTTTTATGCGGGTATTTCAAAACTTTGTTAAGTAAATTAATTTAATTTTTATTAAAATGCTTGTTCCATTGATGAATAACTAACGCACATACTACTTTTTACTTTCTTATACGCAGTATAAGTAAGTATTGTAATCATGAAAAACTTCTATCTCGAGATTTTAACAGAAATATACGTTTTGACTCTCCCTGAATCGATTACAACTAATTTTGGAATGACGTCCGCCTGTGTGTGTGTGTGTGTGTGTGTGTGTGTGTTTGTGTGGGTATGTGTGTGGGTCGGTGTGTGTGCATGTATGTATGACAGCGCCCTACAGCCCAAACGGCTAAAGGGAAAATTATGAAATTTTAAACTTAAGATTTGTATGTGCCTGGCAAGAAAACCTCTTACTTTTGAAAACATTATTCCGACCGGAAGTGCATATTTACTCTAGTCATTTTTAGCAGTTTCTGCAATTGCTCAAAAATTGTTGCAGTTACAGAAAAATTGTTACAATAAAAATTATAGATATCATCATTTTGTCCAACTTTTATTTGAAACTTTTTTCTCAAACGGTACCGGAAACATGAAAATGGCTCTTGAAATTTCTTCTTATTATATTTATTTTTACATAAATCGTATCATCTACGCCTGTCAATTGTTTATCAAAAAAACAAAACCGACTTAACTAATTTATAGTTTGATATTTTATATTTATTTGAAGAAATATATTTAGTGTGAAAGTGTTCCAATGGTTAGAACAAATATTATAAATTAGAAAAATAATGAAATTACGATGTGATTTAACCCAAAAGCGTATAAGTTCGGTGCATGACACTGCAGGTGTTTTTATTTTTAATTACTTTTTACGTTCTTATACCCAGTATAAGTACGTATTGTAATCATGAAATATTTAGATCCCGTGATTTTCACGGAAATATATGTTTTGATCTTCCCTGAATCGAGTCCTACTATTTTTGGAATGACGTCTTCCTGTGTGTGTGTGTGTGTGTGTGTGTGTGTGTGTGTGTGTGTGTGTGTGTGTGTGTGTGTGTGTGTGTGTGTGGGTGCGTGTGTGAATGTGTATGAGATGTATATAGCCTAAACGTAAAATTAAAAATTTTTAAACTTTAGATTTGTAAATGACTGGCAAGAAATCCTTTTAATTTTGAAGCGAATATTCAAACCGGATGTTTACTCTAGTCTTTTTGCGGAACCTGCAATTACTCAAAAATGGTTGAACTTACAGAAAAAATGTTTGAATGAAAATTATAGATATTCATATTTTGTACAATCTTTATTTGAAACATTGCTTCGAAAAAGAACCCGGAAACAAGAAAATGGAAATAGAAATTATTATAATTATTATCACATAAATCGTATCAATTGTGCCTGTCAATTGTTTAACAAAAACCTTAATAAAATTGATGTTTAACGTTTAATATTTATTTTTAGAAATATATTTAGTGAAAAGGGGTTTCAAATGTTAGTAATAGTTATTTATGTATTTAGGCAATAAACACTGGTTTTATTCCCAGACCGTAACTTATGCACGAGGTGAACAAGAGCGTTTTTAGTTGAGGTAATAACAAATTTTATTCCAGAAATTGTCGACCTCCCGACTTAAATATAAATAATTAAATTTATTAATGGTTCATTGATATGCGTTCAAAGATTCAAGTGTGCGAAGAAAAATATTCATAACAATTTATTGTCAAGGATAGCTGTCAGTTACTTTATTCCTTAATTTTATTATGTGTCAGATATCAACTACATAAAGTGCCACTTTATTCTAGGTCGGGAGAAGAATAATATTAATTAGAAAATTAATAAAAATATTATCTTACCAAAATGCGTATAAGAAAGTTGAGTGCAAAACTCTGCAGATGTTTTCTTCTGAAATTTTGTATTTATTTTCATCATTTTGTTTTTAAATTTATGTTGTATTATCTCATACAACTTATTGTCAAATAATAACCATGAGTGAAATTCACCATTATTCAAATGTTTTGTTATATTTAAATGTAAGTTGTACAATGTAATTTCAAGTTTGTTTCGTTTTGCATAGAAAAAAATATTTCGTTTTCTAACCATATCAATTTGGCATTTTCTAATATGGACTCTGGTGATTTACAGTTATTTGAATGTATTACTTTCATGAATTTTGGAAATATATATCTTTGTTTATATTTCTTTGTGAAAATGGTATCTGCGTTAACTAACTTAATTTTCGTTTTCAGTTTATAATAGATATTTAATTCAGTTGATCAGGCAGTTAAAACTAAAGCCTTTTTTTAAATAATATTATATAATTAGTCTTAGCCTTACAAACTCAATTATTTTACATTAATGTGGTATATAGTTCATTTAAAAAATTATATCGAACTACGCAAAATTTGAATTTGAATAATGTTCTTATCTAAACAAAATGTGTGGAAGAAAGTGCAGTGCAGGCCATAGCGGATATTTTCAACAAGCCTGCGAAATACATTTCAGTTGCTTGGGATTTTATATTCAGTCAGCTCAATAAGTATTCGTACAGTTAAAGCTTTCAAAATGAAACTTCTTTTACGGGAAAACTATTGAGGGTAAGTAAATTATAAAAATATGTCGAGTATTATGGATACACACTTTCAATATATTTATACATAAATGAATCAACAAAAATTAAATTAAGGTGCAAATAAAATATAAAAAACGATGGCACAAGTCAAATTATCGCACAAAAAGTATTTTTACACGTTAGGTTTTTTGTTTCAACACAAGTTATTTTATTGACTCTCACCGAATGGCACGAATAACAATAACATGGGAACTCCCTCGAGCACATTATATGTAATTTTCCATAAACCAATGTCATTTACCAATTATCTGTGCAATATAAGAAGCAAAGGCCAAGAAACTAGATATGCTGAAAGCAATTTTATTATTTCATAATAATAATAATAAATAATTCATCGTTGAGAAAGATTTCGAGTAAACTACATAGACTGCATTACACAGTGTAAAATAGAATTAATAGCTATCGTGAAACTAAAACATTTTAAAAAATAAAGACAGAAGTGGCTCGGTCACCAGAGTCAGTTGCCTTGATCGTCGGAAAATTGTAAAGAAGCTTTGAGAAATTCCATAAATTATTGCACCGAAATTTACTGAACAACTGTAAATTACCACTGAAATATATTTGTGTCCGTCTAATATACGAAATGTATTACGATATACTGGGTATCATGGTCGATCTGCACGAGGAAATTATTGAGATTACGAAGTTAGTTGAAATAGCGGTTGACATTTGTTAAAGATTTCATAAAATAACAATCGAGCTCTGGAATGCAGTTATATATCCAGTTGATTCGAAGAACAATAATTTTCGTTCGGATGGTAGAAGCACTTCGGGAGAAAAACACAAACAGAATTTGGCGAAATAAACTTATTTTGGTTAGTAAAACACGGTGGCGGATATGTACTTGTCTGGAGATATATGAGTGCTGCTGGTATTGGAAAACTACACTCAATTGATGGACTTATGGATCATATAGTCAATATCATCGTTTTAAAAGAGTATTTCATTCTTAGCGTGGCGAAAATGGGCGCCAAGAAAAATGTTATATTCATGCAAGACAATGATCCAAAACATAGCGTTTGGTACTCCAGATTGTGTATCCTTTGTAATACACCAAGTTATCGAGAATGCTTTCCGAATCATCAGACATTAATACTAATGAGCTTTTATGGACTAATGGCTAATTTCCAATAAAAACAATTTGGAAATCATTTAATTGTTCATCAAAATTGATAGTCATCAAATACAAATCGAGTTGCACAAAGCAAATCAACCTCTTATTAATATAACATCATATGATGTACCGTTGATTAGTAATAATAGATGGCAACACCGCAGTGTGCTCACGTGATCGTTACTTTTAAGCATCAATAGCTGTCAAAAATAAATAGCTGTCACCCTTTTTATAATGCGAGATACAGTTGATTTGTGTACATGTATGTGGTCGCCTATCATATTTTGGAATGTTCCCGTGGCGTAAGAGCGTAGGCAGATTAAAATTAGTAGTGTACTATTATTCGATTTGTTTCTACCAGTTAATGGTTGAATGCTTGCACCAAACGAATGTATTAAATTATTAACAGTATTTTTTGTTAAGCCGTACCTAAGCTTAAAGTATTATTATAATTCTATTAAAAAAAAAAATCTTGAAAATATTTGCAATGAACCCAGACTGCCCTCTTAATCAGTTTCTTCCCGGAGTTCCAATATTGGAACAATCGACGTATACGTTCCTGTTTACTGGTGTATTTAGTTAGTAACACATATTTACTAACTAGCAATGTTCAGTAAGTATCAGACTTACAAATAGGGTACTGCAAATTTAATTATTTATCTTGCGTGCAATAATATATTTCATGATTTAAAGAACCGTATATAAAATTTTTTTTTACTTTCTTATACGCAGTATAAGTAAGTATGGTAATCATGAAAAATTTCGAACTCGAGATTTTAACGGAAATATACGTTTTGACCTTCCCTGAATCGATTTCAACTATTTTTGGAATGACGTCCGTTGTGTGTGTGTGTGTGTGTGTGTGTGTGTGTGTGTGTGTGTGTGTGTGTGTGTGTGTGTGTGTGTGTGTGTGTGTCTGTGTGTGTGTGTGTGTGTGTGAGCGCTCTACAGCCCAAACGGCTAAAGGGAAAATTATGAAATTTTAAACTTAAGATTTGTATGTGCCTGGCACGAAAACCTCCTCTTTTTGAAAACAATATTCCGACCGGAAGTGCATGTTTACTCTAGTCATTTTTTGCAGTTTCTGCAATTACTCAAAAATGGTTACACTTACAGAAGATTTTTGTGAACAAAAATTAATGATACTTATATTTAGCACAACTTTTGTTTGAATCTTTTTTCCAAAAAAAGTACTGGTTTCAAAATAAATTTCTGCTTATTATATATATTGTTCCATAAATCGTATCATCTGCGCCTGTCAATTGTTTAACAAAATAGACTTAAATAATTTGAAGTTTGACATTTAATATTTATTCTAAGAAACATATTTAGTGTAAAAGCGATCTAAAGGTTAGAACAAATATTATAAATTAGAAAAATAATATAACTACGATATGGTTTAACCCATATGCGGATAAGAAAGTTCGGTGCATGACACTGCAGATATTTTTTAATTAATTCAGTCAAAAACGGGTTAAACTTGCATAAGTATTACGTAGTTTTCAAATAAATACACCACGCTCGAATAAAATTTGATTTAAAACTCAAATTTTAAATTGATTAGTTAGTAATTGAACTACCAGCTTCAATTAAAAATAATTATTTGTTAACTGTCAATGAAGTCTTAATTATTCTTTGTGCAACCCAAAATAGTGTTAATAAGCCGTTAATGGTTAATTAACTTTGAAATTTGTTACAATTTGATTAACGATTAATTGTCCGTTAACGGCTTATTAATTGTAAATTAAAAATTTGATGAACTGTTAACGGTTTGCTAATAAATAATTAATTTCAATTTGCTTTTCTGCAACCGGGTAAAAGTTTCAAAGGTTAGTAATATATTATAAATTAGTAGAATGATATAAAATTTGTATTGGAATATTCCTCTTCTCTAAACAAAATACAAATAAGAAAGTGCAAGTCATTGTGGAATATTCTTTGAGTCGCATGTATATGTGTGTGTCTCTAGGATTGAGGACCCGCAGTTCCTGGAAAAATCTACTGAATAATGCAAAAAGAAGGGAACACCATATAACTACTGTATTAATAACAAAACGGATCGAGTTCACCCAATATTTTAATATTTGTAGTAAATGAAGGAGATAAAACAGCACTAGCAGACTTTTCACGCCATCTAAACAGTTGTATTTTATTCAAGACCATATGGCCTAATTGCGTCGTATTTCGCAAACAAGCGACGCAATTCCAAATTCATGCACATTGCTCCGGCTCAGACTTTCATTATACCAGTGTAAATATGTACTTGCTATATTTGCGTTTAACAAAGATCAATTCGCACCATATTTTCGAAAATATACCATAAACAGTCACCTACTATCTACCACACTATCATACGTCTATTAAAAGTCATAAAAGCAAAAATAGCTTTTCTATTTATATTTAAAGATGTTTTGACAATTTATCCAATATTAAATTATATCGATATGGCCTCCTTCTCACAGGCAATAAGCTATCTCGTACATCATGTAATTTCATTCGCGATGTAAACATTAGTTTTCTAAATATAACTCTTACTTACAGCTTCTCTAAAACACTTATCAAACTTATAGCTACGTCGCGTCGTAGTCACAGTAATACTATCTACCATTTCCTTTAAGGCGCGATACTTGCAATCCCTGGGTATCAACGTTGTTACAAGTGTAAAGGGCGAGGAAGCAAAGAGGCAGTCCCAAACGCTACTCGCCGCTACCCCACTTCAACCAAAAACAGTATTGTAGTTACGCCACTTATCCCCTTCCAAATTATAACTAGTACATCACTAACAATGTAGTGTTGTGCTTTAATATTATCCAATTTTATTAGTAAATTAGACAGCAACATTAATATTTTTTGAGTTTCTGTATTCGGGATTCCGAATATCCAGGCCACGAGTATGACGCGGGTCTTGAAGTTCATAAGGTGTTATCAATTTGAGTTGATTCAAATACTATTGTATTTGTACTTTATAAATATTACTTTTCACAAAAATAAAATTTAATATTGTAAATTACCAATTTTACTTTCTTATACGAAGTATAAGTAAGTATTGTAATCATGAAAAATTTTGTCGTAATTATTTCGATCTCGAGATTTTAACGGAAATATATCTTTTGACCTTCCCTGAATCGAGTCTGACTATTTTTGAGATGACGTCTATCTGCGTGTGTGTATTCAAACCGGAAGTGCATGTTTACTCTAGTCATTTTTTGCATTTTCTGCTATAACTCAAAAACGGTAGTACTTACAGTAAAATTAGTCAGAATGAAAATAAAAGCTATTAATGTTTCGTATAACTTTTATTTAAAAATATTTATCAGAAAATGTACTGGTTACAAAAGAATAAGCTTTTTCAATATTCTGCTATAATTAAAAAACGGTAGTACTTACAGGAAAATTTGTCTAAATAAAATTAAAAGATATTAATATTTCGCATAACTTTTACTTGAAAATGTTTTTCAGAATAGGTACTGGTTTCAAAATAAGAGTTATTTTCAATATTCAGCTTTATCTCAAATCCGGTAGTACAAAAACGGTAGTACTTACAGTAAAATTAGTAAAAATGAAAATAACACATATTAATATTTAGCAAAACTTTTATTTAAAAATATTTTTCAGAAAAGATGCAGGTTACAAAAATAATAAGTTATTTTCAATATTACATTTAATACTTCTCACGCCTCCTGCATTGACTTCACGCTGTATATTTACGGGTATGCGGATAGTTTGCCGCTGAACCTCAAACGTATAAGAAATAAAAATTATAAGAAAGTTCAGTAACAGACACCTCAGCTTTTTTTCTTAGAATATGCCTGTCTACGCGTAGATAAACGGGGATTTCGTTTGGTATCTTTTTCACCTTTTGCCATAATTTATATATGCGTTGGTATGACAAACAAAGCAATAACACAAATTACACGATATATGAAAAAATTCTTTATTCAATATTCTAACAAAAATCAATTGTCGTTTGCCCATGAATGCCCTACTCAATAGGAAATAAAACATTTGCATATTTGGATCAGATTTTTTCTAATATTCATACAATGTAACAAATATAGTTTTGTGTAATTACATTTATATTAAATATATTTTTCCCGCCAAAACGGTAACAATGATTATCACTTTTTCCATTTCGACAAAGGATATATAATCGTATTATTGGAAGTTGGAATAAAATTATTTAGACCGAATAGATAATTTTAGAGGGTTAAATAAAACATTATTAGAATTTGAAATATTATAGTGAAGATCGCTTCGATAATTTTAGAAATATAAAAAAGTATTCCAATTTATAAAATAGTTTTGTAAAAACGAAAAATAATTTCTGCCGTTTATCACCAAAGAACCAAAGATTTTCTTATAATAGTATGTATATTTCAATTGCAAGTAGACGAAAGGGGGGAATGACTCCGCCTTGTGCTATCGCAAAGCAATAATATTATTGTTTCGAACAAATTGCTATAGTAGAGACATCTATCCATCATAATTCTTATTAAAAACACCTGCTCGTATATTCGAAATAAAACAATAGTTAGGAACGGTAATGCATTTTTTTTAAAACGTATGCAAGGTTTAATTGTTAAACTACACTGCTCCGTGAAGTTTTTCGTAAAAATGTTACTTATGTAGGCGTAATAATGCCGTAAAAAACGTATCAATTTGTGAATATTTAGTATTTATTTACATCAGTATAATTAAACGTACATTAGATTTAAGCACGGACCCGTGTAGAGACATCCTTTGTGAACATAATCATATTTTTTCAAGTATGATAAAGTTATGTGTATTAGCTTCAGAACGAATATGCCAACCACCGTTTTTCCTACTTTTATCACTACAAGTATCGCGCCTTAAAAGAAATAACAGTGAAAGCAATCAGTACTATGCCATCGTTCAGACAATAAAAAACTTTACTTTACAATTGACCAAAGTAACACTAAATCTTTAAACCTCGACATTATATCATCATTGTCATAATTTATTCTATTATTAGACTGGAAAACTATACTTCACTATTAACGCGCTCATAACCAGCTGATCCAATATTATCTGGCGCGTTACTAGATTCAAATTATCCAACCAAAATTTCATATTTGCATCTGCTTTATCCAAAATTATTCACCACATTAATTCTCTATTGCTGTCATGCAACTGGCTTTGTTGCCCTCATTAACAAACTTCGCACTGCTTTGTAATCTCCCTTCTTTCTACGTGCAATATTTTATACAATATCGGTCTGCTCTCCGTCTCTCCTACACATACCACAAATATTCTTAAAAATATAAATTTCATTTTCAAAGCAGTCAAACCTTTTTTATGCTAGATTTGCCAAACCCAACATGCACTACCATACATCAAGGATGGCACAAGTACACCATTGTACACGCATAATCTTGCATTCTTAGAAATATTATAATTTCTCGCAAACATTTCTAATGTACCTAAGATCTTACATCCAGCAGCCACTCTTATCTCAATCTCGCAATTATACTTTCGATCACTAGAGAAAAAGCACTCATTCTTTTCGAACAACATTACTTTCGATTTATTCGCATTAAGTTCAAGATTCATATACTTTCCAACCGCACTTATACATTGTGTCATTCTACCCTATTTTTATTCAAATTCACCAAAAACCACTTCATCTGTATAATTTTCTGCTATAACTCAAAAACTGTAGTTCTTACAGCAACTTTTTTTGGAATGAAAATAAAAGATACTAATATTTCGCATCACTTTAATTTGAAAATAATTCTCACAAAAGGAACTGCTTACAAAAAAGAGTTATTTTCAAAATTTGCTGCTTTAACTCAATAACGGTAGTACTTACGGCAAAATTAGTAAGATTTCGCATAACTTTTATGAGAAAAGATTTTTCACAAAAGGTACCAGTTACAAAAAAAAATTGTTATTTTCAATATTACACATAATACTTCTCACGCGGATAGTTTTCCAGACGTATAACGTAATGCATAAGCTATACAGCGATTAATATTGTGGTACTACCCTCGCACTAACGGTGGCAACTATAATTCCATCCCCGGAAGATATCATACGCTATGCCACGACAAACTTAAGCCATACATGTTCGACAGCTTCCGTTATATCTGGATAAGAAATATATTCTTATATTGAATATTTCGTGTTGCTGACTGCTTCGTTTGTATAACATCCCAAGTCAAGAAATAAACAAAAATTACAGTATTTGACAACAAACACTAAGATAGTGATGGTCGACAACTTCACACAGCTTGGTTAACTTCTTTTTTACCTTACGTTACGGCGTAGACTCCAGCTAAAATTATTCCATGAAACATTCACGCATAAAAACACCAATTCCCATCTATTAAGGTGGCAGAAATACCTTTATTCCTCTGCCTTTTACATTTATTTAAAATTTGATAATCCATTAGGATACATATACCCTAAACATTTTGTTTATTTGTATTTGATAATCTTAACAATTCCCAATTTTACAGACATACTGCATACATGCTGCAGATCTTTTTAAAATTATGCGACGATCTTTTTGTTATATTTATCCAAGTTGCAAATATCTGTAAAATTTATATAATATGTCTGGATATAAGTGTGTTCATTATTTTCTTATACGCAGTATAAGTAAGTATTGTAATCATGAAAAATTTCGATCTCAAGATATTAACGGAAATACACGTTTTGACCTTCCCTGAATCGATTCCAACTATTTTAGGAATGACGTCTGTATGTGTATGTGTATGTGAGCGCTCTACAGCCCAGACGGCTAAAGGGAAAAATATGAAGCTTTAAACTTAAGATTTGTATGTGCTTGGCACGAAAACCTCTTATTTTTGAAAACAATATTCCAACTGGAAGTGCATGTTTACTCTAGTCTTTTTTTGCAGTTTCTGCAATTACTCAAAAATAGTTGCAGTTACTGATAAATTTTTACAACAAAAATTTTAGTTATTTGCATTTTGTACAACTTTTATTTGAAACTTTTTTTCCCAAACGGTACCGGAAAAAATAAAATGGTTCTTGAATTTTTTTCATATTATATTAATATTTACATAAATCGTATCATCTGCGCCTGTCAGTTGTTTAACAAAATAGACTTAAATAATTTTATGTTTGACGTTTTATATTTATTCTAATGTAACAAACGCGCGTCTTATGAGAACGTGCACGCGTTTGGCTCCCTCTTAACTATATGCGTGTAGCGATGTTTCTTCTTATACTCACCTGGTGGTTGCGTTTTTAGGTGAGATCTTCTAATACACACTTTAAGGTCCAGACTGAGGTTAGCTCGTGAGAGATTAAATTGGTACAAATAATAAATAACAATTTAATTTAAAACAATAAAAATATAACAAATACGACAACAAAATGAATTTACAAAAAGATACTGAATAAAGCTTAAGTTACTTACTGACAAAATAATACTCGCTAAGCGCAATCTGAACTGAGACCTCGATGTCAAGCGACATCGCGGTTTTATACTCAATTTTGACCTAAATTCAAATGGCCGATATTGTAAACAAATCCAGACCTAGCAACATTTCGTTAAATGCGGAAGGCACAATTTTTATGCAACTGTTGCTAGATATGACGTAGCTAGTTGCATTTGCTAATCGCGAATTACCTAGCTCAGCAAAACTGAACTAGGTCGGTACGCAACTAGCCTGATTTGTTACACTAAGAAATATATTTACTGTAATAGCGATCTAAAGGTTAGAACAAATATAAATTAGAAAATAAATGTAACTACGATATGGTTTATCCCATATGCGTATAAGAAAGTTCGGTGCATGACACTGCAGATGTTTTTTATTTCGGTATTCGGAATTTTGGTTCGCAAGAAGTGTTGATAAGTTTTATAAACTAATATTCATGCAATACTATTTCGTTAGATAATTTCTAAATAAATACATGTTTAAAATAATTTAATATATAAAAATATATTAAATCTGTGGCTGAACTTTCTTATGCGCATTTTCTTTAGATCGGTAGAATTTATAAAACTCTGACATTTTTCAAAAAGTTTTAAATTCTAACGATCTAATTAAAATGCATTTAAGAAAGTTGAGCGACAACTACGTCAGCTTTTTATTATTAACAAGCGACATTTAGATAATCAAACGTAGAAAAACCAGTTGATAAACAAATCGCCTCCCAGACAGCAAGCCACTTTGCATATCATGCAGTTTCATACGTGATAAACACCTCACTTTCCCAATTAAAATACTTACATACAACTTACTTACAACACTCAATAAAATATTGGCCCAATAGCTATTACAGTCACTCGAACAGCCGTTTCCTTTGAAAAGAGGAACATTTAGAGCACACTTCCAATTATTTTTTCAAAAAAGTTAAACAAACCAATCGAATAATCTAACACTCCCAAAATTTTGCATTTCTATACTTATACCATCTATTTCAACAGCTTTTCCATATTTCATTCGCGAGAAACGTTCATATACTTCTTCTTCACTAATAATACATTCTGCAACAACCGTTTCAATACACACATTTGAAGCATTACTACATCCACTTGAACCACCATATAAACATCTGAAAAACTCTTAAATTTGACCCAGTTCAAATTAATTCACCAGATTCATATTTTACAGTGTAACGTTTTTTTTTTACCGTTTGGGTGGAGAAATCAAACAACAGATTTAACTTAACGCTATTATTGATTTATTTTAACAAACAGATACACTAAATCTAATAAAGCACTTATTGTACTTATACTTTACACTAGCTTGTCTAATATTTATTTCAACACTAATGTTTATATCTCTACTCGCTCACTATTTATTTCAACATATGTATTACACTCGCACACTAGAAAGTGATTCATGCGTACACCGGATTGTCACTTATCTGCCAATATCCCGAGCCGACCGCATATAAACTTGCGTATTTCATAGCGTCTTATCATTTTTCTTATTTAACTATACTTTTAAATAAATAAAATTTAATAATGCTATATATCTTCATCTGTCTGTTATCAGTACGTAGTTCTTTATGGAATGTTAGTGGTAGTAAGCGCCAGTACCATACACAGCAGAGGTGCTGCACTAACATTGGGTGCTAGCCGAAGTCCAATCATAACGACGGGTACCATTTTCTCGCAACCGCAGGCTGTATTAGCTGCACCTTTATTACCAGCAACAGATTACGTTCCTCCAGCAGCTGTTGCAATTCATGCACCCGCACCAGAAGTGGCCATTACCACCCGAGTCGAACCATATGATCCTCATCCACAGTACGAATTCAGTTATGACGTTAATGATCATGTGACTGGGGATTCCAAGAGTCAGGTTTGTTACACACAAACATTCACAAACGCACATATATATGTAAAAAACAAACACTCACACACATACGCAAACAAACAAGTACACACACACATATAAAATAATATATTTATATTTCTAGTTTAACAGTGTCAAATATGAGACGGCTGGATTTCTATGTTAATTTAAAACTATAGCCAATTAATTATCATTAGCAGCATTTGGTTGGTGAATATAAAAGGTTATACAAGCTTTTTGTACGTGTAGGTTGAACATAGAAACGGTGACGTTGTACAGGGCCGGTACAGCTTAACTGACCCAGATGGATCCCGCCGTACAGTGGATTATGTTGCAGATCCCCATAATGGTTTCAATGCCATCGTAAGCCGTCAACAACAGACTTCGCCTGTCCATTCCTATCCCAATCAAATTCATTCATAAAACGATTTCTATTGAAAAAGATATGATATAAAAGACCTACAAAGGATTTCACCTACTCGCGACCACATTATGCGTTATCTACTATTAGTCCTACTTCTGATTATATACTTGAAACTGCCAGATTTATTAGTTAATGTATTTTATTTTTTCAATAAATATGATCATTGCTTACCAGGAATTTCAATAATTTAGCAAAGTACTTATTGATACCTTATTTAATATTCGCAATTAATGTTGAAATAGAGAATTTAATAAACTTTTGATATGATTGAGCTGATACATCTAATCCAGCTGAAAATGAAATCATGTTCAAGAATTGGGAATGGAATCAGATAAATCACACTAGGTCATTAAAATCAAAATGTAAAGAAAATTTATTATGTTTCAATTTGCATACTGAAAACAGTTCAGCATTATATATTAGGGGTGATACCTTTACTTGACCATGGTAGATTTTCTGTGTAGTTGGTTAAAGAACCTGAACTGCAGCCGCAGTGTTAAAAATTTTCTTACTGTGACAACAAACAGGAAGAAATTCTCGTGTCGATTTATTACACTTACAATAACTGTTTGACATGATTTCTATTAATCAAAGGGTTGTCTAAGGGTAAGTAAAATAAGGATACAAAATGCAACACAAGTTTATAACTATGCGGTGTGCTTATATTTTCACAAACGAATAATCAATTCGTAAATTGAATTTTCGTATTTTGTTCTAGATTGATGTGATAACGCTTTCGATGGTTTACATTATATCAGTTTTATAATTTATTTAGCACCACCAAATAGCTAAACAGCTTCCTATTTATGTAAAACTTAAAATATATCGTTGATTGTTTTGTGAATCCCATAGTTTAGGTTGGAGAATAGTATAATGGATGTTTTTGTGTTTTAAGAAGTGCTCAATGTCACATCACAAAAATTTTGAAGATCTAAATTTTCAGATAGAATGTAGACCAATGGTTTTCTTGGAATATCTTAAATACGCAATGAGAAATATTCAATCAATATACCCTTGATTATAAAATTCATACTTTAATAATCTCTTTTTCGCAAACGCAAAGTAAGTCCAATCATATTTAGCTACTTACGTCGAAGATAACTTTACAATCATACACAATTAACGTAAATCGATTATGTGACTTATGTATTCGACATTTTTGCATCATAACCATTTCATTTAGTTCTATTGAACGTGTAGATGTCAATCGTACTGCTTTCGCAATTCCGTTTTCTGTATCTTAGGTATTCCAAAAATCACACATTTTAATGTCGTTGTTTGTCAAACCCAACAACTACTATCTTGCATCATCGAAAACACAAGTACTATATCAAACATGGATCATTAAATATATAAATATATCTCGAAAATATTGTCACGGCCTGAGATAATACATCAGTACTTTATGTCACGGTTACTTTATCTCAGCCAGCCACAAAAACACATATCGCAACCAGATGGGTGACATTTAGATCAGATCCTGAATTAACCCTATGACATTACAAAAACACATAGAAACAGGTAATACATCACTGTGCATATTGTATATGCGATATAGGGATGACATCACTCACAAGAAGTGGTTGCACCACATAATGATAACAGATGTGCGCTAAGTTTTATAAAAGACCCATGAGGAGTTGGGGATGACACAGTTATACTCCGGGCATCGCAAGATACCTTTAGTATAATCGCATAATAGTTTTATATAGAATCACGAAACGATGAATAGTGTAACTACCATGTAAGTAGACCTTTTATCTTACAATAAAACAACATTTATATTATGTAATTGTTGTAAAGTTGTTATTACGCTTGACGAACCCTTGTATTCACCTTTCATTATCGCTCGTAACAATATTCTCAAAGTCCCGAAAATCGTGCATCAATCAGACACTCGTCCATTAATCAGACAATCAGATATTCCATCGATAAAAAATTAAATTTGAATATAAACGAAATGAATAACTATTCTACGTTAATCATTCGGTTTAACTTACTTAGCCTTGCAACTTGACTTATATTTAATTTTACTTTGCCCTCTGATGCAACCAAATTCACGAGGCTGCCCAAACAAATCACACCGCTGCGGCCGAGTGCCCGGACAGCATTCAATTGAAATTCTCTTCAAGACCGGCTCATCGGACTCGAAATGAAGAAGCACGACATAACCGTAGTCAGCAACACCATTCAAAGGCACCTCCTGGAAGTAAGACTGAATACCCCGACTTCCTCACTAAATTGAACACGGACCTCAGTTGCAACTTTTTCCAATTGTGTAGCACACGCACACATACAAACATACGCCAAACTCATCACCTCATACACACACACCGACTGTGCTTTATTCCGTAGAATACTCGATAAAGGAAGCTTAATTAATAATAACATACTCGGAATAAACAATTAGAACAAAAATTATTTATCGTCACGAATGTCATATAAGAAACATAAATAAAATACACTGAATCAATCATCATTAAACCACACCTCAATTATATCTTCGAACTAACATTGAGCCTCATATTATACACAAACCATGCGAGACGGTTCTGTGAGAGAAATCTACTCGCAGAACATAGACAAGAGTAAACAAAATCATCACAACGATAAATACAAAAATAAAATGGCAAAGATAAGAGACATGAACAACCAAACAAGCATCAATCAATCGTAATGGCTACAATATCCCTCTGCTTGTTTGGGGTCGAAAAATCGATTGTTCTTTTTTCATATAGTATTCATTCCACATCTCTCTTAAAATACACTGTTGAAGTTTTTTTAAAAGATATAATATCTAGCCCGAGATATTTATATAAATATGTATAATAGTATTGCGAATGTTTTTCTCCACCATTCTTTCTCGTATTTTGTTTTTTCACGACTATCAACAATAAAATGTGCATGTTTTCATATGCGTAAATGCATATAAATTAGAAAATAAACATACTAATACGTAACGATATTGGATTTATCGAAATTGTTAAAAAAACTTTAAACACGTTTTTTTCAAAATAAGATTACTTCGACTGGTGCCCAAGATTTAAAAAAAAAATTGTCCCATCACGCTTTTTTTTATTTGTTTGCATATTGAATAACTACTGCGTCCTCTAGAATCAATTCTTCAAATATCATAGATTTCCATTTAGACGATTATAACAGTGGAAAATTAGCGGTTTTTAAAAAATCATTTTAGAACAACTGTAATATTTAAAATTTTTTCTTTCAAAACTTTTCCGTAGAGGACGCAATAGACGTAACTATTTTTTTTTCAAATGCCACTTGGGTTTTTTGTTTTAAGTGAACACACGAAGAGCTAAAGTGGGCACGGCAGAGCGGTTTTTTTATTTTGATAATATTTGAGCACCCGCTTAGAAGTAAAAGGAATTAATAATGGAGATAAAAAGTTCTTATATTCCTAAATGTGTATAGTAATGTATATTTAAAACTTCTATTCAATTAATATTTTTGATATAAAAATTTAAATCAATTTAAAAAATCCTATTTTAACCTCAAAAAACCAGAAAGACCGCTTAACGCGCCGATGACAAACAAACAGCTACAAATTTATATAATTACACACTGGTTTAAATAGAAAAGCAACAATTACCTTTACAAGACAAAAGCACTAATATTTACAATATTCATAAACTTTAAAGTACATACCCAGTTAATCTTACATACCACAAAATATTCATAAAAAACTCCATCAATTATCTTGGTCTACAACAAACTAATCGCCGAACACATCATATATAAAAAACAATTCACGAAGCACAAATAAACCTACAAAACATTTAGCATCTACCTACCCACATCAGTCAGCCATCGCTAGAAACCGAAAACCGCCTTTACAGATAACTCATACGCCCAATCCTAACCTAGCCCTAGCCTGATGAGTCGCTAAAAACCACTTTGGGTGCTTTCCAGCTAGGTACAAAGTTAACACTGTGTAACACAGTGTATGATACCTGCGTTCCAACTACGCCAGAGTACGACTCAACTCGACTCTGCAATACTCTGCTTAAAAGCAAAGAGTGGTGCAGTATTGGTAATTCGCATACCAACTTTTAAAAAATTTACATATATGGTATCACTGCGTGCCGCGTAAATTACAACAAAACCATATTGTACTTGTGCATTTTCGGCTTGGATTGATATGTTAAATATTTAATTAAATTGCACACTTCGAATTTGATTAATATAATTCATTATTAATAGGTTCTTATTGAATTTGTCAGGATCTAGGGCTAAATGACTTTCGCGAACTCTATTGGGTAGAGTACGTAACTCCTAAAGTGATCCAACTAGCAATCGACACAGTGTTTGAGAATGTCTGACGTTGTTTGACAAAGTTTCCTTGCTGGAAAGCACCCTTTATTACGTCATCAAAATTACTGACTTTCATCAATTCACAAGCATGCCAATATTTCAACAACTACATCATCCATTCATCACAAAAAAATTATGCATCAACTACATCTACCCCAAAGCCCCTCATCAAAAACCTTACCGCCCTCAATGTCCATAATGAACAAGCTATCTTACTAAATACGAGTGTCCCTAGGTTAATAACACCTAACTCTTATGCACTTAATCATATCTCTTCTCTCAAACCCACCAATACAACATATACCAAATAATCATTCTTCAAAACAAAAAGATACACATAAGAGGTATGAGAAAGATTGAGTGTAGAAAAATATTGCGGACCGTGGAAACGGCAAGAGCTCCCAAACCCCCAATCGCCTCTCAGGTGTTAATTACAGGTGTGTAACACACACTTCTACCATAATCTGGAGCCAGTCACACCATGGTGCTTGTTCAGGTGTTAATTAATGGTGTGCAACACAGACACACACCCACAGAAGGTTGTAAACCGACAGCGATGTCCTTCAACAACACAAATACGGGGATTGCAAACCCGACTGACCTATGTGTCTCAGACAATTTACCACCCTAAATGTAGGACCACAGCATCCAGGCGTCATAGTTCTTACGAATTGACAATCAAAATTTATATTCATATTGGAATACTTACAATTACGCATATTGTTGCTCTAAGGCTCTGACCCATCATGAAAAATGTATGCATGACCCCACCTTACACTTTCACAATGATCTCAACACACAATGCAGGTTATATGATAACGCATAACATGACCGACTAAGAAAACTCCTAAAAGCATAGATAATTCACCAATAGATCGTCGACTCCTTAAAGAGGCGCTGTAAGAGTATATTTTGGCGTATGGAAATTGAACTAACGGATGGCGGGAAATATGATGCAGATGCAGTGCAGGTTGCATAAAAATTGGAGCGGTTTTTAGTGAAGACCACAACACTCTGAATCATGAATAGAGATGCGAAAATAACGCTCTTGGTATATCCATTTGTACAAAGACGTTGTTCTCGCTTCTCTATTTATGATTCAGAATATTGTGGTCTTCACTAAAAATCGCTCTAATTATATTGTAATCCATCATCAAAAATTGAGTAAAATAATGAATATTAAAAAAAACTGATATATATATGTAAGTTATACAATTTCCATTTATAATTGTAATAAAAAAAATGTTTTATTGTTCTTAAGTACATTCAAATAGTTCTGACTATTACAGAGGTTAAATCTCTACTACTAACTAAAAGTATAATATTTCTATTTGTTAAATCAGAATGATTACATAGTATTTTCTTATCGTTAAACATGGTCTCTACAAGTGTTTTAACATGAGAGTATCATGTTTGGAATACTGCTATGTCGGCGGTTACGTAGAAGTGACGTTGACCTAACTCCTCCATCCTTAGAATGAAGCTTCATCGGGGAGATTCAATCTGGGTTGCGGGGTTGGAATCGGTGTTTCCAGTTCTGTAGATTTTTCTTTTCTTGATTTATGGACTTTTCTTCTTACGTATAATACGGATAGAATAATTCCTGTAATTATTATAATGACATATAATATAATGATATTATAATTATTGTTGTTATTTTTGAACGGTTCGATGTCTTGATATTTATTGATCGGCAACTTGAGTTCTTGAATTGTGTTCAGTTCGATAGAGATTTTCGGTATTTTTGTTGTATCGATTTGAATTTTGAAGTCTTCTATTATGATTGGTTTTCCGTAGGTTTTGTCTTGGAATGTTAATATCTGATTTTGAAATGTTAATTGACATTCGTCTTCTTTGATGAGGAAGATTCCGTCTAATGGTTTTATTTCTTCACCATGTTTACAATTTAGGCGAATATTTTCTGGCATTGGAAGTACGGCGAGATATTGATTAATTTCGTCAATTATTTCTATGTGGTTCTTTAGAATGAATAGTTTGACATATTGGCAATTTTTATTGTCATTTTTTAGAATAATATTTCTTTCACATGTGTCGTCATTCATTGCGTTTATTTTGTTTGAACATTGATAATTAGTGCCTTTTATACATGCGGCGTTCAGAGATTTGATTTGATTGTTATTTGTTTTTATAAAGTAGTCTTTACTAGGAATGATAGTTAAGTATTCAGACTGATATTTTGTGGGGATGGACACAAGGTGGTAGAGTTGAAAATCAGTTTCATAATTAATTGGTATCTCTAAAAAATAAATTATTTTATCTGATTCGATTTCGCAGTTAACAGTGATTAATTTTTCAAGTTCGTACATATTTTCAAGGGTTGGTTCTACAGGGAATTCGTTTTTGTAATGTTTATAAATTCTGTTTAATTCTTCATAAAGGTCGTGAGTTTTAATTATGCTTGGGTGGAGAACGTGTAATTTGCAAAAAGTCAGAGAGTTTTCTATATCTTGTAATATGTTTAAGATTATATTAAATAGTGTAGATAGTTGGTTATAAATATCTTTTGCGAATAGAATATCTTGCATTTTAATTTCATTCTTCACGAATTGTGCTAGTTGCATAATTCTTGATTTTAGAACAAGTTCATTGTGTCTAATTGTTTCTATGGTCTGGTTGAATTCGTTGATTAATTTATTGTTAGTGGTATATTGATATTTTAACTGGTCATTTATTTTATGTTGATTCTTTTGTAGTTGGTTTAAAATGTTGTCGTATCTTTTCTCGTCTTCGGCGTCTAGATTGCCGGTGATAGCTTTAATTATGGATCCTAATCCGTTTACTAGGCCTCTTTTATTTCTATGTTTTTTCGAATGGGTCGTTATATGATTTATTTTGTTACTGATTGAGTATATAACGTATTTAATTATTTTGTCGTTGTTTTGCAGTTCTCTTTGAATAGTTTGGTTGTTGGCGGTTGCTAGTTTGAGGTTATTGTATTGGTCATTTAAGTTATTGTATTCTTTAAATAATATTTGTAAGTCATAAAAATGAAGAAACGTATGTTTTGTTTTTTGTAATTTGGCAGGTCCTAGCTTGATTGTCAATAGTCCAGGGTTGTGTGTAATGTTCCTGATACTTATTCCGTAGATGTGGATGGAATAGAGGGATCTGTAAAAGTTGAAGTTTTGTGAGCAGTTTTTCTGGGTCTTTTTATATTAGATAAGTGTATTTTAGATTGTTTTTTACTTTTTGGGTCTGTTTCTATAATTGCGGTTTTTAATTTCAAATTTAACTTTTTTATTTTTTCTTTTCTAAATTTTTCGTTTTTCGTTTTGTTAACTTTTTGTTTATTTTGTACATAAACGGTTTCCGGTATTTCTAATAAATTTTCGCGATTTTCATTTAGTTTATTTATTATTTTAGTTTTCCTGTTTTGTAGCTGTTCGTTAATATTTTGGTACATTATTTTCGTTTTTTCTTTATGATTTTGTATGTAGTCTTGCGTGACTTGTTTTTCTAATTCTACATTGAGTGGTGAATTTGTGTCTAAATGTCCTGTGATTATTTCGATAGGCTTTAAGTTTGTGGACGTATGATTGGTATTATTATATGCTAATAATGCATAGTAAATCTTATTTTTTATTGGTTCACTTTTAAATTTATCCTGCACATTAAATAAACGGATGTGTTCAATTAATGTGGAGTGAAACCTTTCTACAACTCCATTTGAGTCGGGGTGTTGTGAGCAAGTAAAGTGTATGTCAATTTTATGTAAATTTAATAGTTCCTTTATTATAATATTTTTAAATTCTAAGCCGTTATCTGAGATTATTGATTTTGGTATTCCATGGTGTGAGAAATATTTCATTAGCTTGTTTGTTATTTCTAAAGCGTTTGTAGATTCAACTTTATATGCTTGAGCATATTTTGAAAAAGCATCGACTATTGTTAGGAATTTACACTTTTCTAATGTTAAACTATCGATGTGAATTATTTCGAATGGTTTTTTGGGGGTTGGTGTTATATTAAATTTTGGTTTTAACGGGTTGCGTTCATATTTGGCTGCTAAACATATTTCGCACTGATTAATGTAATCTGTGATAGTTTTAAGTTGATTTGGCCAGTAGTATAATTTTTTAATCTGAAAATACGATTCGCGTGTGCCACGGTGGTTAGTTTTTCCTTCGTGGTAGTTTTTTATTGTGTTTAATATTTCGTCTTCTGCTTCTACGTCTATCAGTTTATTAGTACATTTAATAAATTTAATTTCGGAATTTTTAAAATGGCTTTGTAAGACGTTACTTAGTTTTTCATAAACTGGTTGTTCAAAGTATAAATAATATTTTACTTTCGGTATGATATATTCCTTTATAAATTCAATGGCGTCTTTTTCGAATTCATTTTGAGATAATTGAATGTGTATTCTTACTTTATCTGCGTGTAATTTGGAGATATTTGGCTTTGAGGGTGAATGTAATACTTCGGTAATTATTATTTGATTTTTTCCTATATTTACGGGTGTTTCACTGACAGGTATTCCAATTATAGGGTCTTCTGAATTTGAGTGAACAGTGTTATCTGTGTCTGATTTATGTGAGTTATCTGGTTCAACAATCATGGATTGTGATTCGTTTGCTGTGTTGTATTGTCGGATACAACGAAATGGGTGGTTCGTGTCTAATATTAGTGACGAGACTTCGTTACTAACTCAATAAGAGGTTTTTAAGGTTTTTGGTTAATATTCAACATAATTTAGTCTGTTGTAACAAAGAGATTTATTGAACAAACGAAATATTGGTACAATTTAACTACATTGGTAGAACGTCTGTTCTACTCGGTGATCGCGACACTTCTGGTACTAATATCCACCCAATGTTGCATCGTTCATTTACAAACTTTTATGTTTCACACGGACTCAGCGTCTTTCGTGAGACAACCATGTCGCCTTCCATCTTGGCGAACGTGACATTTAATGTAAATTCAGCTGAGAAAAGGTTGATAACAACATTTAGAACGGATGTGTAGTCTCAGAAGTAGTAATATAATATGAAATATGATTATATGGTTAGACTTAAAATAATACAAAGTAATACAAATATTAGTAAAACTATTAAATAATTATTTATGAGAAATGGGTGACTTTACAACACCTCCCAACTAAGATTGAAAATGGTAGCGAGGATTGCTACTGTTTTCATTTCTGACAACAACTTGCTCAACCATTTCGATATCAGGTTCAGCAGGTAGTGATTCATTAATATCTGCACTACTAAAGGTAGCATTGATTAATTTAACAGGAGAAAGTGTAATTTCTCTATTATTTCTAACAGAAGACAAATTTAAATAAATCTTTTTAAATTTTATACAAAAGTAAATCGTTAGAATTACTATTGCTAACGCAATTGAAGAAAATGTTATTATCAAATAAGTGAAATTAGAAGTAGATCTTCTAGTATTTAATAGATCTATTTTTTCTTTTTCTTTCAATTTATTTATATCATGACTGATTTTATCAAATAAATGAGTTTCTTCCAATTTTACAATATGATTGGAATTTATCGTTGGTTTAGGTAGTTCACTTTTCATTGACAAATTTAAATTAAATTTGAAGGGTAATTTTGGTGTAAAGTCACTTACAATATTGCTATTTATAAAACTTAAAGTAGGTAATACTATATTATCAGTGTAAGCGATACATCCGCTTTTAAGTGTAAATTTTCCCGTACCATTTAAATTAATAGTGTTTCTTAAGTTATTTTTGCAAACAATTTGGACAGTTTCTGGAACTGGCAAAACAAATAACCAAGAATTTGGCAAAATCATTTGGATCCACATGCTATTTTTCAATTTCATTATTCTTTTATTACATGATTCAGGAATTTGTCCATGTCCTTTAAGCAATTTAGCTTCACAACCTCCTTCTCCGTTTACAAGTAACAATGGTTGTCCTTGACTACAAATATAAGTTTCAGATTTTAATTTATACATTTTGCAAGAGGTGGTGAGATATGTTTCTTTTACTAAGAAATAGTGGATTCTTGTTTGATCAATGACAAGAATTGGATTGCTAGGATAGATAAATCCAAAATTACTGTCTTCCATCAAAATAGGTAGACTACTTAATTTGATCGTATCATAAATAACATGTGTAACCAATGGTACAGTAAGTATAAAATTTAATTTTTCTTTATAAGTATAAATGGTAGGAATTATTATTTTATAATACATATGTATATTATCGAAAGTTAGAAAAATTGGAAAGTTTGCAGTATCTGGTAAATATTTTTGTATTTTTAATAACTCTTTATACAATTTGTTTGGACTAAGCACATTAGGATGAAGAATTCCTTGTTGAGCATTTAAAATGATTTGTAAGAGATTAGCTTGACTTATACTGAATTGTTCAATGTGAAATGAAACAAAAGTAATGAGTTCATTTACTCTGATAAAAAACTGTTCTCTGCTGTGTGCATGAGTTAATATGGCATCTAAATGTTGAACATAATGTTCCATTTGGCGAACTTTCGTTTCTAAACAGGTAACTGTTTCATTTATTTCCATAAAAGTGGAATTTGTTAAAATAGTGATAGATTCCAAAATAGAAGTTTGATCTTTTATAATATTTAGTAAGTTATCATCATTATTATGTAATTCAGAGATCTGAGCATCATAATACTCAGCATCTTCAGAATCTAAAGTTCCGAAAAGTATTTTAGAAATTTTCCCTATTGGGTTTAATAATCCACGTTTAACACGTGTATTTAAAAATGGTTCAATGACTTCATTCTGTTCCGTTAATTGTTTAAAGATACTATCAAAATTATTTAAAAAGGTTTTACAGTTTTCAATTTCATTACTTTCAATTGATTTTTCTTTAAAAGTAGAACAAAGTTTGTTTAGACTTGATATGTATTTATGAATATTATTATACTCATCATGAAAATTAGTTAAATTAAGAGAGACTATCAATCGCCATTCGTCATTGGATAATTTCAATATTCCAAATTTTTCGTAATACAGTCCTGGACTATTGTCGATAGGGGTTGTATTATACAACTCGTGACAACTCGTTGTTCGGAGTAAAATTCGATGAATAATAGTAATACCGACATCCTGTAAGGACAAAAGAGATTTATAAGTTGTATGCTTGAGTGACGCTGATTGTAAACAAATATTGATAAATATAGATTGCAAAACTCTTGACAAAATAGAAATAAAATTTTAATATAAAATTGGCGGCATAACCAATAGATAATATGAAAGATATAAAAATTATTTATGATAAAATAATAACCCATGGATTCTTGATCCATTTTTAAAAATCTTAAAATTAGTTTAAAACAGTGTGAACTGTGATATTTTAATACATTTAAGAACACGCAATTCGTAGCTGAACTTAACATGTATGAAATGAGATAAAAATATCTCAACCATCTCCTGGGCTAGGTGGAAACATTAATTTTAAATCCAGGCCAAAATATAGGTAAAATGTTTTCCAACCCCCCGGTAAAAATAAACTAAAGGAGACCCGAGACATGAAGTGTCTTTAATTATTATATTTTTTTTTATTTAAAAGCAAGCAGTGATAACTGCAACCTTTAATGAATAACTGTATTCATTAAATTTTTTCTATGACCCCTCAGGTCATTGACGTACTCAACGTCAAAGAAAGTAGAAGAGGTAGAAGATGGAAACAAATCCAACTTATTTAATCTGATAAACAGTGACAGCTGCAGAGCCAAAACATTTGATGGTCAACTATTGTATCTACCATTTCAGACTCTACGATAAAATTTTTTCATCAAAATACTCGGTATGACTAGCGGCATTAGCGGGATACTACCGTATAACAAAATGTTCAGGGACGGTTTCGGAAAATAGAAATAAAATTTTTTAAAGAAGACTCAATCCTCTGTTAAATAACTTCCAACTACGATTAAACAAATCGCTCAACGGCAACAAGCCACGATAATAATTTCGCGTGACGCAAAACAAATCGCTTTTAAAACACAAAATTATCAATGAGTCGAAAAGAATCGCGTTCTTCGTGACGCAAGATTAAGGGACTTCCGTATAACTTTTACGTTCAGGGACGGGGTTGCCTTTCTCAGGATCTACCGTATAACAAAATGTTCAGGGACGGCGTTGCCTTTCTCGGGATCTACCGTATAACAAAATGTTCAGGGACGGCGTTGCCCTACCTGGGACCTCCGTTAGGGACTTATATTCCCTGACGGGGAGTGGACTTAAATGCCACCTCCAGCACGTTAGTCGCCTCTTACGACAAGCCGCGTAGCTGTGGTAAAATTCTACACCCTTAGCCACAGGGCAAATTTTTATTTTCTACTCGTGAAATAATTTCAATCTGTTATTATGTACCTTTACATATTTAGTTTTAATTTGGATTACTGAGTTTACTCCTTTTGTATCTATTACTTTATAAGGTCCTTCCCATAAGGGTTGAAGTTTCTTTGATACTCCTTTTGTTTTAGCTTCATTTCTTAAAAGTACATTATCTCCGATTTTAATATCTATATTTTTTATATTTTTGTCATAATTTTCTTTAGACTTATTTTTCTTGTTTATAAGGTTTTCCCTGGCAAGTTTGTGGGAAAATTGAAGTCTAGATTTTAATTCTCGTGAATAATCATCATAATTGTAATTTAATTCTGGTTTCTTTGTAACAACCGTAGGAATTTCGGCTTTATGACCGTATAATAGTTCAAATGGGGTGTAGTCAGTAGCTGTATGTGGAGTAGTATTATAACAAAACATTGCGTATGGGATCCAAGTGTCCCAATTGGTTTGGTCCTTATTAACATAGGCTCTTAAATATTCAGCTAGGGTTTTATGACTTCTTTCTAAACAACCATTTGACTGAGGATGATAACCCGTTGTCTGTATTTTATTTATTTTTAATAATTTACATATATCTTTGAAAACTTGACTGAGAAAATTAGTACCTTGATCGGTAAGTAATTGCTAAACATTCACGTTCGGTTGGGAAATAATTCATTTCAGCCTTATTAAAACTTTTGCTAGCGTAAGCAATAGGTAAATCTTTTCCAATTTCACCTTGAGACAGAACTGCACCCATAGCATAATTACTTGCGTCCGTCGTCAAGATAAATTCATTATTAAAATTTGGGTATTGTAAAATAGGTGGACTAATTAATTTTTTCTTTAGAATATTAAAAGCTTCATCACATAGAGTATCCCATTTAAAATGTGCGTTTTTCTTTAACAATTCCGTTAACGGTTTAGCTAACTTTGAGAATTCGGGTATAAATCTGCGGTAATAACCTACGAGACCTAAGAATGATTTTATTTCTTTTGGATTACTCGGGATTTTAAAATTTTCAACAGTATCAATTTTTCCTGGATCCGGTTTAATTCCGTGATCAGTAATAACATGTCCTAAGTATGCAATTTCCTTTTTTAAAAATTCACACTTATCCGGTTGTAACTTTAAATTATGTTGACTTAACCGTTTGAATACTTTAATTAGTTTTCCGTTATGATCTACTAAAGATTTTCCATATATAACAATATCATCAAGGTATACCAAACATTTGATACCTTGTAGTCCGGTTAAAACATGATTCATTAAACGTTGAAATGTGGGAGGAGCTCCTTTTAAACCAAAAGGCATGCGATTATATTCAAAATGTCCTGTAGACGTACTAAAAGCTGTTTTTTCTTTATCTTTTGAATCCATTAATATTTGATGGAAACCACTAGCTAAATCTAGGGTAGTAAAATATTTAGAATTTCCCAGTTGATCTAGGATATCCGTTATATTTGGCAATGGGAAGGCATCGCCAACCGTGGCTTCATTTAATTTTCGAAAATCTACTACTACTCGAAATTTCTTTTGACCACTAGAATCTATTTTCTTTGGAACTACTAACAGTGGAGCGTTCCATGGACTTTTACTATGACAAATAATGTCGTTATTCAATAATTCTTTTACTTGGCTTTCAATTTCATTCTTTTGTTGTTCTGGTAACCTATATGGTTTCACATTTATTGGAGTAGTATCTATACTAACTGGAATTTTATGAGTAATACTCTCGGTATACGTTAATTTATCATAAGGAGATAAATGAAATAATTCATTAAAATTTCTACAGATTTCTATTATAGAGTCTTTTTCTTCATTATTTAAATGAGTGAGACGTAATTGTGAATTCAAATATTCTAATCGCTTGTAATTATTAGAATTTTCAAAATTTAATATCTTGTAATTATTAAGATCATCGACTTCTATTTCCTCTGAATTAAACTCAGTAGGTGTTTCATTATTATTTAATACAGTAATAAAATAACAACCATTTACAGGTTTGATTATACAATTGCTAATATATAATCCATTGGCAAGATCTTTAGATAGGCATAAGCCTTCATTAATACGTTTCGTATATATTTTAATTAAGTTTTCTGTTCGAGGAGGTAAAATAATTTTTGTTTTTAAGGTTGGAATTAATTTCCAAACTAGTTCATAATTATGCATTTCAAAAGACAATGCGTTTTTACTATAGTCGATGTTCGCTTTATGTTTGAGGAGAAAATCTCTTCCAATAATACCATCATTAAGAATAGGGAAATCGTTACGAACTACTTGAAAAGGGTGGTGAACTTCTTTGTCACCTAATTTTATTTTTAAAGTACAAATACCATGTGTTTCTAAAGTTCCGGTAATAATGCCTTTCAAATTGACTTTTAACTTTGTATTAACCATTTCATTTCCTTTAAGTTTTCCAGATTTTATTATACTTATATCTGCTCCAGTATCAATTAATAAACTTGTTAATGATTCTTTACAAGAAGGTATTTCAATATTAACACTATCTGGTCTCTTAGTTTCTTTTCCAGATAATTTATATATTCGTTCACTATAATTGTTTTCATTTACTTTATTGGCAGAAGAAAATTTATTATTGAAATTAAAGTTTTTAGAATTACTATTGTAATGCACGGTGCGACTTAATTTAATTGGCTCGCTGGTGTACTGTCGCTCTGACCAGGGCCGTACTCGTTTCCCGATGTAGGCTTATTATTTTGATTAGATTGAACTTTACTATTTTTAAAACCAAAATTTCTTTTATCCTTATAGAAATTTGAATTACCTGAATTACGGTAATTATATGCAGGACTGGTTTTTGAATCTATGTTTCTTTTCTTGAAACAATTACTAATATGATGTCCCGGTATTTTACAAAATGAACAAATAACATTGATAGCTCGAACGTTCTCGTTCCTTTTAGGATACGAAGGTAAATAAGAATTGCTAAAACATTTAGCAGCTGTATGTCCAACTTTGTGACATTTAAAACATCTAATACTATTTTTATTAGTGATTGAAGTCTTTACTGCGGAAGATTTATTTTGATTTAGTATACGTTCTTCCTCTACTGCACATTCAACTGCAGCATTAAAATTGACGAATCTACTCGCTTTAATTATTATTTTAATAGGTTCTAAAAGACCTTCAACAAATGCTTTTAAACATGATTTATTATTAAGATTTTGAATAATCATGGTAGCTTCCTGTCCTTCGCTTGCTATACAAGCATCATTTAAATCAGCGGTTAGTCTTTCTAACCGATTCGCAAATGAACGAATATTTTCATTGACTCTTTGCTTACTACTTAACAATTCAGTTTGAATTTGTGCTATAGTTCTCTTTTCTAAGTATTGATTTTGTAATTCTACCTTTAGTGGTAGCCATTGAAGGAATTCTTTATATTTAATAACATTATAAGCTTGTCCAGATAACTTGCATTTAATTACATTCAGATATTGCTCTTTCTGCATATTAGTAATAGTAGTGGCATATACAATATCACAACATGTGATAAATCTATGAAATTTTTCCCGGTCGCCATTGAACTCAGGGATCATTTTTAAAGCTAATTCAGTTGAAAATGCCATACTGATATCTTCGTCGAGGTTTAAATCAATAAGGTCACTAAAATCAGTTCCGAATATGGCTAACAAGTCTGACATAAATAAACACTCGCAAATACTCACATAACACTATTTGATGTGGAACTTTCACTTTTTTTTTTCTTTGGACGTAGAAGAGAAGACAAAACAGGAATACTGTAACCTGTTGACGGTAAAGATGATGCAGACGTTGATAACCCTCTGTTGAAACTCGGCAACGATTGGTTGAGGGGAGAAGTAATCAGGATCACACAAGATGTAGAAATGATGAAAATTCAAGCTCCGTTGAACTATCACATGCACGATTTTACGTTGTAACTCTTTCGATATTAACACTGTAACCACTCTTAATAGACTTTGGCGAACAATTGGTATTTAAATGACGGAAATGTTTTTAAACACTTTATTTTATTAACTATATTAGTTAAACCGATTTAATTGCATTAAGCAATAACCAACTGTACGTTTTTAAGCAAAGCAAATAAACCTACCCCACACCTGACACCAAAATTTATGTTGTATTGTCGGATACAACGAAATGGGTGGTTCGTGTCTAATATTAGTGACGAGACTTCGTTACTAACTCAATAAGAGGTTTTTAAGGTTTTTGGTTAATATTCAACATAATTTAGTCTGTTGTAACAAAGAGATTTATTGAACAAACGAAATATTGGTACAATTTAACTACATTGGTAGAACGTCTGTTCTACTCGGTGATCGCGACACTTCTGGTACTAATATCCACCCAATGTTGCATCGTTCATTTACAAACTTTTATGTTTCACACGGACTCAGCGTCTTTCGTGAGACAACCATGTCGCCTTCCATCTTGGCGAACGTGACATTTAATGTAAATTCAGCTGAGAAAAGGTTGATAACAACATTTAGAACGGATGTGTAGTCTCAGAAGTAGTAATATAATATGAAATATGATTATATGGTTAGACTTAAAATAATACAAAGTAATACAAATATTAGTAAAACTATTAAATAATTATTTATGAGAAATGGGTGACTTTACAACAGCTGGTCGGAAAGTGTCATTGAAATTTTGCATATAATTAAAGAAGTTGTCTGTGCCTTGGTCTGTCGAATTAACATTTATTTCAATTCGAGAAAGTGCATCCGCGTTTTTATTTAAAATACTCTTTTTATATACAATTTCAAAATCAAATTCTTCCAATTTGAGCCGCCATCTTACTAATTTAGAATTTGGTTCTTTAAGAGAGAATAACCATTGCAAAGGTTTGTGGTCTGTTATAATTTTGAATTTTCTGCCGAAAAGGTATGGCCTAAAGTATTTGGTTGCCCATACTATTGCGAGTAACTCTTTTTCTATGGTAGAATAGTTTTGTTCTGAATCATTTAAGGTTCTGCTGGAGTAGGCAATGGGTAAATCGGATCCGATTTTTCCTTGCGATAATATGGCACCAATTGCAAAGTTGCTTGCGTCTGTTGTTAAGTTAAAGGGTTGATAAAAGTCAGGGTATTGTAATATTGGTTCGTTTATAAGAAGGTTTTTACAAATATTAAAACAGTTTACGTAATCAGGATCGTTTGGTTTTATGTCAACATTTTTCTTTAAACACTTAGTCATTGGTTTGGTTATTTTCGCGAAGTCTTTGATAAATTTTCTATAATAACCTAATAGTCCTAAAAATCCTTTGATTTGTTTTGTCGTATTCGGGAGAGGATAATTTTTTATGGCTTTAATTTTGTCAGGGTTAGGCTTTACGCCTTCCGGTGTTACGATATGGCCAAGATATGCAACTTCTTTACGAAGGAACTCTGATTTATCGAGCTGAATTTTTAAATTTGCCTTTTTTAATCTATCAAATACATTTTTTAAACGGTCTATGTGTTCTTGGAGACTAGTGCTAAATATGATGACATCATCGAGGTAAACAAGACAGATTTCGTTTTGTAATCCTTTTAAAACATTATCCATAACACGTTGAAATGTTGCGGGCGCGTTTTTAAGACCGAATGGCATTCGCGAGAATTCGTAATGACCGTTCTCTGTATTAAACGCAGTTTTTGGGATATCGTCTTTGTTCATCTCAATTTGATGAAATCCGGATGCTAGGTCGAGGGTAGTAAAATAGTGACATCTACCGAGTTGGTCTAATAGTTCGTTTATATTTGGTATAGGATATTTATCGTCTATTGTTTTCTCGTTTAATTTCCTATAGTCTATTACTATTCTCCACTTTTTCTCGCCTGATGCGTCTAGTTTTTTTGGTACGATCCAAACGGGGGATGACCAGGGTGAATGAGAGGGTCTAATAATTTTTTGGTCTAACATTTTTGTGATCTGTGTTCGAACTTCTTTTCTATGAATCTCGGGGTATCGGTATGTTTTGCTATAGATCGGTATTTCATCTTTTGTGCGAATATGGTGTTTAATTTCGTTAGTAAAAGACAATGGCTTGTCTTTTGAATGAAAAATATCAGTGAATTGATTTATTAATTTAGTTATAGCTATTTTTTCCTCCTTGTTCATGTGATCGGTACGAATTTGAGATATGTCGAAGTTAATGTTTTGTTTTTTGTTTTTAAAATTTTCGGTGTCTATTTCGTAGTTGTTTAGGGGTTGACCACGTATAGGGTTTACTGAACATATAATTTGTTCATAATCGTGTGGGTTGATAAGTGGGTAAACAATTTCGTGATTTTGAACATTAGCTAATCCTTCGGGAATTACTAGATTATTAATATGGGTTTCTGGAATAAATGCTTCGCCGTTTTTAATGTTTTTCACATAGAATTTTGATAATTTTTCAGTTTTGGGTGGTACTGTGGTGTAATGTGAATATGGTTGTATTTTATGGTAGTGTATTTTAATGTCTAATGAAGGGGTGATAATTTTGTCGCGTGTTAAATCTATTATTGCTTCTAGGATTTTTAAGTTATCTAAGCCAAGTAAAATATCGAATTGATTATGGAAGTTGAATAAATGATATTTTAATATAACATTTTGTTTTTTAAATAATTTTGAGCACGGTACAAAAATGCTAAATTTTTCAATGGATGTTCCGTGTGCGGATGTGATTTTAAATGGGTCCTTTTTAATTTGGTTTTTAAAATACTTTTCTGCAATTTCGGGTTTCATGAACGAACGTGTGCTACCTGTGTCGATTAGTGCTTTTAAATTGTGTTCTGGAAATATTAGAAAGGGTAATTCACTTTCGTTATGTGTTAAATTCATAATTTCTATTCTGTTTCCGAGGCTATTGTCTCTAAAAAAGAATCAGAGTCGATTTTTTCATAATCTTCCGGGATTTGGTCTATTTCACAAATTGTAACGTTAGTATCATCGGAATATTGTTCGTTATCGGGTATGTCGTAAATTTCTGTATTAAAAAGTTCTTCGGAAATATAATTTGGTGGTTTAGATTGCTGTTGTCTATACGCATATTGTTGCGGACGAGATGTGGTGTTTGTATATGATGGTCCAGGTTTGGGTGTAAATGTTTGTTTAGTACAAATACTCATAGGTGTTGGTTTGTTAAATTGACGATTTTGATTTGGGTTAAAAACGTAAATTTTGTTTGTTTGTGCTGATGAGGTTTTGTTAAAGGTGTTAGATAAGTTTGGTCGATATGTTAGTTGAGAATTTGTTGTATTCGGTTTATATTGAAAAGGTTTCGTATTTATATAATTAAGAGGTTGTCTCTGTTTCATATTATTATAATTTGAATGTTTCTTTGTTTGAGTTTCCAATTGGAAATCATTGGTAAGCATGTTAAGTGCAGTACTTAGATCATTGGGGTTCTTAGTGCGCATAAAAGTTCCTAAGGGTTCTTTAAGACCTCTCAATAATATTCTTAACGCGTATGTTCTGAAATATTGAATAAGGATGGTCGCTTCACTAGTTTTTATATGTGTACTAAGATATGATGCTTGAAGATTTAATAAATCTTGTATTTTGTCATAGAATTCGAATGCGGTTTCGTTTCCTTGTTTTAATTCTGTCATTTCAATGTTGAGGGTATAACAGTCCCTTTTATCTGCGTACGTATTGAGTAGCGCATTTTTAATATCTAACCATCGAGTAATTGTGCAACTAGCTATATTAATCGCGGCTTGACCTTTTATTTTTGCAAGAATGCTTGACATAAGATATTCATTTTGAAAATCATTTGTGTCTGTGATATTATAGAATTTATTCACTAACTTTTCACAAATTTCAATGAACCGTGGAAGAAGTTTAGTGTCTCCATAAAAATCTGGGATCATTTCTAAGTAATCCTTTTTAAGTATAGGTACTGCCATTTCGACTAAATTTAAATTTCTGATTTGAGCAATTAAATCTGAACTGATTGGAGTAACAATTGTAGGGGTAGATGGGGGTGAGTCAGAGGATTTATCTGAATCCGTATCAGTTTCTATTTGACGCGTATCTCTGAAGGACATATGTACTTACAGCAATAATATCAAGATCGACTTGTCCATTGGCATCTACCGACGGGTCAGCGTGGCAGGAATTGAGAACGATGACTTGGTGGTCTTTTGTTTTCGTACGATGTGCGCTCGTAGATTGTGAGATCCCCGATGTCTTGTTCTTGGACTTGAAGTTCTTGTTCGATTCTCAATTGATCGTAGACACGAAACAAAAATAACACAATGCTTTACGTTGTCGAACGATAAAAGTTTGTTTTTAAAACTTTTAATTTTTTTTCACTATGTATTTCGTTTGAGAATCCTACCGACTGCGCCAGTTATACAATTTCCATTTATAATTGTAATAAAAAAAATGTTTTATTGTTCTTAAGTACATTCAAATAGTTCTGACTATTACAGAGGTTAAATCTCTACTACTAACTAAAAGTATAATATTTCTATTTGTTAAATCAGAATGATTACATAGTATTTTCTTATCGTTAAACATGGTCTCTACAAGTGTTTTAACATGAGAGTATCATGTTTGGAATACTGCTATGTCGGCGGTTACGTAGAAGTGACGTTGACCTAACTTGTATTAAAATACTTATTTATTAGTAAATATAAAAAATTACCATACATAGTGTAATAATATTATTAATTTAAGGATCTGAAAAGAAATAGAGTTTAATAAAATAATAATTTAAGAATCTGAAAAGCAATAATTAATTAAATAGTAATTTAAGAATCTGAAAAGAATTGCATAGTTTTATTAAATATTAATCTAAGAATCTGAAAAGAATTACATAGTTTTATTAAATATTAATCTAAGAATCTGAAAAACAATAATTAATTAAATAGTAATTTAAGAATCTGAAAAGAATTGCATAGTTTTATTAAATATTAATCTAAGAATCTGAAAAGGAATAATTAATTAAATAGTAATTTAAGAATCTGAAAAGAATTGCATAGTTTTATTAAATATTAATCTAAGAATTTGAAAAGAATTACATAATTTTATTAAATATTAATCTAAGAATCTGAAAAGCAATAATTAATTAAATAGTAATTTAAGAATCTGAAAAGAATTGCATAGTTTTATTAAATATTAATCTAAGAATCTGAAAAGGAATAATTAATTAAATAGTAATTTAAGAATCTGAAAAGAATTGCATAGTTTTATTAAATATTAATCTAAGAATCTGAAAAGGAATAATTAATCAAATAGTAATTTAAGAATCTGAAAAGAATTGCATAATTTTATTAAATATTAATCTAAGAATCTGAAAAGCAATAATTAATTAAATAGTAATTTAAGAATCTGAAAAGAATTGCATAGTTTTATTAAATATTAATCTAAGAATCTGAAAAGGAATAATTAATTAAATAGTAATTTAAGAATCTGAAAAGAATTGCATAGTTTTATTAAATATTAATCTAAGAATCTGAAAAGGAATAATTAATCAAATAGTAATTTAAGAATCTGAAAAGAATTGCATAATTTTATTAAATATTAATCTAAGAATCTGAAAAGCAATAATTAATTAAATATTAATTTAAGAATCTGAAAAGAATTGCATAGTTTTATCAAATATTAATCTGAAAAGAAATACATAGTTTTATTAAATATTAATTTAAGAATCTGAAATGAAATACATTTTTATATTAACTTAAGTATCTGAACAAAATAATTAATATGACGATAATTTTACTTGGATATTGACTCTGGAGTTTTTTTCTTTGTTCGATGACTATCGTGGTACTTGAGAGCAAGTGATTTAATTGAGTCGTTGTATGTATACCTATTTCGGCCACTTAATATTTTATTAACATTCTTTGACCAAGTTATTAAAGCAAAATCAATAATATTATTAATGCACACATTATGTAAATTATGCTCTTCGCATCTGAAAATATTTGTAGGAATATTATATGCTATTCTTTTCATTTCTTTTCCAACATTCAAACCATAGCAAATTGTGGGAATTTTGCAATGAAACATATCCATCACTTCTGCAAAATATAAGCAAAAACTGTCCGTGGCGTTGTACATTTTACAATTTGGTCGTTCAACGACCGCTACTATTGCACCTTTTTCTTTTGTTAGAATGTCTTGCGAACATGTCACACAATTAATATTTTTTAAGATTCTTTTTACTAAAAAACCTGCAGTATACGCACCTGCAGCCTTGTCCGTGTTTGTTCTTTCTTCTAGAATTGTTTCTGGAACTGCATACTGCGTAACGCAGGGTTGGTCATCCTCGACGGGTATGGCATCAAGCACAAAATTTCGCAGGCAATCTAATGCACCGTCAGTGTCATCGATCTCACAATTAGCGCCAACGGAGTGGGATGATAAAAAATTTGTTAACAACAAAGATTTAAACGATCCGATGAACGATGTGGGACTTGGATTCGTATTTCTTATTCCATGACTTCGGATGCACCCAAAAAAGTTTTCCACGGGATCCTGATTGAACTTGCGCAGACAAATAAACTGGAAAGTTTTATGTATAAATAATTTATTTTTCAAATAAATAAATATTTTTAAATTATTTATCCAATTTTCAATAGTTCCTAACACTTTTTCTTTTTTTGTCTTCGGACATATATACCTAATAGTTTCCAGTATCTCTATTGCGTTTCGCCAAAATTCTTCGTGACTCGATGTTCTTTTTATGGCGCAGCGTAAAATTTTCCCCATAACTGGTGTTGAAGACGAACCATTGCAGCTGTCAAAAAGTGTATCGATTAGGGTAAATCTCCGGCTCGTATACTGGAAATCTGTGGCGGGTGACGAGACCTACAAAATCACAACCGGGAACACAACAAGGGATCGGCATAATACAACACTAACTTCGATAAAGTCACAAATAAATTAAAACTGGTAACCTGTTTATGTAAACAACCTCGTCAAGTTTAAAACTGCGACTGACGTTTATGATTGACGCACGCGCAGAAGTAACCTCATCTGAGGCACAGCAGCGCTATGTGTATGGGGAATGAACTTTTTCAAAAAAAAGAGACAGAGCTTTGTACCACTCGTTCTATTGGAGTCGACATAGCGTGCCTAAAAGGCTACTGAGAAACAATATGTCGACCACCAGTAATAGTAGTAGGGAAACACCGTTCCTTGCACAGTTCAAGGTCTCGCTTCTGATTGGTCGGGACGTTGTTGATGTCATAGGGTGTGCTGGGTTGACGTGGGTGTAAAGCGGGTTGTGTGATATTTGGGGTACTTTAAGATATCGCAAATACAATAATGTAAAGCGGGTTGTATGATATTTGGGTACTTTAAGCACAGATTAAATATTTACAGATAGACAATGTAAATGGGACTACGTGTAGCGCGTCGTTATAGTTCTTTTTTGTACCAAGAGATGGTGCTAGGAGTGCTATCATGAAGTTTTGAATTTACGTACAGTCACAGCCATAAACTTTGTTGTAGCAAATACAATCTTGAAAAAGCCGAACGCTTGTCTGAATCAATGAGAAGCGTGGAGTGTACGAAATTCGGACGCTTGGTTTTTGCAATATATATATATATATATATAACGACAGGTGAACTGTTCTATGAATCACAAGTTTAGGAAATAATCAGTAGATAATTATTTTTGAAAGTTAAAATTGTGTTGCTTCGCCGGGAATCGAACCCAGGTCTACCGCTTGCCGGGCGGTTGCCTTGACCACTAGGCTACGAAGCCACTATGCGAAGCCACTCAATTTTAACTTTACAAATTCATTATATTATTTTTGTATTCAATTCTCAATGTTATTACTCTTGTCATCAAGCCAGGCGGTGAAGCTATAGACTTAATAACGCGAGACGGTTAGGCCATACATGAGTAATGACGAATTGAATACCACATGTACACAAGGGTGTGTAACCAACGAAATAACGACAGGTGAACTGTTCTATGAATCACAAGTTTAGGAAATAATCAGTAGATAATTATTTTTGAAAGTTAAAATTGTGTTGCTTCGCCGGGAATCGAACCCAGGTCTACCGCTTGCCGGGCGGTTGCCTTGACCACTAGGCTACGAAGCCACTATGCGAAGCCACTCAATTTTAACTTTACAAATTCATTATATTATTTTTGTATTCAATTCTCAATGTTATTACTCTTGTCATCAAGCCAGGCGGTGAAGCTATAGACTTAATAACGCGAGACGGTTAGGCCATACATGAGTAATGACGAATTGAATACCACATGTACACAAGGGTGTGTAACCAACGAAATAACGACAGGTGAACTGTTCTATGAATCACAAGTTTAGGAAATAATCAGTAGATAATTATTTTTGAAAGTTAAAATTGTGTTGCTTCGCCGGGAATCGAACCCAGGTCTACCGCTTGCCGGGCGGTTGCCTTGACCACTAGGCTACGAAGCCACTATGCGAAGCCACTCAATTTTAACTTTACAAATTCATTATATTATTTTTGTATTCAATTCTCAATGTTATTACTCTTGTCATCAAGCCAGGCGGTGAAGCTATAGACTTAATAACGCGAGACGGTTAGGCCATACATGAGTAATGACGAATTGAATACCACATGTACACAAGGGTGTGTAACCAACGAAATAACGACAGGTGAACTGTTCTATGAATCACAAGTTTAGGAAATAATCAGTAGATAATTATTTTTGAAAGTTAAAATTGTGTTGCTTCGCCGGGAATCGAACCCAGGTCTACCGCTTGCCGGGCGGTTGCCTTGACCACTAGGCTACGAAGCCACTATGCGAAGCCACTCAATTTTAACTTTACAAATTCATTATATTATTTTTGTATTCAATTCTCAATGTTATTACTCTTGTCATCAAGCCAGGCGGTGAAGCTATAGACTTAATAACGCGAGACGGTTAGGCCATACATGAGTAATGACGAATTGAATACCACATGTACACAAGGGTGTGTAACCCAGGTCTACCGCTTGCCGGGCGGTTGCCTTGACCACTAGGCTACGAAGCCACTATGCGAAGCCACTCAATTTTAACTTTACAAATTCATTATAATATTTTTGTATTCAATTCTCAATGTTATTACTCTTGTCATCAAGCCAGGCAACACAATTTTAACTTTCAAAAATAATTATCTACTGATTATTTCCTAAACTTGTGATTCATAGAACAGTTCACCTGTCGTTATTTCGTTGGTTACACACCCTTGTGTACATGTGGTATTCAATTCGTCATTACTCATGTATGGCCTAACCGTATATATATATATATATATATATATGAAAGTAAAAATAATATTAGTTATAAAAGAAAAGAGATTTTATATAACAAGGAAATATATATATATATATATATATATATATATATATATATATATATATATATATATATATATATATATATATATATATATATATATATATATATATATATATATATATATATATATATATATATATATATATATATATATATATATATATATATATATATATATATATATATATATATATATATATATATATATATATATATATATATATATATATATATATATATATATATATATATATATATATATATATATATATATATATATATATATATATATATATATATATATATATATATATATATATATATATATATATATATATATATATATATATATATATATATATATATATATATATATATATATATATATATATATATATATATATATATATATATATATATATATATATATATATATATATATATATATATATATATATATATATATATATATATATATATATATATATATATATATATATATATATATATATATATATATATATATATATATTTCCTTGTTATATAAAATCTCTTTTCTTTTATAACTAATATTATTTTTACTTTCATCTGTACAAGCGGTAATGACCATAGCCGTCGATCCGCATATTAAATAAAATTTAAAAAAATATTTTCCAACATTATGATCATTTAAGATTAAATCTTGAAATCACGAAACATTTTCTTGATTTTAATAAAAGTTAAGATTTTTACTCGGCAAAATCCATTTTAAAAAATATTGATTTTATTTAACAAAGGTTTACAAAGGTATATTATAATTTTTGTGCCTATCATCTACAATTCTGTTTATTAATCTGTTGTCTGGCTCTTTAATAACTTAATTGTGAGACATCAACATTTACTTATCAAACACTGATGCATTGTAGAATGAATATTATAAACATTGTAGTAGCAAATACAGCCTTGAGAAAGTCGAACGCTTGATTCTAATAATGTAGCAATGTGTTTATATATTATATATTTACCTATATATATGGTAACGTATTAGGTTTTGGTCTCTAATTATTAAATAACAATACAAGTTTTATATTAAATCGGGCTCTTTATTATGGGTGCTTTCCAGCAAGGGAACTTTGTCAAACAACGTCAGACATTCTCAAACACTGTGTCGATTGCTAGTTGGAACACTTTAGGAGTTACGTACTCTACCCAATAGAGTGCGCGAAAGTCATTTATCCCTAGATCCTGACAAATTCAATAAGAACCTATTAATAATGAATTATATTAATCAAATTCGAAGTGTGCAATTTAATTAAATATTTAACATATCAATCCAAGCCGAAAATGCACAAGTACAATATGGTTTTGTTGTAATTTACGCGGCACGCAGTGATACCATACATGTAAATTTTTTAAAAGTTGGTATGCGAATTACCAAAACTGCACCAGACTTTGCTTTTTAGCAGAGTATGGCAGAGTCGAGTAGAGTCGTACTCTGGCGTAGTTGGAACGCAAGTATCATACACTGTGTTACACAGTGTTAACTTTGTACCTAGCTGGAAAGCACCCTATATCTACGGTCACGGAAGGTTTATAACTATAACTTTTGTATATATGCATGGATATTTCAACATAACATTTCAATATTTTTATCTTCATTTTAACCTCGGATACAATTGAAAATATAGTATACCAATGAGTTCGAAAAATTTCGTACTCATTGAGTATACAAAGAAAAACAATATAACGGAACATGCATCTTAATACTAAGACGGGGAAATACGACAATACAATTTATACGCAATTAAAAAATTTATAAAAAATGATGAATAGACATTTATAAAAATATGTTACAAATTACATTATTTAATGTATTTTACATATTATAAAGCGCAAACATGCAAAAAAGTTTCATGAAAAATTTTGTGATGGTTTAATTTCAGCTTTTCTTTGTCAACAATTCACGTTTTCAAATTTGACTTGCTTTACTTTACGTGTATTGTTGTCCGGCAAGATCCACGAGGAGGTGGAAGCTGATTTGTTTTATTATAAAAAAATCTTTCAAGCCAACTAAATTTGAAACATGTTTTTAAATAAATAATTTAACTCTTGCCGGGATGGGAAGGAAACATCGGATACATTTGGATAAAGGTATTATAGAGATATAGTCGGATAATTTAACCTGCCGAAGTAGAAGTAATATAAACATTATCGAATGAGTTGTCACTAAATCAAATAGGTTTACTCATAAATGTGGCACCCAAATGTTTAATGACAACTACCTAACTATTACCACAATAATAACATAATATATATTAATTAAAAAAGATAAATTTACTGAGAGTTTAAAGGCATTTAAAATAATATAATGTGTTCAACCGCAATATTTAAATAAATATTACTATATTTTATATTTGATTGTAAATTAATTTTGATTTGAATTTTATTTGTTGGATATAATACTCAATTTCCTTTTTGCGGTACTTTTATTATTTCTTGCTTCTTCTGAAATCCATTTACATTCTTTATAAATTTTGGTGTTAATTAATAAATTAATAAGATATAATTTATGGTCATAGCATGTATCGGCTTCGTCAGGCCAGCCCTGATACATATTGTTTATATTAAAAATAATTTTGTTTATTAACCTCCGTTTAAGAAAATTCAAATGTTTAATCTTTTCAAATAATTTAGAGAAAATTTGTAAACTTATATTAACTAATGATTTTGAAGGTTTTTGAAGACTGCCTAAAGGATTTTTAGAGCTGAACGTTTTTTCAATTATTAATAATTCATTTTTATCTGTAATACTTTCGTTTTCACGAATTAATTGTGCCTTACAATCGATACAATTAAATTTACCAATGCATTTAAAAGCTAAATAACCAGCAAAATATAGCATGATTCTAAATTATGTTTTTCTACTTGATGAGCAGGAAGACTTAATGGGTGCTCGGGAAATCTGGAACTTGAATATTATTTATTATAATTTCATTATTATTTTCGCAAAGTTCTTTATTTAATTGTTCATTAGAAGTAATCAATTCTAAGTTTTCGTCTATATCATCTAAACTATTTGAAGATTCTGGGGGTTTCATCAAATTAGTTATTGCAATAACACGTAGACTTGTTCTAAATGTTTTAACGGTTGGATTAAAATTAAAGCCGCCTCGTTGGCGTATCATTGTAAATGTATTTTCAAGAAAGTCCTGATTCAATTTTGCTGTTGTTATAAACTGTTGTTTATTTAACTTCAGTTCTGAATTCGATAACATTAAAATTGAATTCATAGTCAATTTTAGTCCTGTAAAACAATCAAGTTGACGTGGACAACGTAGATTTAATTTTTGAATATTATTCATCAAATCATATCCCTCGTTTAAAATATATATTATATTCGGAGATTTCTCTGAAATTGCACATTTATTGGGATTTTTATAAAAGAGGGTGTGACTGTTTAGTGAATCAAATAATATGTTCATTTGCAAAATAAAATCAGCCGTGTGAACACCGGTATCACTTTTAAGTTCACCTGTGCCGATGGCTGTCCTAATAGAAGCAGCTACACTATGGCTAAAGAATTGTAAAGCTAATTTACAATTCATTTTTTGAAAGTTATTTGGATTTATATGAGCTTCTGTTAATTTACAGTTTGATCTCGCTAGTTGACTACATTTATCTATATTATAAGTTTGTATTTCGTCTGTGAACGATACTTTATTGCCATATAAAATAAAATTGCAATTTAACCAATTATTTCGAACACTTTTGAATAGATGTGACACATCGTATATGACATATGTGTATTTTTGTTGATTATTAACAGTAAAATAAAGCATGTCTACGTTAACATTTAAATTATCAAGAGCGCTTCTATTATTCGACCCTTGATCGCAAACAATTGCTTTAGAAGTTAAACCGGTTTTTATCAAATTTTCTATACACATTACAATTAATTTTGTTAATTCAGTATTCGTAACACTGCTAGCAGATATGAAATATGCAACTGGGAGTTTCCACTTGTAATATAAACCACGAACCATTAGGCGCTTCCGCCATATTTAAAATTTCGACCAAGTGGTCCTAAGTCTTCAAAACCTTCAATCATATCAAATTGTTTATTATACTCTAAAAATTTTTTTAATGCCATCTCATCAAAGGCAACAACGCAACATTTTTCCTTATCAGACATTGATGATGCCTTAAGTCCTATTTGTTGAAAAAGGGCTGGACTAAAACCAGTTTTAAATTTTGACTTTGTTATCCACGACTTTATTGTTGAAATAGCCGGAAGTATTATACCAACACTTATAAAAAATTTATAGGCTGAAAGTGATTTGAAATAAAAACATAGAGAAAATTCTTTTTCCGTTTTGGACCACTGGTTTTTAGCGCGATGACACATTTGCATTTGTACCAATACCCTAGAATATTCTGATTTAAAATTAAAGTTATTGATATCGGAAAGAATATCAAATTTTGATTTTCTTTCTTAAATTTTTTAGTTTTACATAACAATGATCGTTTATTTTTGTTTAAAAGCTGAACACGTTTTAATTTTTTACGAAGTGATTTCTCTCGCGGAGTTTCAGTATCAGAAAATAATTTTTTTAGGCAAGCTAAATCTGGGCTAAATTGTGCAGCTTCACTGATTGTTGGCTGACTTTCCGGTGTTGAAGGCAAATTAATTTCATCTGAATATAAATTACTGTATTTGAGTTTAGGAGACACTACTTTAAATTTTGATGGTGATAATGGGATTTAATTAGAATTTATCTCTAATACTTGTACCGGTACAGCATTGACACACAATTTATTTCGCAAAGAATTAACAAATGAATCGGAATTGAAATGATGCGCACAAATCAGTTTACGTTGAAGCTCAGCAAAAGGCATATCGATAAGTAATGAATTTCCTGAAAATAAATAATTGTCTAATTAAATTTTTAGAAATTTGCAATTATTTAGAAATTATTTAACGAAATAGTGTTGCATAACTATTAGTATAGAAAACTTATTACCACTTCTTGCGACCCATAATTCACACTTAATTTATCTTTGACTGGAAATTTAAAAAAGGATAGTTTGGGTTGGTCAATACGCGATTTTTTACAATTAAAATAAACACATTTCTGACCAGACATCTTATATTAATTTTAAATAAATTTGGAATTGGTATAAATATAACAAAAAAATCACCCGCTAAATATACATGCAATTGTATACAAATGAAACAATCCGTAAAAATTCACGAACTATTCAATATAAGATCAGATTTCTTATCGAAATAAAACGGAAACTGTCGAACATGTATGGTTTTAGCTTCAGGGGTATAGCGTTTGCCATCTCTAGTCCGGCAATGGTATTAACAGCAGCCCCCTCGGGTGCTGCAATGGTACTACAATATTAAGCGCTGCATATATTTATACGTCTGTGTATATTTGTCTATGCTTAAAGTACCTAAATATCATACAACCCGCTTTACATTAATGTATTTGCGATATCTTAAAGTACCCCAAATATCACACAACCCGCTTTACACCCACGTCAACCCAGCACACCCTATGACGTCAGCAACGTCCCTACCAATCAGAAGCGAGACCTTGAACTGTGCTAGGAACGGTGATTCCCTACTATCAGTAATTTATTCAAGTATTGTTGTTAACCTGATTAAACGGGAGGGAAATTATTAAGACGTATCACCAAATTTTTAGGCACACACACACACGCACGTATACATAAACAAACAGGGATACCGAGTCCTTCAATTAACACAACTGTGGGGGATTTCCCCATTCATAAATACTGGATGAATAACACATTCGCAACGAATTCAACACGCTATAGTGACAAGATATATTAGAGTGTGGGCAATAGCTTCCCAGCCTTTGATTGGCGCCGCCATAGTTTGTCTAAATGTTCAAACGAAATGCATTGCGTTATATGGAGCGCGCGGCTCATATTTTCTTATACTCTTTAAATCTAAAGGACCAGATAAGATAATAGCACCCCGTATTTTTTATGTTATTTCTGAATAAATTCTACGTATTTTATTCCGCGACAGCATAGGTCTATCTATTATAGAAACATTTATAATAAATTCCAAACATTTCGCGGGCTAATATAACTATTTGTGCTGTATACTTGCAAGTATATTAATGTTATACATTTCGCGAATTTCTTTAAATAAACACGGCTTATTATGCTTATAACATTTATAAATTCAAACTGTGTATTTTAAAATTATGTTTATACTGTAATATTTGAGCGCGAAATATTTGGAATTTTGTATAAATGTTTCTATAAAAGATAGACATATGCTGTCGCAAAATAAGATACGCAGAATTTATTCAGGAATAACATAAAAAATACGGGGTGCAATTATCTTATCTGGTCCTTTAGATTTAAAGAGTATAAGAAAATATGAGCCGCGCACTCCATATAACGCAATGCATTTCATTTGAACATTTAGACAAACTATGGCGGCGACCAATCACAAGCGGGGAACCTGCGCTCTATGCTTTGGATAGGGACTACTCGTCGATTGTCCACACTCATATATATCTAGTCACTCTACAACACGCTAGTTTACGATTAACACAACTGATCGCTAAAACAACTATGAGGTTACTGAGAAGCAATTACAGTATTTTATTCAAATAGCCTACTGCTGAATAAGCAATATCGACAAAGTAGTATGAATCACCAAACCTTAACAAAACCACTAAGCCAAACATAAAGACAGATATGATTAAAATATATAATATTACAGTACACATGCTTAATCTATGAAAATGTATTGTGGGGTTATTTATAGCTTCCAATTCTTGCTGTTGGTTTTCTAATATATCAGTAATATTTTTTATGTCGGCCACATTAATTGTTTTTAAATGTAGTGCTATAAGATTTTATTTATTGCTTATAAAAATAGTTCATTAGTGAAAATTCTAAACATAGTAGTTCAATATTCTTAAATTTTATATTTTGGACTGTTCTGATATGAATGATTTTAATTTGCAATTCACATTGAGTCTTAAGCTCGATCACATAACTTCCACAATTTCACTATTTTCATCGCATATTTGTTTTTCAACAATACCGTTGGCGACGATGATTATCCATTGGTTATCTTCGATTTTCTGCACCTTGACGTCGTTGACATTTATGGGAACTTGTTTGCAAGATGTATTTACTGATTTCTTCAGTAATCGTATTTCGCATGGGTAGTTGTCGTTATTTTTTGTAGTATGAATTTCTTGACATAGGAATTTCTCTGGACTGATGCCTTGGCATTTCTTATCGAAGGATGCATAGGTTTCGTTATTGAATATAAGGAAATTTAAGTGAGGTATGATCATTTTAAAATAATCATTTGTAGGAGTTCGGAAAGAGTACAGATGATGATATTGGTCTCTATTGGTCTCTACAAGAGGAACTTCCAAAATAAATATAATTTGGTTTTCTTTGCTATAGTTTTTCATTTTATATATTTTTCCGAGTTATAATATGCTCTCTACAGTTGGTTTCAATGAAAATTTATTTTTTCTTAATTGTTTACTAGTAATAGAAATTTTAGATAGTAAATAGTTTGGGACAATGACGTACTTATGGAATATTATTGTTTGTATGGTATTTTTTGCGTTATTTGCAGAGTTTGCCATTTGTTGATAAATATCAATAATCTTTTCATTACGTGCGAGTGCTTTAATATTTTCGTTGAAGCTATTAATAGATCTTTGAACTAATGCAGTTTCAAATATTACGATTGTTTCGATTTTACTCATATTTTTTGATAGTTCTGAGATTTGTTTATCATATTTTTCGGCATCGTTTTGGTTAAGATTTACTGTTATTCTTTTTATTACTTTCTTATACGCAGTGTAAGTAATTATTGTAATAATGAAAAATTTCGATCTTGATATTTCAACGGAAATATACGTTTTGACCTTCGCTGAATCGATTCAAACTATTTTTGGAATGACGTCCATCTGTATGTGTGTGTTTATGTGTTCTACAACCTAAACGGGTTAAGGTAAAATTATGAAACTTTAAACTTAAGTTTTGTTTATGCCTCGCATGTCAACCTGTTATTTTTGAAAAAAATATTAAACCAGAAGTGCCTGTTTACTCCAGTCAATTTTTGCAGTTTCTGCAATTACTCAAAAATGGTAACAGAAAATTTATAAGAACAAATATTGAAGGAATTTATACTTTAAACAACTTTTGTTTGAAAATTTTTGTCAAACAGCAGCAGCAGCAAGTTTTCTAAGGCGGAAAAGCAATGCTACTATTGCAACAAGAAGGGGCATTTCAAAGCCGAGTGTCGCAAGCGTCAGAAGGATCTGGTAAATAGCGGCAGGAAGCACGAAGAGGCAGCAGGAAAAGCTGCAAGTAACGAAAAACGTGGCCAAGGTAGCGACCATTCATTCAGAACTATGGAGAGGGCGGCCATCGTGTCGGCTGTCAACACGGACAACGAGTGGGTCATTGATTCAGGATGCAGCAGTCACATGACGTCCAACGGCAATCTGTTCAGCAAGTTAATGACCACGAACCTGGTGGTTCAACTCGCCGGTCGGGATCGTAGCATTCCAGTATCGGGGATTGGTTTGGTTCGTCTTAAGTGTAAGACACTAGACGGAATCCAATTCAACGCGTGCTAAAATGACGTACTTTATGTGCCTCAACTCGAGAGTAGCCTTATATCCGTGAGTAAACTCCTCAGCGAAGACTGCAAGGTAGCCTTCAAAGGCAAGGATTGCAACATCTTGCGTGGTGGAAAGGTATATCTGCACGCAAAGGAACGCAACGGATTATATGTACTCAAATGGCTAGGTAAAGCTCTTCATACCTCAGAAAAATGCGAACGTGAGCAAATGTGTATCAAACACTCTAACCACATCACCACCGACGATTGGTATCGGCGGTTCAGAGACCGGGATTCAACGGCCATCCAGCTTCTACATCGAGGCAAACTCGTACGGGGAATGTGCTTGATCACTCGCGAAAAACCAAGTAAGGAGTGCGAGGTGTGCATAATTGGTAAACTAACCAAGAATTCGCACACCGCCAGCATATCACGAGCAAGAAAACCATTAGATTTGGTACATACTGACGTCACCGGACCAATTTAAACTATAACACCGAGAGGGAATCGGTGGGTACTTACATTAATAGATGATCATTCGAGGTTTAAGTTGATCCATCTCATGAAACGAAATGACCAAGCCACAGAATATGTCAAGGATTACGTGTAATTGACTGAAAAGCAATTCAAACGGCGAATAAAGGTCATAAGGTCAGACGACGGACGCGATTACGCCAACAACGAATTAACAAGAAAAGGTGCCACACACTTCACAGCAGAATGGTCGTGCTGAGCGGAAAAATCGTTAGCTCAATGAGATGACCAAATGCATGCTTATGGATGTGAAATTGCACAACCATTTTTGGGGTGGAATGTACACTGCCACCTATTTAAAGAATCGGTTGCCATGCAGGTCAGACGGCAAAACACCATACGAGATATGGCACGGAACTGTGCCTGATGTGAGCCACCTCCGTGTGTTCGGCTCAATCTTATATTCTCACGTGGCTGACGTCAAACGCCGCGAACTGGACAGCAAGGCGGTCAAAGTGGTATAGATCGGGTACAGCAAGGTAACGAAGGGTTACCAAATCCTCGGTACAGTCACAGCCAAGGTCTGGGTAGCTTAATCCGTGCGTATAATTGAGTCACCTACACAGCTCATGCCGAAAAGGACGACATCAATACGGTTGGACGCTTCAATAGTTGACAAATATGAAATCTCTGACGAGTTTGAAGTGGAGATTGCTTTGGACGAACAGCAGCCTGCCACAAAAACTACAGTCACGCAACTCGAACCGATCCAACAACGCCTTGGTCGTGAACGATCACGAAAGAAGCAAATCGCCACATACTTTGTCTCAGCAGAACAACTACAACCAGAAGGGGGTGAGCCAGAAGAGGGAACGCCAGAAAGGCTAAAATTGAGATGAAACACTACCGGCAACACGTGCGTCATAACTTTATAATAAAGGTCAGCCGCCGGTACGGTATTGCATGCCCACCGAAGAGCGAAGAGGTACAGGCTCTAAGACTTGGGATGACATGTGTCAGCTGCCCAAACGCGAGCATCAGGAGTGGTACAAAGCCGCACAGGAGGAGATGAAATCCCTCGAAAAATATAATGTTTTCAAGCTGACTAATCTACCTACTGGTATGTGCACAATCACGGCTAAATGGGTTTTTAAAACCAAAACCAACGAGCAGGGTAAAGTGTATACTACAAGTCCCAGTTGGTAGCAAGAGGACTCAGTCAAATGTATGGAGTTGAATAAGATGAAACATTCGCTCCAGTCGTATGACACGAAACAGTGCGCATTAAATCGCGTATACGGCAGCCAAGAGACAACACATTCGACATCTTGATGCAAAAAGCGTGTATCTGAACGCGGAGCTTGACGGGGAGCTCTATTTCGAGCAACCTGAAGGTTTCAAGATACATGACTCCGAAGAAAAGAAATTGGGTTGCAAATAGACCGTTATCAAGCAGGCGAAGTTTTTGTGCACCAGCGTGTTAAAATTGCCGCACTCAATTCTGAATGTGGATTACAGGAAGCGAAACCCATTGACACACCAATGGAGACCGGTTTCCTGAGAAACGATGCACCAAGTCCGGCGCTGCAAAATGACCATTATAGAAATATCCTCGGTTCATTGTTGTACCTGGCCAATCTCAAGAGACCAGATTTTGCTCTGACAGTGGGCATTCTCTATCGCCGAGTTAAGGTTCCGACGGAGGCAGATTGGAAGGCATCCAAGAGGGTAGTGGTGTTCACAGCACCATTGAACTGGGCCTTCAATACAAGAGCGGTCATGAACTGACGCTCTCCGGCTCAGTAGACGCCGACTAGGCGGATGCTCGGTATAATCGAAATTCAACAAGTGGTTTCCTTTTCCGACTCAGTCCATCCGTAATCATCTGGTCTTCACGGAAGCAGACAACTGTAGCACTAAGTTCTACGGAAGCAGAGTATATAGCAATGTCACACGCTTGCCGTGAGGTGCAATGGCTTTTACAGTTGTTGCAGGATTTGAAGATCAACTCAAAGGGTCCCATTAACATTTACGAGGACAACCAGAGCTGCATAAAAATGATGCACTCTGAGCGGTGCGGTTGTCGCACCAAACACATCGATGTAGCCCACCATTTCGTGAAGACTCCGCTCGAGTGCAATGAAATCAAAGTGGTCTGCTGTCCTACAGAAAAATTTTGCGGACATATTAACAAAGCCGTTATCACGCGATACGTTCCGTGATCAACGCCCATGGTAAGTGTGGTGCTTGTTTTCCAAAAGAGAGGCAGATGGCGTTTTCAACACCAGTTGCAAAACGCTGTCAATCAGTGTGTAAAAGTGACATAGTGCAGGGTGCCATATAAAACTGTGTGTGTGCCAAAAGGCTCGTACGGTGGAAATAATTCAACAACCCAAGTGTAGTTTTATGATCGGAACTTCTGGAATGAACAATCAAACTTATCAACAGAAACTAACTCATATGCGTATAAGAAAGTTCGGTGCATGACACTGCAGATGTTTATTGAACCAAGGCCATCAATGAGACCTGTTTATATTCTTTTACTCCGTAGGGAATTCAATTGATTAATCTGAAGGTAAATTTTATTTTCAAGTATATTGGCTATATGATAAGAGTTGTAAAATGTAATAGCATATCCATGTTCATGATTTGAATTTTCTAATACCCGTTTAAATTGTGAATATAATTGTTATAGATTGGACAGTTCGTTAATAATGTTTTTAATGTCATATATTTATCTGAAATTCCATTTGTCAATTTCAATTTGTGCGTTACCTTATTTAAGGGATAAAAGTCCACCATTCTTGTTCAGGTTGTGGAAAATGGGTGGTTTAAGTTTTTTACGGCATTGATGCAGAGGGCAGACCTGTAACAGTAGGAGGTTTTTGTCAATTCATCGATATGAACTGTTTCTATTTTATATTTAATTTTTGAGCTTATAATTTCAACTCGGTTTCTCTCTAGTACTTTTAGAATTTTATATGGTCCCACGAACTTCCTATTATATTAATTTCTATTATTGGGATTTGTTTTGAAAACAATTTTTCCTACATAAAATTCATTGTTACTATTTCCGTATTTGTTGGTTTTTAAAATTAATTTCTCCTTTTCTCCTTGAAGATTTTCGTTGACTTGTTTGTAGACATACTTTAAGTTTTCTTGGGTTTTTTTTTTAATATTTGTTGTAGAATAATTTTATGATACAAATTTCATTGGGATTACTAGAGTCGGTATGTCCGAATGCAAGTTCAAACCGTGTGTAACTATAATTTTTTCTCCATAAGTGAAATTAAAACCAAATTAATAAATTAATTAACTTCATACAGTGCAGTCGTATTTATTTACCACCAGTGTGTGCAAAGAAGACTTATTCACAATTATTATTATAATTATAATTGTTATAAACAAGTATAGTGCGGTTTCAGTTTGTTTTTAACAAACAAATCGAGCTACCACAGAGTTCAACGACACAAAAATCGGTGTTTCGAACCAATTTTGGCTCTTAAATGAAGAGGCATTAAGAAAAACTTCTATTTCAACCCCACTGACCTCAAAATAGTGGACTCACCAACCCCATCGTCATCGCTCGAGAGTCTCCCAGGCTCTTTCGATTTCACTAACCAGGAACCCAAACCAAAAATTAACAAAAACAATGTAATATGTCTCATGCATATTAAACAAATTTAACTTTATTCATAGTTTTAGTGTTGTGTAACGCATTTGGTGTTTTTTCTTGTTAATAAATGTTTATAGTAAAAGTGCTGTGTGTTATTTAAAAAAACTTAAAGAGAAAAGGCCAACACTCGAAACAATGACCACAAAAAAGTTTTATTATAAATGCACATAATAGTTGAATATTACTTCACATTGCATCATAACCGTTCAACTTTTTTTCTTTTAAATATTTCTCAACGCAAAAGTAATTTATGTTTTTGATAAACTCGCATTCCTTAATAAATATTTGAGCCTCTAATATTTCACCAGATTTAAATGTTAATAGTAAATTATTATAAAAATCATAGCATTTCTTGAATTCAATCATTTTTTCTTTTATATTTAAGAGTTCAGAGAGACACATAAGTAAAGGTGACCCGACAGCGATAACTGATAATAAGGGCATTGCTATCGCTGATAAAATACTGCCTGTAAATAAAACTTCGCCCAAATGCATACCTAGATTAATTTTACTATAATGTTTATAAGATTTGCGGTAAACATATTTACGTTTTTCAAGATAATCTTCCATTTAGAACGGAAAAATGTTTCTTTATAAATGAGGAAAAGAGAAGGATCTGGATTTGTAAATAGTTTAATAAATAAATTACCGCTTGAAGTACATATAACAGGTTATAATTACTGTGGTACAGGTACCAAGTTAGAAAAGCGATTAGCAAGAGGTGATAAAGGAGTTAACGGATTAGATGAAGCTTGCCGAGAACATGACATAGCTTATTCTAAATATACAGATGTATACAACAGAAATAAAGCTGATAATATATTAGAAAATAAAGCATGGAATAGAGTATTAGATAAAAATGCAAGTTTTAAAGAAAAAATAGCTGCTCGATCAGTTACAAGTATAATGAAAGCGAAACGTAAAATGGGAATGGGTCTTAATTTTTATACTAATAAATCAGTTGAAATGGCAGAAATATTGAGTAAAAGTCAATTAAATAAAATTCAAAAAGCTAAACAGGAAGGAGTAGGAGCTACTATAAAATTATCTGCATCTTAGATAAAAAAATAAGTCCTCCATCAAAAATACCTATTCCTGTCACAATGTTAATGGCAGCATTACAAAATTCTAATTCAAACAATGTACATGATATTTTAAATCAATTAGAAAATGTAAAAGGCAGTATTGATTTACCAACAACGCAATTATTAAATAGTTTAACAGACAAGAAAGGTGGTGTAATACTTTTGCCAGCAGCACCAATAATAAAAGGATCATGTATAAAACTAGGCGGTGCATTATCTGATATTGCTGTAAAAAATGGCGGCTTTGTTCCATTCACAATTCCAGCTGTAATGACATTAATTAAAGGTGCATTAGCCGCTCTAGGAACAGGTGTAATGTTGCAAGCATGTAAAAAGGTAGGCGAGAAGGTTTTTGGTAATGGGATGTATATAGGCGATCCTGCATATAATAAACAGAAACGTGGAGGAAAAATAAAAAAAATTGATACCAGAGAGACCATGGTCAAATATAGAAATATTGAAATATGCTAAAGAGTTAAGACTTCCATATTTTAGAGGTGTATTTATGGATGACACTTTGCCTAAACTAATTAACAAGAATGAATCAGATATAGTTAATTTAGATTCTAATTCGGGACCAGGTACTCATTTGGTAGCTTATATAAAAATTGATAATAAAGTTTACTATTTTGATAGTTATGGAAACGTAAACCCTGAAATAAAATTAGTAAAGTATTTTAATAAGGCTAAAATATATTATAATTATGATAGACAACAGTCATATAGTGAAACAAATTGTGGAAAGTTATGCATAGAATTTATATATAATTTCTTTTATTAAATGAGTACACTCACATTAGATAATTATAAAAATTTGAATCAATCTATTTTAATTAGTAATTATTTCCCCCCACTAGATTTATCAGATGGTAGATATGAATTGTGTCTGAAAAGTTTAAAAACATCATTTACTATTCCAAATGTATCAGAAAAATTAAAAAATCATACCTTTACTTATATTATAGAGGTTGTTAGTAAAACAATTAAAATTGATGATGGTACATATAGATATAAAGACTTGAAAGACATACTAGAAGAAATTATCGGTATAGGATTCACATTAAAACCAAATGACAATACTATGAAAAATATGATTAAAAGTATTTATACCATCGACTTTACAACATATAACTCAATAGGACCATTGCTGGGATTTAATAAAAGGGTACTAGAGCCAAACATACTGCACATGTCTGATAACACTTTGGATATATTTCCTGTTAAGACTATCAAAGTATGTTCAAATATTACAAAAGGATGGTATATCGGCTCGACAGAAACTAGTACAATATATGAATTTTTTCTAAAAGTAAGACCTGGTTATGATATAATTGAGCAACCAATTAACTTGGCATATTAGCCACTAATATTAAATAAAATAGATAAATTGGTAATAAAACTAATAGATCAAGTTGTTAATAACTTTACATATAAGAAAAACGTAATATTTTTTTCTATATAAATGGATACAGCAATATTTGATTATTCTATTAATGAGCGAGTACATAAACCACCTATCCAGAGTTGTGTATAAATGGGGGTTCTAACTCAAAAAAACTTGAACGTACCCCGTTTTTTGCTAGAAAAACCGTGAAAAATGCCCATAAAAGAGTACTTTTGCCCTATTTTTACGGTTTTTTGCTTGAAAAACCGTGAAAATGCCCATAAAAGAGTACTTTTGCCCTATTTTTAGTAAAATGTAAAAAAGTGTAAATTGACAAACCTGAACCTATTGACAATTTTTTCCCCTAATGAATGGAGAATAAAAACGAATTTGCGATTATGCTAAATAGTGGTAATTCACCATTTAGAAAATTGTCAGAGTTGGATAATAAAACGTATAAAATCGAATATTTTGAGGTAATTGAAGGAAAGTATGGTGAGCAAATAATAGTTGCGTCTGGTACACCTGCTCTAAGTGCGCGTTACCATATCGCATATCCAACCTCTTGACTAGTTGCTCGTAGTCCTCTTGTTCATCTTCCTTCAATGTCTGCAAGATATCGATCGCTTCGCCCCTTAACGAGACAGTAAGCGCTGTAGCTTTCTCTTCTGAAGTCCAGTTATTTGCTTTTGCAGCTGCTTCAAATTGTTTCAAGTAATTCGGCCACGAAGACTTGCCATCAAATTCTGGTGTTTTAATGTGCATTGACGACCTGGTATCTTCTTTCACTATTTCTCTTACTTGATTTTTGGGTTCAAGTACAGCAAAATTTGGCATCGAAGATGGCGTGACTTTAGACAACCTCTCTTGCAACTCTTCGATTTTCTTGTCGTATTTTTCTCTCAGATTCCTGGAAGTTTCCGTTAACTTATCCTCTAAATTTCTAGAACTTTCTATTAAATTTTCTTCCAATGTTCTAGAATATTCTTCTGATTTCCTGGACGTTTCCATTAATTTTTCTTCCAAAGTTCTGGAATTTTCCATTAATTTTTCTTCCAAAATTCTGGAATTTTCCATTAGTTCTTCTTTCAAAGATCTAGAATATTCTCCTAATTTTCTGGAATATTCCACAAGTTTTTCTTCCAAAGTTCTGGAGTTTTCCATTAATTTTTGTTCTATTGTTCTAGAACTTTCTATTAATTCTTCTCTTAGTATATCGGATACGTCAAACGCAATTTCAAATGCATCAGGATTTTCACCCGCGTCTTCCAAGGCTTGCCGTAGACGTTGTTGTAACATGGATTTATTTCCTGATGTCTCCAGATCGCGTTCCTCCAGTTCTCTCTTAAGTTCGGTCACCTTTAAAGCACTTAATTTCACTTTTTTAGTTGCCATTTTAATTATTATTACACTTCACAATTTATTCAATCCCACTTCTGACACCAATTGTTACGTTTTTATATATTTCGGTGAAGTGTAGAAAATAAATAAAACACACACGAACGTTAATATAACTAGTTCAATTATTAATATCAAATCTATTAATTACAAGCAACTCCGATACCATTTACACCAATTACAAGATTAACAATAACATCATTAATTAACCAACGACATTTATATCAAAGTACATTCCATCTTTTTTTTAACCTAACCTCTTCTTCTTCTCACTGTAGCTCTTGTCCCCCACGTGTTTTTCTCTACCCTCTCTCTTATTTTTGTTTGCGCGTGCGTCGTGACTATGCACGTCACACTATTTTCATTACTAAAGCTTCTTTGGAACATTTGTGCGAATTTGTTGGCGATTCCTACCGGAGTAGAGATTATTCCTTGGATTTGTATAGGTATTTTTGTACTATATTGGGGTGTATCCTTTTGATTTTCTTTATGTTCTGCCATACTTCTCTAGCTGAGGTGTTAGTGTCGATTGTACTTACGTATTTTCACCATGATAATATCTTGCTTTCTTTTATGACAAGTCATGCAGCGGCTCTATTTTTTGAATTCTATGAGAATCTCCAGCGTTCGGTTTCTTTAATATTTGTTAAGCGCTGTCTTCTTTTTTCGTATAGCTGTTTCAAAGTTTTTTTTCCACCATAGTACTGGTTTTTTGTTTATATGTTTGATATTTGTACCTAACGACTTGTCTGCTGCACTTATAATCTGCTGTGAACGACTTTCTAGGGCAACATTTACGTTTTCGTGGTTGTTTATTTCTGCTTGGTTGAGTTCTTCAGTGAATAATTCCCAGTTTGCATTATTCTAATTCCAGCTCGGTGTTATCGTTTGGCATGGCGGTGTGTTTTTTCGTCTTCAATTACAATTGAAAAATGACCGCTTCCGTATTGGTGGCTCATTACTTCCCACGTGTAATTTGGCGCTGATGATGAATTACAGAATGTTAAGTCTATTTTGTAAAAGTTCTTGTGCAGAAGTAGGTGGCACAACCGTCATTTAGTAAGGTAAAGTTGTGAGTACTTTCTTCAACTATTTTCCCTCTGCTGTCTGTGTTTAGTCTTCCAGATTGTGTTATGTGCGTAGAAGTTTTGTGATTAGTGCTTCTTGTTCGGCAGGATTTAGAATATCATTAGGTGGGATGTATATGACGCATATGATGGTTGGGTTTGCAGAGTATTCGCGGACTGCAATTGCTTTGATCTCGGTTTAATGTACTAGTTCTTTACTGTGGATTGAATTCTTTACCCATATAGCGACTACTCTACTGGGATGACCTTGATAGGTTCTGTCCTTGCTGTATGCCCTATATCCTTTTAGGAGGCCAATGTCTGTTGGTCGGAATCTTGTTTCTTGTATACATATGTGGTCGTGTGAGAGTTCGGATATTAATTGTTTAGTTCGGCTAGGTGGAAGTAGAACCCATTACAATTCTATTGTGGTGTTTTTTCCATTTTGTGATTTTTGTGATTGGATGTCGGATTATATTTCTCCGAGTTTTGTTCTGAAGCGCGTGGTTAGTCTTGTGAATCGTGATTTTATACCTCTGTGTTTTAGTTGTGGGTAGAGTTTTTTTATCATCTCTAATAGAGCTTCGGTATTTTCAATATAATCCTTGGACGCATACAGCTGATCAATTGTTCCTGGGATGTTTTCTAAGAAGTCTTTGAAGTAAGTGTAGGGTAGTACAAAAGTATTTGGGTTTTTCTCTGTTTCTTCTTTCATCGGTTCTAGCATTGTTTGCAGTGGTAGGCTATTGTTTGAGCTTTCAGTTCTTGTTCTTTTTTGTTTCCTTTTCCCTTGATCTGTTGTTTCCGTGGGCTCGTTGGTTGGTTAGGTTTTGATTTCTTCGTCTGTTCTCTAATTGTTTGTTGTTTCTTTGTTGGTTGTTTGCTTTATTTTTTCCTTTAGTTGTGTTAGGTTTCTGTTATTTGGATGGTTTGTGTTTTGAAAAGTATAGAGATCGGAACTTATGGAGGCTGCAGGTCTTTTTTTGGGTTTCAAGATATTGTCAAACTCGCTCTGGGTTGGAATTGGAATATTTATATGTGCTGAAATTTTTTTGTGGTGGTGTCTCTATTGGAATATTTTTAAGATTGTTTGCGACTTTTTCGGTTTGATTTTCATCTGTTTTTGCAATTTTTTCTATATGATCTTGCGCGTTACATTTGTTGCATTGATTTGTATCTGTAGAGAAGATAATTCAGTGGTTTGTGCCGCCATGGCTTATGATGATGGTTTCAGGTACTTTCTCTATTTCGGATTCAGGTATATAAACCTATAATCTGAAGATTAGAATGTGGGCCTATACAGCGTCGAGGATTCCTGCTCTAAGGCTGGTGATTGATGATGACGTTTTTATGTTCATCATGTTTAGCGCTTTTTTTATTGCTCTGTGCGGTATAGACGGGCATACATTCAATATGATGATTCTTGTCGAGGGTGATATATATCATCTTAGTTCAGTAATTTCGTTTGCGACCTTGAATGTTTTGTGTTCATTGATTAGTTCATCCACCATAAGTTTATTTTTTAAAATATGCGTTTAATGATTTCTCCGACTGCGATGACGAAGGCGCTAAATGGAGTTTCTTTAGTTGCGTTAATTATGATCGCTTGATCGTCTCTTGGTTGACAGGTTTGGAGATTTAGACTTAGTTTTGTACGATCTGAATATGATTGTTTGTATGTTGGTGGCCATTGGTTTATGTCTGTGGTGGTCTTTTCACTCCCGCCACCATCGTTACCGCCCCCGTCTGGTGGATGGAGTAACGATTTCATAGTTCAGAGATTTATCTGGTTTTGGTTATTGATTACTTCATAGAAGTGAGAATATTGTTATTAGGTTAGTTTTGGATAAATTCGTTTATTTCTGGAATTGTTGGTATATTACTTTGGGATATACTTGCCTGAATGATGCACTATTTTCCAGGGTTTGTAGTCTTTTATTTTAGTTAGTTTTTTTTTAAATTCTTTATTTACATTAGATTGAAATTGTCAAAAGTCAAATTTTAGAATTTGTTTTCCATAATTCTTTTAAAATGCGTTATTATTCGATTATTGATAAGTGAAATCGTTCTTCGATCGAGTTTATTTCATGATTTAAAGGGATTGTAAAGTGTACATTAATTTGGTGCAGTTCTACTAATTCTTTAATTTTGCCATTATTGAATTCAGTTCCGCTATCGACAATTAAACTTTGGGGTACTCCGAATGATGTGAAATATTTTATTAAAGCTTTAGTTATAAGAACAGCCTTTTATCCTGCAACTGGAATAGCCTGAGCGAATTTCGTAAATACGTTCACTAAGTTAAAGAATTTCATTTGTCAAAGGTAAAATTATCGATATGTACAATTTGAAAAGGTTTAGTGTCTGTTTCTCTTAGAGCCAATTGAACATATGGTTTTTCCTAGCATATTTTATTTTTTATAGTTACTGTCATGTTTATCCAATAATAAATCCTTTGTAAATAATTTATCGTTTCATTTATACCACGGTATTTTGTTTACCTTCGTGGTGATGTTAAACTGAAAGTATTTGTTCCTCATTGTCTGTTACAGTGTTTAATTTAATCAAAAATCTAACTAATTTTAGGCATGAAAAGTTTTCTCAACTAACTCTGAAAGATTTTTGTAGAGTTGATCGATGTAGAAATACATGTAATAAGTATTCTTTTGGTCTGTATAACTTTTTAAGAATTCAAATATTAACTTATTATTGTTTTTCTTTGAGATGCGTACCTTAAAAATTTTCTGGTTATAATTTTTTTGAGAAACATATGACTTTTAGTATAGAATAGGACAGAATAAAATTTTATAAGTTTTACCGTTTATTGCATCTTCGGATATTTTAATTCTGTCTTTTGTTTCATTTGCGGATGAGTTTTGTGTTGATATTTCGTTATAGTTTGTGAAATTAAGTCTAAGTTGAATAATGAAAAGTATTTTGAGTTAAGGATTTTGTTCTTACTCTGCGGGTTTACTGCTTGAGGTCGTTTGTTGGTCTGGTAAAAAATTGTCTGCTAAATGTGTTAAGTAATCAACATTGTCCTGATTTACTTGACCGGGATTATTATTTATGAGATCGGTTTCTAATGCGTTGAGCGAGATGAGAGAATGACAAACGGTGCTTAAGTTACAAATTCCTTTTTTATAAAACATTTTGTAATCATACTCCTCTAACTTTAATTTTCCTCGTACTAATTTGGAATTTGGTTCATTTCAGTTATATAACCAGGTAAGAGGTCGGTGATCTGTATATATGCTGAATTTCCTGCCATATAAGTATGGTCGAAAGTGTTTACATGCGCAAACTATGGCAAGGCGTTCCTTTTCGATGGTTGAATAACGAACTTCTGTTTCATTTAATGTTCTTAGAGCGTATGCTATTAGTTTGTCGTGTGGGATATTACTTTGTGATAACACTACGCCTAATGCAAAATTACTCGCGTCGGTGGTTAGACTAGAAGGTTTAGTAATATCGGGGTACTGTAGTGTATGGTCATTCATTAATATATTCTTACAAATTTGAAAAAATTCAATAAAGTGTTTGTCATGCATTACTCTTGCATACTTTTTTACTTTCTTCTTTCAGTGGAGCGGTGGATAGAACCGCTCCGCCTAACAAGGTATGACCAAGTAATCATCTCTCCTCTGAGAATAGGCCATACTTGTCTCACACACTTGCATCGGTTACTAGGAGAACAACCACCGCTCTGCTCCACTTCTAACACTAGGCTCACTCTCGAACATATATTTGAGCAGTGTCCTAGTTACAATTTGCATCGTCGCAATGTCGGTATTGAGGGTCCCATGCGTATTGCATTAAGCAATAATGCAACAAGCATTGCTAAATTGTTTTCTTTTCTCCGGGTAGCTGATTTGTTTATGCAAATCTGAAAGGGTTCTCTTATTTCCGCTCCATAAAAGTAAATTCTCCAATTATCATTGCTTTTCTTTTTTCTCCACACTATATATATCAGCCGGGGCTGTGGTTTTTGTGGTTTCTATAGTAGACCTCAGTTCTTGACTGGTGTCTGCACAATCCAACCGTGCAATGTTCTTTCGCAAATGTGTAAGTATAACGTTTTTCTTTAGGTTTATTTAAGCTAAAGCCGGTGTTTTTTTTTTCTCAATTGATTCATTATTATAATTTAGTTAGTTATTAACCATGTATTTATTTAACTTTTTATATTCTCTCGTTATATAGAATCCGATTTTCCTCTGCATATACTATTTTTCAATTTTAGGTGCACAAGCGGTGATGACCATAGTATTTGATCCGCAATTTAAATAAAATAAAAAATTATATATATATATATATATATATATATATATATATATATATATAACCTATCAATCCTATCGCATAAAATAATGTACTTATTAGCGCCAAATTAAAAGCTTTCACACTCGCCTTTCGTTCATGTGGACTTAAAATATATCTAATCTCATAGGCTTCGAATCGCTATTTTTCTTTTTCTTCTCTCCTAAGATGGCGTCACAAACTGCTGAGAGAGAGATTGGTTGAAACAAACAAGGAAACCAATAAAGTTGAAATGCTGGATTTATTATTCGCTACATGTAATTATAACGGTACAATGTTTGTTAAACTCTTAATGTAACAGTAATTAATAACAATTTTTAATTCAGTCGATGTGCGAATTCCGTGTACGTGAGGCGAATCTACAGACACACGCAGATGTCCGTACTAAAATGAAGAACCATTTCCTACGTTTTGTAGCCCTTGTTGATCAACTCGGTTCACATAATACACATACATATCATCGTAGACAAGTATATCACGGTAAAGAAATAAAGCGATACGAATCGGCCCAAGATATGAACAAATATATGCCTATAAGTGCGTATTATAAATTATAATAATTTACAGCAAAATAAAAGTAATGGATATCATTCCGTGGACATCTTGAATCAGCGCCTGCATAAACGCTCAAGGAATACGCGGAATCCAGACGTAAATATATACTAAATACACATATATAAAACTAAGTAACATGCACTTACAAAGTATATTTACAGAAATATCATGATCTCAAATGGTCTCATCAATAAATTAAATTATAATTCAAATCTTAGTCCCAGTTTAAGTGTAAACAAATCAAGCTTAAAAATGAAAAGAAAAGACTACGACAGTACTTATTTTGTTTACTCCACTCTCTCATTCTTTTGTTCAGAGGACATCTCGCCTTTGTTCGATGGTGGGCGGCGACGATTCCCGCGGAAGAAAAGGTGATAAATGGATTGACCAGGTACTCCGGGCGAAGAAAACGAAGCTAAACCCGAAGGCGGTAAACTGGTATGACGACTGTTGCCTTGTCGGCGCACAGAGCTGATAATTATCAGCAACAGAGAATTAGAGCCACGAACTAATCCCTTACAGGTATTCCACCGGAGGCAAAACTGAAATTACGCACAACGCAACACTACACTTCGCGATAGAAAATAAGAGGTAATATCCTTAATCCCTTTCCGGATAACTCGACTTGAGTAAAATGGAAAATAAACACTCATTTACCGTAACTGAAACGCCACGTACTGCCAACCAAACATAAGTTTGAGCAGTTGGTAACAACACAAAAACAAGATAGAACAAGTCAACAAAAAAGCCAAGAGTGCTAATTAATAAAGCAAACGTAAATCAATGTTGTGTTATCAATTAAAACCTTAAACGGGTAATTTGTAACCCCTGAACCCCTAAGCTAACCCCGCCATAAATGACGCAGTAGTGCCCGGAAAAAAGAAAATCAACTAGTGGTGCCCGAAAGAAAGAGGAAAAAATCAACCACGTGTATCTGAATAAAAAGGATTCGTGCATCAGTGCCTCTTACGCAAAGTTAGCTCGAACACCCAGAAAACATGCAGCATACAAACATCTTACGGACACGATGTATAACAACAAAGAAGAACAATTGCAAGGTACAGGGTCACCTCCGGTCCAGACAGTGGTGATGATGTCTATCGAACAACTACAACACATGATAACGCAGATGCAAACTCAAATGGTACAGCTACATCACGATACTTTTGCACAAAGCCCGATTTCAGCTAATAACAAACTGAAAGGAAACATTTCAAATGTACTGCACGATATAGTGGAGACAAATCCGATGAAATCGACGTATTTGTTGATACCATAACAATCTATAAAGATTGCTTACACATTTCTGATGAGAACGCTGTTCGAGGAATGCCTCTACTTTTCACTGGACAAGCTGCGACATGGTGGCAAAGAATAAAAGCTAACGTTACAAACTGGAACGAAACTATCACCTTACTGAAAGGTTTGTATGGTCCTAGAAAACCTAACTTTCAAATCTATATAGAGCTATTTTCAAGCGAACAAGACGAAAAAACAAACAGAACTATTTGTTAATAAAGCAAGAGCACGTCTTTCACGGTTGACTGTACTTCCATCCGAATCAATCTAACTGGACATGATTTATGGACTTCTTCACCGATGAGTAAGAAAACGCATAAACCGAGACGATGTTGAAACGTTAAATGATTTAACAACGAAAGCGAGAACAATCGAACAATCTCTTCAAGAAGATCGCGCACAGAAATCTACAGATTCTAATCCAGAAACGCGAAAAGCGCAAACGAAGTCAAAAACAGATGGCAAACTCTAAGAACGACCTCGTTACACATTTTGCTCATACATTGGTCACACCCTTGAAGAATGCCGAAAACGAGAGCAACGTCAACAACAAAATACTTCAAAAGTAACTGCAGCACTTACGTGTCAGCCAAATACAACGCAAGTAAAAACGACACCGATCGCATGCTATGGTTGCGGTACTCCAGGAGTAGTTTGGACAAGATGCATCAAGTGCAATCCGCATCCATCCGAAAACGGACCGAAAGTGAGTAGCATTGAACTGAATCACACAACCATCTCAAAAGTCAATGTAAACTCACGGTTTCGACCAATGCTGCAAATACAAAAAGGTAACATTCAAGAGATTGCATTAGCCGATTTAGGTGCGCAAGTCTGCATCGCCAGCCAAAAACCGTAAAAAGCACTTCAAGCAAGTGGAACAACTTTTACTGAAGATAACATACAACTGTCATCTGCGGACTCGATACCACAAGCAAGATTAGTGAAGAAAGCTAATGTCAACGTTATTATCTCAAACCGAACAATACTTACTTCATTCTACGTACTACCAGAACCCGAAGGAAACATAACCGTACTAGGTATTGATTTGTTAGAGCAAACAGATATCATTTTATGCCTACCACAAAGGACTTGGTATTTCATCGATACATCGAAACAACAGCAATCATACGTAGCAGAGTCGGTACGGGTTGATCCAGCAACAATCGCACAAGTATCCGTAGAAGCATTACGACAGGATGGGGCAACAATGCTTAGTGATGAGAAGCGGGAACGCTTGAATACACTACCGAACATGCACAGTGACGTTATCGCTGCAATCGCGTCACTAACACCAATTGTTGAGCATTTCATCATCACCGACGATCATCAACCGATTTCGATGCCACCGTATCAAATCTCACAACAAAAGAAGGACTTCTTGAGAAAAGAATTAGATAAAATGTTAAAAAATGAAGTCATTGAAGAATGTGAGTCACCATGGGGTGCACCAATCGTAATAGTACCAAAAAAGATCCATGAACATCGTCTCTGTGTAGACTACTGATGTCTAAGCGCAATCACGAAGGGTGACGCATATCTAATGCCACGAATCGACGAGATCTTACACGCAGGAAAGAAAACAGCGTACATGACCATAATCGATCTTCGATCGGGATATTGGCAGGTGCCAGAGCGCAAGTGCGATCGCGAAAAGACTTGTTTTGTGACGTGTTACGGTTCTTACCGTTTCCGACGAATGCCATTCGGACTAAATAATGCTCCGGCAAGCTTTCAGAGGCTCATGCACAAATTTGGACTGGTCTTGGAGATGACATTACCGCATTCGCTAATTTAGATGATCTAATAGTACTTTCAGACTCATTCGAACAACATTTAACCGATTTAGACAAAGTGTTCCAAAGACTAAAACAATTCAATCTAAAAGCAAGACGTACGATGTGCGCGTTCGTGAAATCAGAGATTCGGTATCTCGGACATTTACTTACAAAAGAAGGCATCGCCGCCGATCATTCAAAAGTTGACGCGATCCGTAAAATGCCACCTCCGCGTAATTTAAAACATTTACTAACCTTTCTTCAAACTTGTTCTTGGTACCGCAAATTCGTACTAAACTTTTCAAAAGTTTCAGCGCACTTTTAAAACTCACACGCAAAAATGTTGAATGTAAATGGACAGCTGTAGAACAAGCCGCATATAAGACATTACAAGAACGTCTAACTAGTGCACCGATACTTCGTCAAGCAGACCCAAATCTACCGTTTGTTTTGCGAACAGACGCGAGAAAGTACGCATTGGGAGCAGTTCTACTCCAGGGGGAGGGGACCGAAGAACGTCCAATTGAATACGCAAGCCGACTGCTAATCCCAGCCGAAAGAAACTATTCACCAACCGAACGCGAGGCTTAAGCCATCGTTTGGGCTGTTGACAAATACCGCGGTTATCTGGAAGATAACAAAGTGATCATGAGCACCGATCACCGACTACTCCGCTAGTTGTTAACTCTCAAAACGCCATCAGGTAGATAAGCCCGATGGGCACTCAAGATACAATCATACGATTTGAAAATCACGTATACTCCAGGACGACTCAACTTTGTCGCAGACACTTTATCACGACCAAATTGTGATAAACCAAAAACTTGTTCAATTTGCAACGATACTGTTGAAATGCCAACTTGCAGTGCAAAAGAGATCCGGCATGAACAACTACAAGACATGGAAGTGAAGAAAATCATCGACGCATTCGAGAAGGACAACTTTGAAGAAGTTGCTTGATGGTCAAACAGAGGTTACATACTGTCAAATGGAATCTTACATCGCTCTCATTCTGATGCAGAGGAGGTACAACTCGTTGTACCACAGCAAGAACGAACCCGAATCCTAAGCGAATATCACGATGTACCAACAGCTGGTCACTATGGTATAGACAAAACGCTGCAACGAATCGCCAGCAAATATTACTTCACTGGAATGAGGAAATTTGTTGAAGAATACATAAAGAACTGTGCTCAGTGCCAACGCTATAAAGCATCAAACATGAAACCGGTAGGTTTGTTGCAAACGCTTGTACCAGCTCGCCGATTTGAAACAATTCCAATTGATTTTTTCGGTCCGCTGCTCGAAACTGCAGAGGGTTGCCGCTGGATTTTCATTATCGAAGATACTACATCCAAGTGGGTTGAAATGTACCCACTTATTAACGCAACTGCTGAGATATGTGCTCAGAAACTAATCGAAGAGATTTTCCTCAGATTTGGTACTCAGCGACAACGGCGTATAATTTGTAGGCGCAGTTATGCAACAAATAACCCATTGTTTCGGCATAACAATCATTTATACCCTTGTATCATCCTGCAAGCAACCCTGTAGAAAGGAAGAATAGGGATATGAAAACGAAACTCGCTATAGTAGCAAAAAACCATCACCGTGGATGGGCTACTCATTTATCAGTTGTACGATTTGCCATAAATACAGTGGTGACTGAATCAACAGGCTCTATACACCTGCATATTTAACATATGGTCGAGAATTACGCCCGCCAGACGAAGTAAACAACGATCTGAAGGCCGTCGCATCTGCTGAAAATTTCCTTCCGCAGATAACGCCATATTTAAACAAGCTAGCGATTTCTCTTAACGAAACCAGAGTAATTGTAGAGAATGAACAAGATAGACGAAAAGCTGTCGCAGATTTGCACAGGAGGGCTTCACCAAAATATGAAATCGGAGTTTATGTTCTAGTGAAAGCTCACATACTTAGTAGTTCCGACAAGGGAGTGACGTCAAAGTTCGCCCCGAAACAAGATGGTCCGTATGTGATCACAAGGAAAGCATACGAGATCTCAAATCAAGACAATCGTATACTAGGTACCTATCATGTAAGTGACTTAACGCCCTATCACAGTCAAAGTAAAAAGGTACCAGAACCAATAAATGTCATACGCAAGAAAGGACGTCCACGAAAGAAGGTCCCACCGCAATGACCAACATCAACATGAAGAGAACGGTCGCTCATCGATGTTGGATCATCATCGAGTCGATTAAATGATCCAAAGGGGGAGTGTGTATCGCCCGCTTATTTTCAAACCAACCAGCCGCCACGTACTGCCAACCAGACATAAGTTTGAGCAGTTTGTAACAACACAAAAACAAGATAGAACATGTCAACAAAAAAGCCAAGAGTGCTAATAAATAAAGCAAACGTAAATCAATGTTGTGTTGTCAATTAAAACCTTAAACGGGTAATTCGTAACTCCTAAATCCCTGAGCTAACCCCGCCTTTTATATTAAATATTAAAAAAAAATTATTTTAAAATTATATAAAAATTTAAATAAAAATTTTTATAATCTTTTAACAATAAATTTTTTATATTTTATATTATTAAAATTTTTAAATTCTATTAAAATTAACTATATCAAATAATATTTAATAAATATAAAAATTAAATTTAGCAAATATTTAATTTAATTATGTAATAATTTAATTAAATTTATAAAATTAATCCCACATTCATCAAATATCTTAATAAAGTTTAAATATCTGCAGTGTCATGCACTGAACTTTCTTATCCGCATATGGGTTAAACCATATCGTAGTTACATTATTTTTCTAATTTATAATATTCGTTCTGATATTTAGCTCGCTTTTACAGTAGATATATTTCTTAGAAACAATATAAAATGTCAAACTTCAAATTATTTAAGTCAATTTTGTTATACAATTGACAGGCGCAGATGATACGATTCATGTAAAAATATATATAATAAGCAGAAATTTAATTTGAAGCCATTACTCTATTTTGTTAAACAATTGACAGGCGCAGGTGATACGATTTATGTAACAATATATATAATAAGCAGAAATTTATTTTGAAACCAGTACTTTTTTTGGAAAAATAATTCAAACAAAAGTTGTGCTAAATATAAATACCTTTAATTTTTGTTCATGAAATTTTTCTTTAACTGTAACCATTTTTGAGTAATTGCAGAAAATTCAAAAATTGACTTGAGTAAACAGGCACTTCCGCTTTGAATATTTTTTTCAAAAATAGGAGGTGCACACCTCAGGCATATGCAAATCTTAAGTTTAAAGTTTCATAATTTTAGCTTCAACCGTTTAGGCTGTAGAGAACATACACACACACACACACACACACACACACACACACACACACACACACACACACACACACAGACGGACGTCATACCAAAAATAGTTGGAACCGATTCAGGGAAGGTCAAAACGTATATTTCCGTTAAAATCTCGAGATCGAAATTTTTCATGATTACAATACTTACTTATACTGCGTATAAGAAAGTAAAAATGAATTGTCTGATAAAAGGATTACTATGAAAGAATAAATCATTTAAATATTTACGTTTATTAATATTATATTTAATAGAATTAAACTATTTCTTAAAGTATCAAAAGCTTTTGTACATTTTATACTAAAATATAAAAAGGTAAGCTAACTAAGCATTTTGGTTCATACCCCGCATATAAAGGTTTTAATCCTTTTCTTTTTAATGAAAAATTTATATAAATTAATTTTTTTGATTACATTAATTATAGGAACAATAATTATAATTTCATCAAATACATCAGTGATTCCCAAAGTGGTCTATATCGACTCCCAGTGGTGTATGACAACCTGCAAGGGGTCTACGTCAGCGAAAAAAAAAATTTGGGGGTCCTTGAAATGAAAATGGGGGTCCACGATAGTGGATCTCAACATACACTGATAGTACCTATTCACTTACATTATACTATCTTATAATATAAAAACATATACATTATTTATAAAAGTACCTATAAAGTAAAAAATTTATTATATATGTTTATAAAATTGTGTAAGTTGTAGGATGTAGGCATTCGCTTTGTGGTCGCAATACATGTTGAACTTGTAAAAATCTGCACATAATGATATACCAGTATCATCCTGTTACAAGCATACGCGCAGTCTCAGAGAAACCTCATTATAATCATAAGCGTCTTTACTCAGAGCTTCGCGACATTGCACTGACTTGTCCAATTCGTCACTCTATAAATACGAATGTGAGACAAATACGTTTATTTGTTTCCTGAATCTTGAAAAGGAAAGTGCTAAGAAAATATTTAAAAAAATATAAACTGGTAGTTTATCACACAAATTATAGTGAATCAGGGTTATTTTGTTTGAGAGTGCCGGAGAAAAGTAAATACATTATTTTTTATTAAATTTTAGTTTTGTACTCGTAGATAACTACGAGCTTATGCCTGCCATAAAATCTAAGACCATACGATTTAAATTTGACTTTGATTTTTACTTTCTTATACGCAGTATAAGTAAGTATTGAGTAAGAGTTTCCCAAGTGTGCTACTGATTTACACAAGGTCTTCGGATTTTGTTCAAAATTCATATTTAGGTAGATCTAATGAATAAAAATTAGGTTCTGAAAATATTTTGGAAAAAAAATATTTAATTTTTGAGTTATAAGCTATTGAATATTTTTGAGTTAATCAATTAAATAATTAATATCTCAGATATTAGTTGATAGAAATTTATGAAATTTTGATAAAATGTAGCTAATAGATAGACCTATCTAAAAATATTTTTAAAAAAATTAATTTACGTTTAATTTATATATGAAAAACTAAATTTTTATTAAACAAATTATTATTTTTTTCATGTTCTCCATGTGATACATGAATTTTAATTTATACACCAGATTGTAAAAGTCTTCTTCTTCAAAATAGAAAAATAAATTTGACGGGGCCGGAATTAGTACCCGAGTTATAGTAACTCTCGCGAGTCACTAACGTCTAGGCGCAAGGAAACTACCGCGCGCGCTGTATATGTTATTCAAGCAAAGGATTGTGATATAAGCAAATATGATATGTTTACTGAAATCAGCAAATAAATTAATAATTGCAATTTAATAATTAGGTACTTTATACATTTATTTGTTATAATTAAGACTGTTTTTTTATAGTTTTGTATATAGCATTATCGCAGGCAGAAAACATTATGCATGCCATTTCATTGTCATTAAACAGAATGAACGAGTGGTATTGCCGCGTATCATTAATAGTTATTGTGGTTTCGTAACGTTTCTTTAATGACGAAATGTGCGAAATGTGTTCTTCCTGATTACAAAAATCGAAACAAATTTTGTGGAAAAATACTTTCGCCCTGTCATATAGTAGTTGCGGTGTTGTGATGTGGTTCTCATTCACACGTTGCAAACTTGCTTGCCATTTAACCGTGCCCCCAATGCCATCGCAAGCACCTTTCCCGTGCGAGGTAGCAAAAAAATGCCTCTCTTCCATAACATTGAAGTCGCTTTTATGATTCAATAAATTAATAAAATTATACTTATTTTTATATTGCGACGCTGCGCCGTCAGAAAAATATATGATTTTTTTAACCTCTTCCTGTCCAAAATGTCCTATTAGATAAGCGATAAGCTTAGAATTAAATAAATGGACTGCTGATGCATCGTTAATAAATGTATAAAGTACGTAATTATTATATTGAATTTATTAATTTTTTTGTTGATTTCAGTAAACATGTATTTGCTTATATCACATCCTTTGAACCCCAAACACTTGAATAACATATACAGCGCGCGCGGTAGTTTCCTTGCGCCTAGACGTTAGTGAGTCGCGAAAGTTACTATAACTCGGTTACTATTTCCGGCCTCGTAAATTTTATTCTTCCATTTTGAAGAAGAAGACTTTTACAATCTGATATATAAATTAAAATTCATGTATCACATAAAGAACATGAAAAAAAAATAATTTGTTTATTAAAAACTTAATTTTTCATATATAAATTAAACGTAAATTAATATTTAAAAAAATATTTATCTAGGTCTATCTATTAGCTACATTTTACCAAAATTTCATAAATTTCTATCGACTAATATCTGAGATATTAATTATTTAATTGATTAACTCAAAAATATTCAATAGCTTATAACTCAAAAATTAAATATTTTTTTTCCAAAATATTTTCAGAACCTAATTTTTATTCATTAGATCTAACTAAATATGAATTTTGAACAAAATGTAAATCAGTAGCACACTTGGGAAACTCTTACTCTATTGTAATCATGAAAAATTTCGAACTCGAGATTTTAACGGAAATATACGTTTTGACCTTCCCTGAATCGATTCCGACTATTTTTGGTATGACGTCCGTCTGTGTGTGTGTGTTTGTGTGTGTGAGCGCTCTACAGCCCAAACGGCTAAAGGGAAAATTATGAAATTTTAAACTTAAGATTTGTATGTGCCTGGCACGAAAACCTCTAATTTTTGAAAACCATATTCGGACCGGAAGTGCATGTTTACTCCAGTCATTTTTTGCAGTTTCTGCAATTACTCAAAAATGGTTACAGTTACAGAAAATTTTTATGAATAAAAATTATTGATATTTATATTTAGCACAACTTTTGTTTGAATATTTTTTCCAAAAAAAGTACTGGTTTCAAAACAAATTTCTGCTAATTATATATATTGTTACATAAATCGTATCACCTGCGCCTGTCAATTGTTTAACAAAATAGACTTAAATAATTTGAAGTTTGACATTTAATATTTATTCTAAGAAACATATTTAGTGTAAAAGCGATCTAAAGGTTAGAACAAATATTATAAATTAGAAAAATAATGTAACTACGATATGGTTTAACCCATATGCGGATAAGAAAGTTCGGTGCATGATACTGCAGATATTTTATATACAGCTGCTAGACTTTATGTCTTATTTAAATAGATTATTTTTGCCCGCAGATGACTGATGCCATGTCCAAATCTAAAAAGAAAACACTGTAGACAGTACAGTGTTGATTATTTGAAGCTTGGCTTTACTCCATCCATGTCGGACAAACAATTGCCTATGTGCCTTTTATGCAACAAAGTTTTGGGCAATGATGCTATGAAACCATCTAAGCTGAAGGATCATCTGAGATAAAACAGATAAAGATTCGAAATACTTTCAAACACTAAAAGATAAATTTTTCGATGGTGTTGGCCGTTACTTTGTAAAACTCCATAATGAAATTAGGGGTATTGATAAAAACAATGTGTTTAGTTTTACTAAAATTTAATATGAGTTAGTAACTAGTTTCGCCACACAGTGGCATCTTCAGACTATCTAACTTAAACATATTACATCTGGTTTATATATAGTTAGGATTCGGGGATTTAAATTTGAGTTGTAGTAAGGGAGATTTTTGTAGGTCGGTTTGTTCATTAAGGCAGGTTTCTAGCGATTCGTTTATGGATTTATAAATTTCAAGAGTCTCTAATAGGGTCAATTTTAATCCCTTAATTTCGGTGTGTAAGATGGTCGGGCGGTAATTCTCAGATACTAGATGTCCTGTGGTGTGTAGGTGATTCGCGAAGGTGGAATCGGTCTTATTTAGTCTATGTGCACGAAGATGTTCTTGGAATCTTGTATTAAAGTTTCTGCCTGTTTGTCCGATATATACACTGTCACACTGTTCACACTTTAGTTTATAAACACCAGATTTAGCCAAGGGGTCCCTTTTTTCTTTATGATTGCATAACATCCAGATGTAATATGTTTAAGTTAGATAGTCTGAAGATGCCACTATGTGGCGAAACTAGTTAGTAACTCATATTAAATTTTAGTAAAACTAAACACATTGTTTTTATCAATATCCCTAATTTCTAAAAGATAAACTACAGAAAAGACCCACGCTGGAAAGAATGTTCGCTTCGATGTCACAAAGAAACGAAGATGGTTTGCGATGATGGCGTCTGACAATATCTCGTTACTTATAGCAAAATCTGGAAAACCACGAGCATACTATCGGAGAGAAGTTAATTTGGCCAGCCGTTGAAGAGGCTTTAAAGACTGTTTTATACAAACCTGCATCTGATATCATTAAAAGAATTCCTTTGAGCAACAATACTGTTGAAAAACGTATTGATGAAATGAGTTCTGATATTGAAAGCTTCTTGCGTAATTATTTGCAAACGACTCATTTCTCCATACAGCTGGACGAGTCAAGTTTAGCTGGTAATGCAGCATTATTATTATATGTTCGTTTTATTATGAATCAAGAAATCTACGAAGAACCGCTCTTCGCAAGAACTTTAACAACTGACACTAAATGTGAATCAATATTTCATGTTTTGAAGGATTACTTCATTGAAAAAGCAATCCCTTAATCAAATATCATATCAGTAACTACAGATGCACAGAGCACCTGCCATTCTTGGACGTTATCGTGGATTTATAAGCTATTTAAAACAAAATATGTCAAGGGTGTTAGCAATACATAGCGTCATCCATCGACAACATTTACTTGCTAAGAATTTTAGTGTTAGATTGCATGAATCTCTTCAATTAGTCATTAATTCAGTAAACCGAATCTGAAGCAACGCGTTGAATACGGTTATTTGCGCAGTTGTGTGAAAGAAAATGACGAACACTTTGATCAATTACTCATTCACACTGAAATACGCTGGCCGTCAAAAGGCTTATGTTTGACAAGATTTTTTGCACTCTTTGAGATTATTTTAGAATTTCTGGATACTAAAGATACAATTTTACAAGAAAATTTAATGAAGTGGAAAACTGACATCGCCTATTTAACGGATTACTTTACAAAATTTAATATGGTTTATTTGCAGTTGTTTCAAAATGATAAAAGTTCACTGTTAGAATGGGAGATATCTATTGTTATTGATAACGTAAAATTGCCCACAGTCACTTATAGCACGGCACAAAAACCCCAAACGCCCATGGAATCCCCCCCCTAAAACCAAAACTAAAGAACCATAAAAATGATGTTACACCCACTGGATGAGAATCCGAAGACAGTGTAATGTCTATCGACGGTAGCGCTGTCATGGAAGCGCGAAACAAGAAAAGAAGACCTGGGTGGGAGAAGGGTAATCCGCGCAAGCGGCTTTAAAATTCTCTAACTACTAAAATTGTTACTTGCTGACCAAAACATTAATTGTGCTTGTCTTAAAGTACCACTCCTCATACCACTCCAGCCGTTCAATCTAAAAAATTATAACATACTACGTCAAGGTGTGCCCCCTGGTGCCCGTGCGTATGGTTGAGTTGCCATTTTACTAGACTCCAGCATACCGTACCAATAGCATGCTGTGCAAACACGACTTCAAACCGTGGCTTGCAGGCTTTTTTTACCCCATAAATTAACTATTTGCATCATATACTTACCCGATTTTACGTGGAGTTTATTTGATGTAGAAACTATTATATCACAATTAGAACCACCTTTTATATATGTCGGTGACTTTAATGCTCACAATATACTATGGGGCTCCATAACTACGAATCCAAGAGGGCGCATCCTTGAGAGCTTTCTCGATAGATATGACGTCGTTTTAATGAAAACCGGCCAACCAACGCACATTAATATCCGCTATGGTACATTTTCAGCGATAGATCTAACATATTGCACTAGATTCGAATGGGATGTACTCAATGATCCTCATGGAAGTGATCATTTCCCAATCACTATCACTAATATACACCAAAGTGTGCATAACAATGATCTCATTAAAAAATGGCGACTTGACCTCGCAAACTGGTCACATTTTTCACACAAAATAATCTTACCACCATAGCACTCAAATATTGACACTTCTATAAGCGAATTAAATGCCACAATAATATCAGCAGCTATAGACAGCATCCCAACAACAACCGGCAAATATAAAAAACAAACTGTTCCATGGTGGACCATTACTATCGCTGACGCGATTATAAATAAAAACCGTATGCTACGGAACCTAAAACGCCAAAATAACATCAGTAATCTAATCAATTTTAGAAAAGCACGTTCTCAGGTTCGCCGCCTAATTCTGAAACCAAAAAGAGATACGTGGCACAGTTACGTAGAAAAAATAACATCAGATACTACATCTTCTGAGTTGTGGAAGAAGATTCGTACAATGAGCGGTTACAGAAAATATCACCTAATCACAATGCTCCAGGTTCATGGTCAAATCTATAAAGATAGTCAGTCATTTGTTGAAATGTTGGCACACCAAGTCGAAGCCACTAGCAGCACTAATAACTATTCACCACAGTTAAGACGCATCAAACAAACACTTGAAGTACCTCTTAATTTTCACAGCGAGATAAGTGTGGATTATAATCTTCCGTTCACTCTCCGTGAACTAAACCAGGCAATTAAAAACACAAGGAGAGCATCTGTTGGTCATGAGAACATCCCTTATGCCATGCTACGAAAACTTCCTGAAAGAGGGAAAGGAAGATTACTTAACCTATATAATACCATGTGAAGAAGAGGCACTTACCTAGATGTGTGAATAGGAGATGTAATTATACCTTTACCAAAACCAGGCAATGATCATACACACCCCAACGGATAAAGACCATTTCATTTCATTGTGAAATTACTTTATTGTTTATATATATATATATATATATATATATATATATATATATATATATATATATATACAATATTTTTCCTATAATAACGTGTGGACAACATGGTTGGTTTTGTCGAAGATCCTACTCACAGGAAGAATGTATATCTGTCGATGAGTGTTATTGCGTTGTTTGCTTGAGTACATTGTGTTATTGTAATTGTTATGGTTGGTTTATAAATCGTTTGTGTTATGATTGTGTTTATGGGAAAAGGGGGATGAAAAACCCATTTAAGTTCACATGAATTTTTTATATAAAACTTAAATCTAACTTAACTAGTTTAAAATTAACATATGTTTGGTAATTGATGGTCAATATTTGTGAGATGATGTATGTTCTGCGTAGTGTTTGGCTTTATTGGTGTGTAATGTTGTTGTTATGTGTGTGCGTTGTGGTTGTTCGTGTCTGTGTTATGTGTTCTGGTCCTGGAGTCTTTCCGAGATTATGGGTAATGTCTGGTAGGGGAGCTTGAGTTTGATTTTAGATGTTGTGCTGTGTTGCCTGGTTTGTGTGATGTTTTGTGTAAGTTTGTTTGAGTTAGTTGTGTTTTGTAAAATTTTTGTGATGTGTTTTGTATGTAAAAACCGTGAAAAATGCACACAAAAGAATACTTTTGCCCTATTTTTACGGTATTTTGCTAGAAAAACCGTGAAAATGCCCATAAAAGAGTACCTATTTTGCCCTATTTTTAGTAAAATGTACAAAAAGTGTTAATTGACGAACCTGAACATAAAGACAAATTTTTTCCCTAATAAATGGAGAATAAAAACGAATTAGCGAGTATGCTAAATAGTAGTAATTCACAATTTAGAAAATTGTCCGATTTGGAGAATAAAACGTATAAAATCGAATATTTTGAGGTAATTGAAGGAAAGTATGGTGAGGAAATAAAAGTTGGTATAGAGAATTTTAAAGTATCATTACCTGAACGTAAGTATTGAAAAGTTGAACAGTAATCCTCCTAGTTTAAAATATAACGGTAAGAGGAAAATAGGTAGTAGAGAGATGCATTATATAGAATTTGTTTAAAAAATATAAAAATAATAAAGAAAATAAATATTGAATAAATAAAGTACATAAAACATAAACTAGACATAAATAAAGTACATAAAACATAAACTAGACATATATAAAGTACATAAAATATAAATAAAGTACATAAAACATAAATAAAGTACATAAAACATAAACTAGACATAAATAAAGTACATAAAACATAAACTAGACATAAATAAAGTACATAAAACATAAACTAGACATAAATAAAGTACATAAAACATAAACTAGACATAAATAAAGTACATAAAACATGAACATAAAACATGAATCATAAATTAATATAATTAAAATATAATATAATAATATATAATTAATATTATTAAAATATAACGGTAAGAAGAAAATAGGTACTAGAGAGATGCATGATATAGAATTTGTTTAAACGAATAGTTAAAAATATAAAAAAAAATAAAAAAAATAAATAAATAAAATACATAAAACATAAATAAAGTACATAAAACATAAACTAAACATAAATAAAGTACATAAAACATATACTAGACATAAATAAAGTACATAAAACATAAACAAGACATAAATAAAGTACATAAAACATAAACTGGACATAAATAAAGTACATAAAACATAAACTAGACATAGATAAAGTACATAAAACATAAACTAGACATAAATAGAGTACATAAAACATAAACTAGACATAAATAAAGTACATAAAACATAAACTAGACATAAATAAAGTACATAAAACATAAACTAGACATAAATAAAGTACATAAAACATAAACATAAAACATGAATCATAAATTAATATAATTTTTTCTTAAATAAATGTATGATAAGAGCTATGAGAAGTTAGTAAAACAATTTAATATATCTAAGAAAAAAACAATAGATGCTTTAAAAATATATAATCAGAGTGAGTTTGATAAAATTGAAGCTTTAGAGAAACAATATTTTTTTTTTTTGTTTTTTTTTTTGACTTATTAGTATCAGTCTCATTAAACTATAAACTAATATAATGTTCCAGCTCGTCTTGTAGGAGTTACCACCCAATAGTGGCTCTCCTGTGAATTTCACTTAAATTAAATTTTAACTGTCTCACTGCCTGTCCGCCAAGATCATTACGTGATGTCGTTTTAGTCTTTGCACTGTTTCACTATTGTCTAAAAGATTGATTGCGTGGGAGTTTGGATGTTGTTCGAGTCTACGTTGGTATTTACCGCTATATTAGAAAGAATATAAACCTATAATTAAAGTTTTGAAAAAACAAGAAAAAGCCATTAAAGAAACAATAAATGCTATTACTGATTCATATGAAGGCGATGAAGAAACAATAGTACCAATGCCAAAACAAAGAGTAGTTCTACCAGGTGAAATGGCTGTTGTTAATACCAAAGAAGATGCATATTTAAATCGACAACAAGATGAGAGAGACACAACTTACGGAATTAGTCATAAAACTGAACATGGTTATAGAATGGGGCAAAAGATGAATAAAACGAGAGATTTGTTATTTAATGGTTATAAAATAGATTTCGATGAAGATCATATTATATTATACAATAACACTGAACAACAAAATAAGAAATATCCAAAAAATGAGAATATATTGACTTTCTTAACATTGAAGCAACCACCTTCCGAAGATTGGAATAAATTTAAAAATGCACATGTAGCTGACTATACAAATTATAGAGAAATTTTATTTCTGACAAGGGCATTGCATATGTATGATCAACCTACACGTCAGATAAGGTCTAGTTCAGATAAATATAAACAACTAATATCACCTATGTGGCAAGATTATAATAACTTTAGAGGTGCACCTATATATACATCGTCACCAAAGATCAAGCAAAAAGCTGAATTTGATAAAAATAGACCTATACCATCAACGTCATCTAGGAAAGGTTTATTTAAAAAATATAATACAAAAGAAAAAGAATATGTGTATTGGGATGATCCTAAAGAATTACAAGATCGCTTAGATTATCTAAAAGCGGAAAAACTAGCTGGTAACGATAACGTTCAAAATGAAATAATAAATATAGAGGAGGAATTACATGAGAGGTATGGTAGCGGTTTTAATTTTTTTACTCTTAAATGGTACTAAATAAATTTGGAGATAGTGATGAATATCTAGAAAATAATAATGTTAAAGGTGCTCCTGGAATAGGATTTAAGTTAACAGATGATGGTCATTATGATATACAAAACAAGAAATTATGTAATGTGGGAATGTCTGAAAATGTGAATGATGCATGTAAAAAATATTATGTTGACCAATTAGTATTAGATAGTATGATAAAAATTGAAACTGACATAAAAATTAAAACAAATGATATGGGTAAATTAATTAATGAACATACGAAGTCTTTGATAAATCAGAGACTTACCACTATATTTAGAGAATTGGATAATCATATTAAAAATCAATTTAAACGGCTGTCAATACCAATTCAATTACGATATAACAAATTTGATGAAGACTGTTTCTAGATACGTGAATATAGTATATCTAATGATTCTATTTATCGTCTACCATTTAACATAAAAATTGAAAAGCTAACAATATTCCCAGAAGGAGCATGCAGTGGAATACATGTTAATGATAGAGGATTTAAAACATTACCGGATGGCTTCGAGTTGAAAAAACGTGAAAAACTTAGATTTAAACGATTTATAAGTACTGATAATGTTTCATGGGCCAATATATGTGTTGAATTAATTATTACGCATCAGTAGATTTCTTATGTAATAAATGAGTGAGTATTGTGTTACATGTAAGACAAAGACAGGTACTATGAATGTGACTAGAACAACATCTAAAAAAGGTCAGCCAATGTTAAAAGGGGAATGTGTAGTTTGTAATACAAATAAATGTTCATTTATAAAAAAAAAATAGGTGATGGCATTAAAGAAGATATCGCGGAGGAAATACATAAACCATTAAGGCGTAATTTGCAGAGACGTAAAGTTTTAACAATAGCAATTGATGATTTATGGCAGGCTGATTTAGTTGAAATGATTACAAATCAGGATAAAGGATATAAACATATTTTGACAGTTATTGATGTATTTTCTAAATTTGCATGGACTATTCCAATTAAAAATAAAACTGGAGAAAGTGTATCTACAGCGTTTAAATCGATTATAACTAACCGCAGTCCAACACATCTACAAACTGACCGTGGACTTGAATTTTATAATAAAATCTTTCAGCAATTAATGCATGACAATAAAATTAATCATTATTCAACAAACTCTGAAGTAAAAGCATCTGTTGCTGAACGATTTAACAGGACACTTAATGAAAAAATGTGGAAGCGATTCACTGTAAACGGTAATTACAAATGGTTCGATTTGCTACCTCAATTAGTAGAAGAATATAACTATACTATACATAGCACAATTAAAATGACATCTGTACAAGGTTCAATGAAAGAAAATGAGAAATCTTTAAAAAAAATTTTTGCTCAAACAGTACCTACTATACCTCCCAAGTTTAAAATAAATGACAAAGTAAGAATATCAAGGTATAAAACTATTTTTGCGAAAGGTTATACACCAAATTGGTCGAATGAAATATTTACCGTTTGTAAAATAATATATTCTGACCCTATTACATATCATATTAAGGACTATAAAAATAAATTAATAGAAGGTTGTTTCTATGAACAAGAAATGAGTAAAACAAAGGACCCGAATGTTTTCCTAGTAGAGAAAGTAATAAGACGTAAAGGTAATAAAGTGTTTGTTAAATGGTTAGGTTTTGATAACACTCATAATACATGGATAGAAAAAGATGCTGTAATAAATTAACAAATTTATTTTGTTATAAATGGATGGTCCAGATTATTTTATATGTAGAGAATGTTTAGAGTGTGCATTTAGAAGACATGATAAAATACCTTCTTGTGACAATTGTGGGTTCTATATACTAACTAAATCAAATAAAAAATATTTTACAAAGCCATGTAATAAAATCAAATATTTCGTAAAATTACTACGTGAACATAAAGAGACGGTTAATCCAAATCACAATGTATATGGTTTTAATGCAAATGATCAATAAATGTTAGTTGAAAAATATACATATTTTCTTTCTTATATGTATAAGTCAGGTCCAGATAGATCTATAAGTCATAAATATTATATTTGTAAATTATTGGACGAACCGCTCACACAACATAAAAAACCTGAATATGACCGTTTATGGAAAGGCTTTCTAGATTTTTACGCTAATAGAGAAATAAGGGAAGCAATAAATATTGAAGATTATATTGTTAAAGAAGATCTAAGAAAAGTAAAATTAAAGACTTTATCTAATACGGATTTTTTTTATAAATAAATGACAAAACTTTGTAGTGTTTGCAATATTACTAAAGACGTTAATTATTTTCATAAAAATAAAGAGGAATATAATGCAAGATGCAAAACTTGTATGAGTAATTATTATTTCACAAATAAAAATAAACTTAGAGAAAAAGTGGAATGTGAATGTGGAAGATTTGTTGTAAAATCATATCTTCGTAGTCACAAGTCTAAAAATATACATTTACGAAAATATTAACAAATTTGTTTTGTAATAAATGGAGATCAACACAATTAAAGAATTACGACAGATGTGTAAACACAATGGAATTAAAGGTTATTATAGAATTAAATAAACCTGAATTAATATTTCATTTAAATAGTTTCTCGTTAGAAGATGATTTATTTAGGGCACCTAAGCCTATCAGAATTGCAAAAGTAAAATGTGAAGGTTGTAGTACATATTATGATCCAGAAAAACGTGCAGAACATTTTAGAAGTAATAAACATTCATTTAAACAAAATTGTAGAATTGTAGAGGTTGAAACTGCATTTCAAAATAGGTTGGCCACATATCATATAAATAATAATACTAACATAAGAGACCCTTCAATATTTCTTGCCTCTATTAAATATACTTTATTAAATAAAATACAAGAAAAGTTGGTTGATAATAATCTTAAGGTAAACTTGAAATTATTTTGTAATTATAAGCAGCTTGACATTGAATCTGAAATTATTGAAGAACAAAATTTTAAAACACGCAATGTAGCCATTTTTGATAGTACAGACCTAGAAGAATACTATGCTGAAGCAGAAGAAAAATTACTTGCTGAAGTGGAGGAATTTGAAAGAAAGGGATCCGGTTGGGTTTTATATAGTGTAAATTCTATAGAGCTGCGAATTAATAACTATGTTCCATTACGTGGATCTTCTTATGTGGCACTACCAAAATGGATACAAGACAAGAAAGCAGTTGTAAATGTGGAAAATAACGACGACAAGTGTTTTATGTGATCATTATTATCATTCTAAAATCCAGTAGATATAAATACTTGTAGATTAACAACCTATAATAAATATATAGAGCAAGTTGAAACAATGTTTAATGGTAATCGATTTCCTATGGCACTGAAAGATATTAGGAAATTTGGCCGAGTAATATCTCTGTAAATGTATATTCTTTTGATGAGCAAGAAATAATATTTTCAGTATATGTAACAAAAGACAAGAAAGATCAACATATAAATTTGTTGTATATAAAGGACGATAAAAATAGTCACTATTTCTGGATAAAAAGTATGTCACGATTAGTGGGATCTCAATTTTCTAAGCATAATGGTTCAAAGTATCTCTGTGATCGATGTTTATTATTTTTTAATTCAGATTATAAGTTAAACATTCACAAAGTTGATTGTAAAACCAAAGATTCAGTAAAAGTAATTATGCCAAGTGAAACTGAGAAAATCCAGTTTAAAAATTATAGAAATACAATGAAAGTTCCATTTGTTATATATGCAGACTTTAAATGTCTAACAAAAAAAATTCAAACATGTGCACCAACAAATAACAAATCATACACACATAGATACGAAAAACATGAACTTTCAGGTTTTTGTTATTATATAAAATACATACATAAAGAATATAAGCCGCCTGTTGTATATAGAGGTCCTAATGCCGCAAAAGTATTTATGGATAGAATTAGACAAGAAGTAGAAGAAATTGGTAACTATTATGATGAAATTGAGGAAATGTTACCTCTTACCAATACAGAAATAGAACAATATAATACTAATAATAATTGTACTTTATGTGGGTGTAGGTATACAGAATAAAATAAAAAAGTACGCCATCATGATCATTTGACTGGAAAATATATAGCACTTCTTTGTAATAATTGTAATTTAAAATGCAAAAATCCTAAATTTGTGCCTGTATTTTTCCATAACTTGTCCGGTTACGATTCGCATTTATTTATCAAAGAACTTGCTTATGATGACCAAGAAATAGATTTAATCCCATGTAATGAAAAACGGTATATAAGTTATACTAAACATACAGATGATCTACAAATTAGATTTGTGGATTCATTTAAATTTATGTCTAGTGGTTTGGAAAATCTTGCAAAGAATTTAAAAAATGAACAAAAAACATCATTGACTAAATACTTTAAAGAAGATGAGGTGGACTATGTAACTAAGAAACTAGCATATTGCTATGAATACATGGATTCGTGGTCAAGATTTACAGAGACAAGTGTTCCACCTAAATCGGAATTTTATAGCGAACTAAACGATTCAAACATAAGTGATACAGACTATGAACATGTATTAAATGTATGGAATAAATTTAATATGCAAAATCTATGAGACCTTCATGACTTGTATGTAAAAACAGATGTATTATTGTTGGCGGATATATTTGAGAATTTCAGATTAATATGCTACAATTTATACAAATTAGACCCAGCGTGGTACTTTACAACACCTGGACTAACATGGGATGCAATGTTAAAATATACAAAACAGGCTTTAGACTTAATATCTGACTATGATATGATTTTAATGATTGAAAAAGGTATTAGAGGAGGAATAGCACAGTGTTGTAAGCGGTATGTAAAGGCAAATAATAAATACATGGAAGATTATGACCCCGCAAAATCATCTAATTATTTAATGTATTTAGATGCCAATAATTTATATGGTTGGGCAATGTCGCAGAAGAAGCCATATGCAGGTTTTGAATGGGCCAGTAAAAATATTAATTTAAATCTAGCGGATGATGCAAATGAAGGATATATTGCTGAAGTTGATTTAGAATATCCCATGGAGTTAAATGATTTACATAAAGATTTACCACTGGCACCCGAATCAAAAAATCCACCAGGATCTAATAAATGTAAATTACTAACTACATTGGATAACAAAAACAGATATGTTTTACATTATAGAAGCTTGAAACAATATCTTTCAAAGGGAATGGTATTAAAACAGGTACACAGAGTAATAAGTTTTAGACAATCTTATTGGTTAAAGAATTATATAGACTTGAATACGGAAATGAGAAAGAAAGCAAGTAGTGAATTCGAAAAGGACTTTTATAGTTTTTTAGTTCGCTATAAAATTCCGATTTAGGTGGAACACTTGTCTCTGTAAATCTTGACCACGAATCCATGTATTCATAGCAATATGCTAGTTTCTTAGTTACATAGTCCACCTCATCTTCTTTAAAGTATTTAGTCAATGATGTTTTTTGTTCATTTTTTAAATTCTTTGCAAGATTTTCCAAACCACTAGACATAAATTTAAATGAATCCACAAATCTAATTTGTAGATCATCTGTATGTTTAGTATAACTTATATACCGTTTTTCATTACATGGGATTAAATCTATTTCTTGGTCATCATAAGCAAGTTCTTTGATAAATAAATGCGAATCGTAACCGGACAAGTTATGGAAAAATACAGGCACAAATTTAGGATTTTTGCATTTTAAATTACAATTATTACAAAGAAGTGCTATATATTTTCCAGTCAAATGATCATGATGGCGTACTTTTTTATTTTATTCTGTATACCTACACCCACATAAAGTACAATTATTATTAGTATTATATTGTTCTATTTCTGTATTGGTAAGAGGTAACATTTCCTCAATTTCATCATAATAGTTACCAATTTCTTCTACTTCTTGTCTAATTCTATCCATAAATACTTTTGCGGCATTAGGACCTCTATATACAACAGGCGGCTTATATTCTTTATGTATGTATTTTATATAATAACAAAAACCTGAAAGTTCATGTTTTTCGTATCTATGTGTGTATGATTTGTTATTTGTTGGTGCACATGTTTGAATTTTTTTTGTTAGACATTTAAAGTCTGCATATATAACAAATGGAACTTTCATTGTATTTCTGTAACTTTTAAACTGGATTTTCTCAGTTTTACTTGGCATAATTACTTTTACTGAATCTTTGGTTTTACAATCAACTTTGTGAATGTTTAACTTATAATCTGAATTAAAAAATAATAAACATCGATCACAGAGATACTTTGAACCATTATGCTTAGAAAATTGAGATCCCACTAATCGTGACATACTTTTTATCCAGAAATAGTGACTATTTTTATCGTCCTTTATATACAACAAATTTATATGTTGATCTTTCTTGTCTTTTGTTACATATACTGAAAATATTATTTCTTGCTCATCAAAAGAATATACATTTACAGAGATATTACTCGGCCAAATTTCCTAATATCTTTCAGTGCCATAGGAAATCGATTACCATTAAACATTGTTTCAACTTGCTCTATATATTTATTATAGGTTGTTAATCTACAAGTATTTATATCTACTGGATTTTAGAATGATAATAATGATCACATAAAACACTTGTCGTCGTTATTTTCCACATTTACAACTGCTTTCTTGTCTTGTATCCATTTTGGTAGTGCCACATAAGAAGATCCACGTAATGGAACATAGTTATTAATTCGCAGCTCTATAGAATTTACACTATATAAAACCCAACCGGATCCCTTTCTTTCAAATTCCTCCACTTCAGCAAGTAATTTTTCTTCTGCTTCAGCATAGTATTCTTCTAGGTCTGTACTATCAAAAATGGCTACATTGCGTGTTTTAAAATTTTGTTCTTCAATAATTTCAGATTCAATGTCAAGCTGCTTATAATTACAAAATAATTTCAAGTTTACCTTAAGATTATTATCAACCAACTTTTCTTGTATTTTATTTAATAAAGTATATTTAATAGAGGCAAGAAATATTGAAGGGTCTCTTATGTTAGTATTATTATTTATATGATATGTGGCCAACCTATTTTGAAATGCAGTTTCAACCTCTACAATTCTACAATTTCGTTTAAATGAATGTTTATTACTTCTAAAATGTTCTGCACGTTTTTCTGGATCATAATATGTACTACAACCTTCACATTTTACTTTTGCAATTCTGATAGGCTTAGGTGCCCTAAATAAATCATCTTCTAACGAGAAACTATTTAAATGAAATATTAATTCAGGTTTATTTAATTCTATAATAACCTTTAATTCCATTGTGTTTACACATCTGTCGTAATTCTTTAATTGTGTTGATCTCCATTTATTACAAAACAAATTTGTTAATATTTTCGTAAATGTATATTTTTAGACTTGTGACTACGAAGATATGATTTTACAACAAATCTTCCACATTCACATTCCACTTTTTCTCTAAGTTTATTTTTATTTGTGAAATAATAATTACTCATACAAGTTTTGCATCTTGCATTATATTCCTCTTTATTTTTATGAAAATAATTAACGTCTTTAGTAATATTGCAAACACTACAAAGTTTTGTCATTTATTTTTGAAAAAATTCCGTATTAGATAAAGTCTTTAATTTTACTTTTCTTAGATCTTCTTTAACAATATAATCTTCAATATTTATTGCTTCCCTTATTTCTCTATTAGCGTAAAAATCTAGAAAGCCTTTCCATAAACGGTCATATTCAGGTTTTTTATGTTGTGTGAGCGGTTCGTCCAATAATTTACAAATATAATATTTATGACTTATAGATCTATCTGGACCTGACTTATACATATAAGAAAGAAAATATGTATATTTTTCAACTAACATTTATTGATCATTTGCATTAAAACCATATACATTGTGATTTGGATTAACCGTCTCTTTATGTTCACGTAGTAATTTTACGAAATATTTGATTTTATTACATGGCTTTGTAAAATATTTTTTATTTGATTTAGTTAGTATATAGAACCCACAATTGTCACAAGAAGGTATTTTATCATGTCTTCTAAATGCACACTCTAAACATTCTCTACATATAAAATAATCTGGACCATCCATTTATAACAAAATAAATTTGTTAATTTATTACAGCATCTTTTTCTATCCATGTATTATGAGTGTTATCAAAACCTAACCATTTAACAAACACTTTATTACCTTTACGTCTTATTACTTTCTCTACTAGGAAAACATTCGGGTCCTTTGTTTTACTCATTTCTTGTTCATAGAAACAACCTTCTATTAATTTATTTTTATAGTCCTTAATATGATATGTAATAGGGTCAGAATATATTATTTTACAAACGGTAAATATTTCATTCGACCAATTTGGTGTATAACCTTTCGCAAAAATAGTTTTATACCTTGATATTCTTACTTTGTCATTTATTTTAAACTTGGGAGGTATAGTAGGTACTGTTTGAGCAAAAATTTTTTTTAAAGATTTCTCATTTTCTTTCATTGAACCTTGTACAGATGTCATTTTAATTGTGCTATGTATAGTATAGTTATATTCTTCTACTAATTGAGGTAGCAAATCGAACCATTTGTAATTACCGTTTACAGTGAATCGCTTCCACATTTTTTCATTAAGTGTCCTGTTAAATAGTTCAGCAACAGATGCTTTTACTTCAGAGTATGTTGAATAATAATTAATTTTATTGTCATGCATTAATTGCTGAAAGATTTTATTATAAAATTCAAGTCCACGGTCAGTTTGTAGATGTGTTGGACTGCGGTTAGTTATAATCGATTTAAACGCTGTAGATACACTTTCTCCAGTTTTATTTTTAATTGGAATAGTCCATGCAAATTTAGAAAATACATCAATAACTGTCAAAATATGTTTATATCCTTTATCCTGATTTGTAATCATTTCAACTAAATCAGCCTGCCATAAATCATCAATTGCTATTGTTAAAACTTTACGTCTCTGCAAATTACGCCTTAATGGTTTATGTATTTCCTCCGCGATATCTTCTTTAATGCCATCACCTATTTTTTTTTTATAAATGAACATTTATTTGTATTACAAACTACACATTCCCCTTTTAACATTGGCTGACCTTTTTTAGATGTTGTTCTAGTCACATTCATAGTACCTGTCTTTGTCTTACATGTAACACAATACTCACTCATTTATTACATAAGAAATCTACTGATGCGTAATAATTAATTCAACACATATATTGGCCCATGAAACATTATCAGTACTTATAAATCGTTTAAATCTAAGTTTTTCACGTTTTTTCAACTCGAAGCCATCCGGTAATGTTTTAAATCCTCTATCATTAACATGTATTCCACTGCATGCTCCTTCTGGGAATATTGTTAGCTTTTCAATTTTTATGTTAAATGGTAGACGATAAATAGAATCATTAGATATACTATATTCACGTATCTAGAAACAGTCTTCATCAAATTTGTTATATCGTAATTGAATTGGTATTGACAGCCGTTTAAATTGATTTTTAATATGATTATCCAATTCTCTAAATATAGTGGTAAGTCTCTGATTTATCAAAGACTTCGTATGTTCATTAATTAATTTACCCATATCATTTGTTTTAATTTTTATGTCAGTTTCAATTTTTATCATACTATCTAATACTAATTGGTCAACATAATATTTTTTACATGCATCATTCACATTTTCAGACATTCCCACATTACATAATTTCTTGTTTTGTATATCATAATGACCATCATCTGTTAACTTAAATCCTATTCCAGGAGCACCTTTAACATTATTATTTTCTAGATATTCATCACTATCTCCAAATTTATTTAGTACCATTTAAGAGTAAAAAAAT